>JAREIK010000728.1:211301-418801 GCA_029783825.1 Sapria himalayana | reverse complement strand
TTCATTTCTTCGACACAAACTCACTCTACTTAATATCTAAGATTGTGGGAACTCCTCTATTGGTGATGAGGCCACAACAACCATCTTGAGACTGAGCATTGGAAAAATCTGTATAGAGGTGAATGTCTAGAACCTCATTTTGCATAAAATTTGGATTTGGATAGGAAGGGCACTGGCTTCTGGCAGTAGTTGGTGGTAGATTGCTTGCCTTCCTATTGCTCTATATGCAAGAAATTGGGGCACATAATAGAGGATTGCTTAGTGATAAAGAGGAGGGAAGGGTAGAATATAACATGGGAGAGAAGGGAGGAAAAGGGTGGGAGAAAGATAGTGAGGTATAAGAGAGAGTAAGAGGTGGAGGGGATAGGATAGTGGAGTGAGGGCAAAAGTATAGATATAGTCGTGGGGGAGGAGAACATAGGCCATGCAAGATTAGAGGATAGGGAGGAATGGGATTTCCTGAAGAGGGAGAGAGACATAAAATGTTACTAAGGTTTGTAGAAATATCCAAGAATAGCAAGATAAGAGTGAAACTGTCTGGATAGAAAAGAATAGAGACGGAGAATAAATTGGCAATAGGAGTAGGGGAGTATTCGGAAGGGGAATCAGTGATTAGAAGATGTATTCCCTTTGACTAGAATGATGAGGAGGAGCTGTCAATAAATAGGCAGCCCAGTGATGATATTAAAGTGGAGAAAAGTAGAGAAAGGATGGGGAATAGGCAGTGGAAATGGAAGAGATAGGAGAAAAAGAACAAATGATAAACCCCAGTTTAGGAGAACAAGAAGAAGAAATCATTTTTGTAATATATGCTAAGAATTCTTGAGAGGATAGGAAGGAACTATGGAAGGATATGGAAGAGGTTGCCGGAAGAAAGAAGCTGTGGATAATAGGAGGTGACTTCAATGTGGTTAGGAACTTTAAAAACAGAGAGGAAAATGCCAAAATAAGGAGGCTAGTCAGTAGTTCGATGAAATAATAACCAACACAAACTTATTGGAGGTGAAGTTTCTAGGATCAGAATTCATCTGGTGCAATAACTAGAAAATAAGAGGTCAATCTAGGCAAGATTAAATAGGATATTACACAATGTAAAATGGGTGGAGAAGTTCGACTCCGCGAGTGTGAAGCACCTAAACAGAACTTGTTCGGATCATACCCCACTAGTAATCACAATAAAAAGCCCTAGGGGCATAAAAGAAACATTTAAGTTTTAGAACATGTGGACCTTACATGAGGGCTTTGAAAGTGTAGTTAAAAAAGTATGGAATTAGAAAGCTATAGGAAACCCTGCACAAATCTTAAATACAAATCTTAAATAAAAAGTAGTTAAGGATATGGAACAAGGAAAGATTTGGAGATGTTAATAAACATCAAAGAGGCTAAAGAAAGGGTAAAAAACTAGAAAGGGAATATGAGGATAATGATAATGGGGAAAGGAGGAGTGCTTTGGGTAAAGCACAAGCTGAACTCAGATTAAAACTCCACATGGAAGAAATCTTTTGGAAACAAAAGGCTAAAATAAAATGGCGGAAAAAAGATGATAAAAATATTAAATTTTTTCAAATGGTAACAAGGGTGAAAAGCATTAAACATAGAATAAAAGCTATAGAGAATCATGTATGGGAATGGAAGGAAAAGTTGTGCTTCTCGATGAGAAAAATGAGTTTTTCAGAATCCTAGATAGATCTGACATATAGGTGTGTTTCATGTACATGGGTGAAAATACTCATAAATGAAGAGTTAGGAGGAGAAATTAAACCGATTAAAGGTTTAAGACAGGGAGACCCCTTCTCCCCATCCCTATTTAATATTTATCTCGAATTGCTTTTAGTCAACATCAATGTAAGGATGAGAAGAGGAATTATAGGGGCTTTCAAGTAGCCTTGACATACCTTCTTAGTGGGATGTCAAGCATATGCTGATGATGTTATAATGTTCACAAACAGGAGCAAAAATTCACTTAGAAGTATAAAGTAGTTGTTTTAGATTTTGGAAAAATAAAAGGGGTAGAGTCTTAACATAAAGAAATACCAGTATATGATGGCGGCTAAAGCCCCAATGAGCTTGCATCAAAGAATTAAAAAAATTACAAGGTTAACGAGAAAGAGAGGAGCGGTTATGTAAATGGGTTGTCTCATATATGAGTGGAGATTAAAAATATAAAATATCTAGATTTTTTATTAGATAAATTAGAACGCAAAGTAGCATGATGGAAGGAGGATATGTTAAATATTGGATGAATGATGAATGTTAGGATTAGAAGAAATCGAAAAGGCATGGGCATGTAAAAGATTGTGGAGATTAAAAAAGAATGATGGCTTATGGGCAGAGTTCATGAGGGAAAAATATTGCATAGATAAAAATGCAAACAGAGTTAGGAAGAAGAGTAGGGAGTCATAGGTTTGGAAACAAATGATAGAACAAAAGGAACTGGTGAAAAGACATGCCAAATTAATTGCCAGTGGATGAAAGTGGAAACTCAATGTAGAAGGCATATTTACATTAAGGTCGGTTAAGAAAGAGGTGCAGAGAAAGAGAGCAGTCCAATGGTTGTTTAAACAAGCTTGGGAGAATGATAACACGCAGAAAATATGCATGTTCATGTGGAAAGTTCTTTCGAACATTATCCCGAAAGATTCAAATATACAATTGAAAGGTATAAGGCAAGTATCATGATGTGAGTGCTACTTAGAAAATTAGGAAACTTTAGATCACCTATTCTTGCAAGAGAAAATAACAGCAGAAATCTAGGATATCTTAGAAAATACTATACATATTAAAAGTGGGACACCCTAGCTCAAAGATAAAATGCTTAAATGGAATAAGGCAAAAAATGACAAATAATATGTAGGAATGGTTGAAAAATAACATTACCATAATCTGGTGTATTTGGAAGGTAATGAATAAAAGTAGATTTGGGGGAAGAGGAATGCACATTGAAGATATTCTGAAAGATATAAAAAGGGAAGCATGAATAGTATCAGAAAGTAGCACGATAAATATTCATAAATATGAGGAAGAAAAAGAGATATGGAGAACACGGGGTCTAACAGTTAAAAAAGCTAGGCCATATAGAATGGTAAGTATATGTTGGGAAAAATCATCAAGAGGTAAGTTGTTCCTGAACACAGATGAAAGTTTTAAATGAGATATGGGAGCATCAAGGGGATGAGTAGCCATGAGAGATTGGAAGGGGAAGCTGATTTTAGCATTCACTATAAGTTACAAGGCTACTCCGCTCACCAGGTGGAAATCTTAGTTCTTAAAGAGGGTCTTCAAATATGTGAAAAGAATGGGATAAAATATGTATTAATTCAAGTGGACTAAAAAATATTAGTAGATCTGATAGATAAAAAATTAGTGAGATGTCTAGCACAAATTAGGTCTTTAAATTGTTCAATTGCACACATATATAGGAAGGCAAATGCGTTAGCATATAAGCTAGCAAGGGAGGGAGCGAGAAAGGGCAAACAAGAATATTCAGAAAAGAATATACCGGATACATATAAAGGCATATTAAAATTGGATAGCAATGCCTACCCATAAATAAGAAAGAAGAAAGGCGGTGGATAAAAAGTGGGGGCAGGGAAGGGGGTTACATATATATTTGGTTAGATTTAGTTTTCTATGTTATGGTAGGAAGGAGATGCATGAGAAAAAAAGGAAAGGTGTTGGAAATGCAAACAAATGATAGGTTTGGTTTTATGTTGTCGTAGGTGCTAGGAATAAAAAAAAAGGTGTCCGTAAAGCCAATGTTAGAACAAAGGAAAAAGAGAGAGGAGGATAGAAAAGATTAAGTTAAAATAGGCTTATGTATAATAGTTGGTTTGTAATGAAAAGGGGTTAAAGGGGGAAGAAAGGGTAAAAAAATCTTGTTCTGTGATTTCTGGTAGGGGCAAGGTATAGATTATACAGAGGATAGGCAGGGCATAAAGAAATTTGGCACAAGCATACATAAGCTAGAAAAGATAGCATGAAGAGGGAAGCTTGAAGGGCAAAAAGAGGAACAATACTGAGGGGCTAAGGGAGTCAAAAACATTCAGACCAAAAGCTAAGAATAAAAGAACACGGCAAGGGCTGGAGCAGGTTGGATCATTCTCCCTCAAAGCCAATGAAGTTAGGAATACAGATGCTAGTTAACCATAATATATTTTAATAATATTTATTAAAATATTATTATATAGTCACCATAATATATATTTAGAAGCATATAGTAACTATTCCTTAGGATATTTAAAAATATATCACATTATTTTTAACTTTATAATATTTTACGATATAAAATATAAGTTTATATAATATTTAACTTATAGTAATATTTATTGGTTACCAAACTCTTTAGTGGTGTAAAATTACTATTCCAAACTTATCATATAATATTGGTATATCTAAAAATATAAAAGATAATAATTATTTATATTTATTAATATTAATATTCTAATTTATATGATATTACACCAATTAATATAATATATATAGTTATCCTTACATATATTTAGAGTATAAATATATATATATTAAGTAATATATCTCTAAATATTTCTATTCAATAAGTGTAAACTGTTAATGATTGGGCTATCCTTATGCTAAGTGGCCAATCACTAGGATTTTATATGATTTTTTAATATGTTAATGATTAAAAGATTTACAACTATTTATTATTGAATAAAGAAGTATCACACAAATATGTTAATGATTAAAAATATTTATTTGAACTAATATGTAAATGTTTTAATCTCTAATAAATTTTCAAGCACTAAAAATTGTCGCTTTGCTTCAACGAGGACAACCCCAAGGTGATTAATTAATAATTTGCAATATTTTTATTTTTGATTAGATATAAAATAAGATATCAGAGCTTTAGGTTTTAATTATTTTATAAAAAAGAAAGATAATTTAGTAAAAATTCAAACCAAGTAAAATATGTTTTTTCAAATTATTTTTTGCATTTGGTGATGATAAGAACTTGAAAAAAAAACCCCATTTTAAATTTTTTTTTAGAATTGTAAACATATTTACTATTGGTAATAAAATTAAATTATTTTTCAAAATTATTTTTTTAACTAAATAAAACTTGAGAAAATAAGAAAATAAATTATTAGAAAATCACTTTCTAAGAAGGAAATTAGGTATTAAAGTAAGTTCATATCAAATATTTTCAAATTTTAATTCAATGCAAAACACTAGGGCATAGATTTGATTTCCTTCTTAGAAAGTAAGAAGGAAAATCACTTTCTAAGAAGGAAATAGATTTGATTTTGTTTATCAAACAAGTTATAGAAATGAAATATTCATGAAACTTAATCATTTTTATTTTTACAAATGCAGCATAAGTTCACCCATAATGATTGTAGGTTTATATATTTATACAAGTTACACGTGGTTATACATATAGCTACACATATAGTTAAACATATATTTATAAATGTATGTTTATATATTTGTTCATTTTAATTTTATATATTTATACATATAGTAATGTATAGGTATAGATAAATATATAAAAGTTTATATTACTGTAATAAATATTTAAGATTAACATTATATAAAAGTTTGATTTAACATTAATTATTATATATATTAAAGTATAGACATTTATACATAATGGCATACGATTATATAAATATAACCATTAGCATTAAGATTATTCGGATGCAAACATTATGTAATTAAAATCAAAATTACTAAAACCCTAAAATTCTAAACAATAAAAGAACAAATCCCAAACATGAAAAATTATAGTTTAATTATTTGTGTCGAGTCAAAATAATGTTAGGTTTAATGAAAATTAAGCAAAAATTATGAAATTCGAAGGAGAAATAACAAAACCTAATACCCCAATCTACTTAAAAAATGAAAATCCGAGCATCTATATATAATTCAGAAAGATAGAGATATGTATAGGCAAATTGAAGGAGAAGAACAAAGGACAACTTGCCTATATTCAGAAAAATTTAACAAATTTATCAATTTCATGCTTACAGCCACGTCAGATTTGAAAAATTGATAATGTTTCTATTCAACGAAGGTGTAAATGACTTAGTAAATGAATTTTAAATCAAAAAAATAAAACAATAGATTACCGACCAAATTTATGCTCAGTAAATGATTGGTGAGAACAAATTTATAAGAAATTTGAAGTCTAATTTACATACCAATTTTAATGATAATATGTTTTTGGTCGTTAAATAATCTGTAATTTATCAGTAATTTCTATTTGCTATTTCCATCGTAATGTGCTAACCAAGTTCTGACTGAAAACATTTGGTTGGTAGGTATGGTTGGTATTTGGTCGTAAATTGATCAGTAATTACCAACTTAAATATACAGTCGGAAGTTTGGTCGGTAATTATGACGTTATAAATATTTTGGAAAACCACTACACTGACCATTTTCATGGTTAAAAATTTTTGGTCGATAAATGGTCGGTAATCTTTCGACAATGTTTTTTCGTTAATTCCCTCCTAATTTACATACCAATTTTTGACCAAAAATATTTAGTCGATAATATATGGTCGGTATTTGATCAGAAATTTGGTCGGAAATATTTTTTTTTCAATGCCCCTCTCAGGATCTTTAAATTGGTCGTGAATTGGTCAGTAATTACCGACCTATATATCTAGTCGGTAAATGATAAGTAAGTACGAAGTTATAAATAATTTGATAATGCACTATATTGACTAATCATAATAATATGTCATTAATTGGTTAGTAATATATTCGATAACCACTATACAGACCGATTTCTGACCTAAAACATTACGGTTGGTAATTATGTTCGGTAATTGGTCGAAAATTTTTTTTTTCGATACCATTTTTTGTCACTAACTGATCGTGATTTGAACATCAATTACTTACCAAATTTTTATGTCGGTATTTTCATAATTTTTAGTAGTGGTTGGTGAAAGACAAGGGGGGAAAAGGGATGGGATAGTTGGTGATGTATTTGCAAAACTATTTTGAGTGTTTGTGTGAGTTATAAGGAACGATGAAAAGCAATCAAAGAAACAAGAGGCAAAGAAGCCTGCAAAGCAAGAGGGACAAAAGAGAAAACTGAAATTACAAGGTTGTAGCAACAAAGATACTAGAAGGAAATTGTGGTAATATTATAGAATATATCAGTATGATTTATATAGTGGTTTGCTAGTAGATTTATGCAGATAAAGGCGTACAACAAAAAGAGAGAAAGGAGATACTGCTAAAAAAAGAGAGGTGAAGATGAAGGGTCATGGAAGCATTCAAAGGTCAGCTCCCCAAAACAGGAGGCAATTTGCAGAAAAGAGGTGAATAGAGAAGCAAGTAGAATAAGAAGAGGAGCAGGGTATTTATCCAGACCAGACATATTTGACAGATTAGCATTAGAACAAAGGCTAAAAGAATATCAAAGCTTTACAATGCATAGGGAGCATGCAAAAAGCTCTAGCTTTAGCAAAGGTAATTGATATGTAGGCTAGGAGGCATGGATAGCAATGTGATCAAAGGCATAGTACTTGATTGTTTTTTCCTTATTTTGCAAGTATATATGTATGATGGGCATGTAAGGGGGAAGATTATGGTTAGTAGAATAGTAGTTTCTAACAATGGAATTCCTCTACTAAAAGAAATAGCTAATATTAATAAAACAAAACTTTAAAAAAGAAGAAGAATGATTAAATTTGATTAATGCTTAATTAATTGTTAAGGATTAAGTTAAGGGTATTTTGGTATTACTATAATTTAGTACACCAAAAATTAATTTACTAAGAGTTTGATGCACTATTTTTAAAATATTCAGACTTGGATTTATTTTTTCAATTATTTTATACATGGTGCACCATAACATATGGGTTGTTCTTGTTCCACCAACCTTTTCCACAATCACGCCTATCCTTTTTTTCAAATATAAATTATAAATAAAAATAGTATCATTTTAGTTATCATAAAATAAAAATTATCATATTCTCGTATTCTCGCCTAAATTATCATAAAATAAAAACTAAACCAAACTAATTAAATTTTTATTTTAAATAGATGAAACCTAGTTAGTCCAAACTTGGGCAGACCCATCATGTTTTGTTATTACATTTGTTATTGTTCAAGTGTGCTCAAGTGTAAAGCACATAATAAAATATGCAGGTGTACTCAATTTATTTCTTTAATCATATAGTTTTTTTTCATATTACAATGCGGTACAACCTATAGAACTGATCCTGTTCAAGTAACGTCATGTTGAAACATATGGTTGAACACAAAAAGGAGAAGAATCCTACTGGATTCAGATAAAGTTATGCTAAAATAATACATAGGAATTTTGATATCTTCAATAATAATTTATTATTTTATGAACTACAAAACCATATTATGTTTTTGATTATGGTTTGTATATATGTGGCATATCATACTTTATTTATGTATTGTGTTTTTGATAGTGTATACATTTTGTCATGTTTGTATATTTTATGATAGTGCGTGCTTATTTTTGATAGCTTGTATGTGACCGGGGGTGTAGTATGTGTATTTAGCATTATGACTATGAAAATACTATAAAAATTATGTTGGTTTATCTTTATAGAATTTTGTGCAATTTATATAATGCATATGTGTTCATTTACATAATATTTTTAATTCTGCTATAAAATGATAGAGTTTATGAAAAGATAAAATAATTTTAAAGGGTATAATTATAAATTCAAATGACCATCATTGATCCAACTTGTTTTGAGATTAAGTAAAATTTTTATACTAGGATATTTGTATTTGAGTATGTTGGTTTATCTCATTGAAAAATCCCTCATATTGGATATCAGAGTGGGTTGCTTGTTTAAAGTGGCTGGCTATGTTTATTTGGTTGAATATTTGTTGAGGTATGTATGCATAGTGAATGAGGGAATATTTTGGTTGTAAAGGAGTTCAATGAAAATTTGAAGGATAGGCAAGGAAAGATGTGCTATGTGAAAGAAACTTGGATTCATTTTGATAGGGGAATCATTGTTGAGTTGTTTGGATTCATGACTGCTAAAGGTAGCTAAGATCTTAAATCCCTCCATAGGCAACTAGATTTTTTAGCTATTGCTAAATTATTGATGGATGAAAAAGGCACATGGAATGAAATATCTAAGAGTGCATATGAATATTTGATGAGGTGAGAACTTATGGAGGTGAGTAAAGTTTGGTTATATGATCATTTCAGAAAGAATACTTTTGCTATATGCCATCCTTATAGGGTACCAATTTGATGTGAAAAAGATTTTGAAGAAATTGATTATTAGGTTTCTCGAGGGTAAATTTTCTAGCCAACTAATTAACCTTTCCTTTATTACATTTCTATGCTTAGCTGAGGAAGTCCATACAGATGAACAAGTCAATAAAATGTGTCTGACAATAATCCCATGACATTGTTGGGCATTAAAAAAATAGAAGGAGATAGAAAAGGAATGAAGATGATGCTTGAAGGGGAAAGACCAATAGAAATATGGGAAGAAGACTCATCATTCATCGTAATTGATATACAAGAGACAAAAAAAGGGAGGAAAGCAAGAAGATGAGCTAGCCTACATTGAGCATCCTTCAGCTGCACTTAGTGGTATGTTTGTATATATTTTACATATTGTGGAAAATATATAGTAGAGTATTGAGAAAATCAAAGAAGAGCTGAAAGGAGAGATCCATTCCTTATCTACCAAAGTTGCAAAGAAAGTTGGAAAATATGATATGATGTGGGAAAAATATCTTCATCATTAATAGATGGTTTTTATAATAATGTAAGAAATGCTTCAAGACCAAATCTAGAAACTATTTGGAGGAAGGAATTAGATGCATTGATATTGGATTGATCGGAGTACCAAATCATTTGGAATACTATACAAGGACATCATCATGGATTGAAAAAGATCAATGGAGGAAAGAGACAAGGTGAATGGGAATGAAATAATATATCATGAGCACCAGTGGATAAAAAAATATAAAAGTACAATGCAAACCAAAAAGACTAATATTTTGTAGTGAGATATTTTGTAGTGGATTGAAAAAGACTAATATTTTCAATTGGGAAAATAGAGGTGCTTTATTGTATTTTAACAAAAATAGTGGATAGGTTATATACATAGGAAGAAGATTCAAAAAATACATCCACTTTTTTGCCATTATTTTAGCACTCAATATTAGATTTCACCTTAAAAGAGTATGATCCTAAAAAGAAATCATATTGACTACACCATTATTATCTTTATTTGTATGTTTATTATTTTTCTCATATCATGATGATATAACCATTGTGTAGAATTAAATTAGGTCATTCGAATGTTATTATTTTTTGTCATTGAGGAGAAAATTATTACTCAGGATGAATAATTATTTTAGTGTGTGAGTTTGTTTGGTATTCAAACTATCAAATCTTCATAAATATTTTGGTGTTATATGATATTGTGTAAGCATTAAATTAGGGAACTTATGGATTGATTTCATGACATTATATTTTTGGTGAGTTTTGATGAATAGTAGTGAAATTGATTTATTTTTGAAAGAGTTTAGCTAAGAGGGTAGCATATGGATCTTACAAAGTTTTGGTATATATTATTGGCCAAACTCTATATAAAAGGGCATAACAATCATTATATATCATGAACCTAGCAACTCGTTAGCACAATCATTCTATACTATGATACATTCTTAGTAGTTGAGATATTATCATAATGTTACATCTATACTTATCTTATTAAATTTAAATAGATATTTTTATGTCATTATCATACCAACTCGTTAGCATAATCATTCCATGGTGTGATACATTCTTAATGGTTGTGATATTATCATGGAGTCATAGCCATACTCATCTCATGAAATATAATGGCTAAGATATTAATTATACATTATAATAACCAAATACCCCATTAGTGCTCAAGGTCATGGTCAAGTCCAAGCACTCAAACTTTATCATTCCATAGTGTGACATATTCTTAGTGGCTATGATATTATCATTGAGTTATATTTATACTTATCTCATAAAATTTAAATGGCTATGATGATAATTATACATTACAACAACCATGTACCCCACTAGTACTCAATGTTGAGGTCAAGTCCAAATACTCAAACTGTATCTTTAATATAACTCAGTAGTCTTAAGTTAGAGTCATAATCTTTTTATAAAACATTTGAATTTTGAGCTATAAAAAGTTATAGAGACAAAACTACTCAGACCAAAATCATGACAATTATTTAGTACTATAATATTTGGGACTCTAAAAGTTACATAGGATATTACTCAAGTACAAGTATTTTTCAAGGACACAACTCTTGTCCTCAAAGGAAGACAATACCACAACATCTACACTCAAGCTAATTGCAAGTATCACGACATCTTTGAAGTGTTGTGACATCTTTGTAGTATTGCAACAACATGATATATGAGAAGAGAGAATGCTAGTGGTATAACCACCCATATTGTCATGGATACTTGAAGACATATGAAGGGAATATTTTGTGTCATGATTATTTCCCACTACCATGACCATAAGATATACAAGAAAGGCCTTCTTGGTGCCATGACTATTTCTTAGCACTAAGATCATAAAATAACAAAGAATGACCAATGCCAATCTCATGGCTTTAGCATAGTGTCATGGCCATATATCAATATGAGAAGCCCTTTACCATGCCACAATCAATTCCTAATACCACAACCCTTTATTAAAGAGAAGAAAAAATATGCACAAAGTCATGGCCACTTCACAACATCATGACTTCATGTTACATAAACATTAGGTCTAAGTCATGGTCATTGTTAATGTTGTGACTCTATGTTATAAAAAAAATTAAGATACTTATGATTGCTTTCTAGAGTCATGACTCCAAGCTTAAGAGATGAAAGTTGAAGTTGTGTCTTTCTTCTGAAACCTATAACTTTTGACTTAGAGTAATGTAGAGTCATCTGAGTATAAAAAAGAAAAATAGAAAAATTCAGAAAAAAAAATTTCAATCTTCTTCATCTCCATCCATGCAATAAGAAAAGCTATGACAACAATCAAACCCTATAATGAATTTTATAGTCCTTAGGGGTTCCATAAGAAAGTAAGATATGAAAGACTTAATACAATTTTTAGAGTTGGGGGGCATAGCTTTCAAACTCTCTTTCTCTAGAGTAGATTTGAAAATTTTATTAATATAGTATGGGTCTAGAGTTTGTATAAATTAATATATGTGTTGTGACTTTGTTATATATTTATGAATAAATATGTTTGATTTATCTTTGGATATGGATATTGATAAATGTGTAACTTAATAGAACTTGAATTAGCATTTTGACTATTGGTAGATTTGTTCGAGATTTTCATGGTGGACGATGACAAGTAAATCATAATGCGCACTCACACATATGGTAGGAAGTAAGTGATAGTCCTTTCAACAGTGATATATAAGATGAACCTATTCGTTGAAACCCAAAATTTAGTTAAGTTATTCATCATGAGTATGACACTTATGAAGTTTAAAGTGTGAATGATATTACATGTTAATCTATTATATACAACTTAAAAGAACTAGTTCTCAATTGGATAAATATTAATTATAATATTTTTTTAAGGAGTTTACCTTTAATGTGGGAGTCATATCATCACTGATATGGATGGTGATTGGCAATGCTCATGATATGTGTATGTATATTGTGACTCACAAGATGATCATATCTATTATGAGTTGCTTATACTCATATAGTTCTCACTAGTAAAGCTTGAGAGAAGCATATATTAATTATGCTAATATAATGCTTATGAAACCAAAAATACGAAGCAACTATCAAGGGTAGTTGATGAAGTTACCTAAAAACTATGAGATTGTGAATAATGAGAAGAGATGAATTATTATCTCGGTGATGACACACTGAGAAGATAACTATGAGGGAACTACTATTTAGAATTAGTTCAATGGTGACAACCACCTTCTATGATATTAGAGCAAAAAGTCATTCCACAATACCTCAATCTTTATTTTGTGTCTAGACATAATGTAAGTTAAGCAATTTAAATATCATCATATAAATTAAATAAATAAAATTAGTTGTCTTGTTATTGAATTACCAAACTACTAATACAATTCTTATTGAAATGATATCTAGACAAAAATCAAATTTACTACTTGTACAACATGTATACTTGTGGATCACTATTGATGAGATACTCTCATTAATGAGTTTTTGAAATATCACCTAATCAATAAAATTAGGTGGCATATAAAGTCACACTAGACACACACAAGTGGGGTAAACTAATATGGTGGTGACAACCATGTGTTTAGACTTTGTGAGTGTGTCAAAACTAGCAAAGCTGACATAATCCCAAAACCTCATTGGGTGAAAATCTAATGTCTAATATAGATATACAAGTATAACAAGTAATATAGTGGATATAAGTCTAGATATTAATCATCTTGAGATTTTATAGATAGTTTGATCAACCAATAGTGAACTAATAGTTACTTGAGTTGAATAGATATACTTAATCTTAGAAAGATATTTAAATTCTAGGATTGGTTCATGTCATTGTGCATAATGATGTTTCTCTAGTATTTGGTTATTTTCATATCTGGTTGTTGGATGAATGATAAATTAGTGTGAAAACGTTCATGTGTCCTCTTAGTATACAATGTGCTCATCATCCTTATTTTGTCACTACTAAGGATTTTCCTTTATAGTTCTTTCATTGGTATTTTAATACTGAAGTAATATGTCATTCCAAATAAGGGGCATTCTCATATCTATACCTTTTAGGTAATATGTTAATTATCGTTGACAAATAGTAGATTTGTACTTTTGTCTTCATAAGCACCATACACATAATAATTAATATACATCTTCTTATAAATCTTACATATAGAAGTCATACAAGAGAGGACTTATAGGGCTATCTCTACAATGCTAATCTTCCCTACTTAAGTGTGTTCTATGACATATATATCACTATCAATCATGATTGACACACAACTTAGACATTGATGAAACTCTTAGGTTAGATGTTCTACTTCACCCTCATATTACTTGAAGGTTAGTTCCTCTAAAAATACATAATGGATTAGTCTTAAATACATTCATACTTTTGGCTTTATAAGCATCATATTACAATGATTAAACTTACCTAAACTTTGAATCTTCATACATTAATTTGTCATATGCATTAAGATTAGAAGGGTTGTCATATCCGTCTTATCATATCTTGTGAGTGTGTACCATAACATGCCTATCACCATCTATCATAGCTGATACACACAAACCTACATATTTAGAAAAACTCTAAATTTCAGTTATAATTTTCATTCATATCCATTATCATCTAAACATATATAAAATCATAAATTTAAACTCAAAAATTTATTAATTCATCACAATACAATTGTGTTTACAATTCTTGATCTTAATTTAGTCAGATATTAGAAAGGAAATCATATGAGATATATTGAGAGATATCTTTTGAGTTTGAGGGTTCCTAATGAATACCTAACTACAAATCTATGGAAAGAATACTAATTCTAATCCAAAATTACATGCATTCACTTGGATTTGTCCTACATGGGAGTCAGAATTGCATTGCCAAGGGTTCTTTTAATAAGTGGTTCATATTTTCCTCCAATGTTTCTTTCTTTTTCCAATTCTTCTAAGTGGCGTATTTCCCTTTGGGGGTCCATTTGATAATTTAAGTTAGAAGTCATGACATAGACTTGAGGTCGCAACTTTATCATATATATGGATCATCTCTAGAGCACTCATTTTGTAGTGCTAGGAATAACCTTGATGGATTCCTTTGATCTTTATAATACAAAGTCATTATAATAAAATTATCTAATGATTTAGTCTTGGTTTTCTTAGCAAAGTATTGTAGCACTAGGATTGCCATGACTGATATAATTGATCTATATAACACAAAGTCATGGTATTGGAATTGGCCATGACTTTGGTCTTAGCTTTCTAAGCAATGCATTGTGATGTTTGGATAGAACAAAGTCATGGATCTAAACTTGGACATAGTTTTGGTATTTTTTCTATGGAGCACAAAATCTCAACATTGAAAAAGTTATGAACAAAGTAAGTGTTCTCTAGAATAAAAAATCACTACAAAAAATAATATCATAACTCAAAAAAATTGATGGTTAGCTATGTATTGAATAAGTCATGACTCTAGACATTATCGTGAATATTTGTACCTATGGGGTACTTGAATGCTGAGACAAAAAAATAATGTCGTGGCCATGAGGTGTTTTAGAGATACTACAACCACCGCTCCAAGAAAATGTCATGGCCACAATAATTTTGTTAGACAATGAAATCTTTGTATCAACTCAATGGTAGAGTCATGACATACAAAGAACATCATAATTATTCTTTGTAGATTTATACACAAGAAATGATGTCATAACTACTCAGAGAATATTATGGAAGGTATACCCAAGTCATGACAAGAAAATTATTATGTCTCTTCATCATTTCTCTTCCCTCCAAGCCTTTGCTCCATTGAGTCTACTAATTCCATCCAAAATCATTATGATTTTTCAAACATTTATTAGATTCTCTCCAAATAAGAATTTAGTAAAATCTCTCTGATAAATGCTAGAATAAATGCAGACACAATAAGATAAACTTCCTAAATGAAACAAAAAAGTTGGTACATAAAGTGTCAAACAAACTCGCATACTAAAGGTATTGCTCATCCTCATGTAATGAATTACATGACATAAAAAATTATCAAAACATCAACATCACAAGAAAAAACACATTAAACATCATCAAGGATCACAAATATACATATCTCCATTTTCTCCCCCACCACTCCTTTATTTGTCATGACTAGGGGTGTGAGCTGGGTATTTTATTCAGTGGGTACTATGGCTTTGAAAAATACCATGACATCAAGGACTATGACTTTTGAAAATGCAATGATGAGAGATGTGACTTTTTGAAAAGTCACAGTGCAATCAATTCTAGCTCACTCTATTTCAATTTTCTCCATTTATTTCCCTTCATTATCTTTGTCACTTCTAAGTATATTTGTCAAACACTTATTTGGATATATCTCAGTATCTCTCAGTAGTTTATTGATATTCTTCACTTTCATCTATAGTGTTAATTGTTTGATTAGATTCTCTATATTCATTATTTCCACTTTTGTGTGTTTTAATTTCATATCAAGCCTCTCCATATCATCTTGAAGATTATTTCTTCTTTTCATCGCAATCAAAAATGCTATCAATTTATCATTGATAGAAAGTTTTTCTTCATCCATGGAATATTGATAATTCAAGTTTAATTCTTATTGAATATTATGTCATGAAATTATTCTCATAATTCTTTAGGACTTGTTCAACATTTTGTTGCACATTTCTTTAGCTTTCATAAAAGAAATTTTTATAATTGTTCGTGTACAGATGATAGTGTGAGAGGAAATTAGTATTGCAAACCATTGATCTCCTCCACTTGATAAATGAGTTTGAAATTCTCTTTTAGTTGCAAAATGACAATTTCACTCATTCCTCTTTACTTCTATTGGGCTTCCAACTTTCCAATTAAATACTTAAATTTTTTCCACCATCATAATAAATTTGTCCAATTCTAATACTCTAAGTTACTTTTTTCCAAAGAAATATAGAGTTTTATAGTTATTTTTTATTAATTACTCAAATAAATAATGTACTTTTTTGTGAATAAGCCCACATTAATACTCTATCTCATTAATATCCTATCTCATTAATACTCTATCTCATCATATAATTTAACTTATTATAAAAGGTTTTGGCTTGGAACTACAACTCGAACTCATTATGATGATATCTCCTCAATAACTCTTTAAAATAGTCTCAAGTATCATACAAAGTCTTTGATGCCTTCTGATAGAATTGGCTATTTCACTACATAATTATAAGGTAATTTGATGTAGAAAGAACTTTTTGAGGAAAGCTTGCACAAGTTCATATCAACTTTAAAATAATTCTTGAGATAAGTACTAGAACCAACTTCATGCCTTATCACTCAATGAAAAATGGAATAAACAACTCGATGGCATCCATACAAACTTCAATTATTATAATTGTGTTGCACAACTCCAAGAACATTGCAACATACCCATTAGATACTCTAAAATCTTCTCATTGTACTTATGTTGTTAAACCATTACTATTAGACTTAACTTTAACTCAAAATAATTAGCTTCAATAAGTTGTATTTGAATTTTAGAGTAGTTGTCCATCATTGTAGGCTTCCAATAGTCTTCCAAGGTATGGTGATGGTTGAGTTGTTGGATATATTGCTCATTGTTTCCTTAGGATTCTTTATTGTTATCAATTCCTTCTATTTGCTCTTTCTTAGCTCTCTATCTTATAATTACTCTTTTGGTTCTCTTAATCTCTAGGTCCAAAGGTATTAAGTTCAATCACAATAAGTTTCTGCTTATAAAGTTGGTGACTACAAAAAAAGAAAAAAAAAACACTAAACCAATAGATACAAAAAAGTAACACAAAACAAACAATGCAATTCAAAGCACAAAAAAAAATTAATATTCAACCTACTAAAAACAGAAGTATTTTTGTCAAATAAAGTTGCATCAACTAAAGTTAAACTAACCAAACTAAATAATCTCCAACAAAAATGCCAAAAACTTATTATGAATTTATTATGGAGCCCAATTTGTATGATTAGGTAATATCAAAGATCATTGGATGAGTGTCTTTCATCCAACATAAATCCACAAGTACATGGTTCTTACAAGTAGTAAAATAAATTTTCATCTAGATATCAATCCCATAGGAATTGTGTATAAAGTTTGATCAACTAGTAGTGTATCAACTATTGCTCTTTTCAAAAGGATGAAACTTACTTTTTTAATAAGACTTTTAGATTCTAAGGTTGGTCTATTTTATAATGTATAATAGCCTATCTAAATTGTCTAATTATTATATTACTTGGTTATAGGATGAATGATAGCTTTTTATGAAAATATCCCCTCTTAGCTATTTCCTCAGTACTTTTAATAGTAAACTAACAAATAATCTCTACATGATAATCATTCACATGTCCATACCTTTTAGATAATTCATCAACTACCATTATTGGTTGCTTCATATATGATTCATTTTCTCCAAACTCACGTCTAATAAAGACATGAACTATGTAGTATTTTAAAAGTATTTTTACTTTTGCTTCATATGCACCATACTCATCATAATTAACAAACATCTTCCCTCAAATCTCACTATTAGTCATCATATGATAGAAAGTAACATATAAGATTATCACTAACTTATGAGTCACCTCCAATCACGCGTGTTTCTTGGCCCATATATCACTGAGATATGCATAATGGATTAGTTCTTCTAAGATATGCATAATGGATTAGCCTATAAAAGTGTTCATATTTTTTGTTTTGTAAGCATCATACTCACATGATTAAACATATCTCAATGTCAAGTTTTGATGTATAAGTTTATATCATGTATCACTATCATAAGGATTATCACTTTCTTCCTAAATTTATATGTGAGTGTACTTTGTTGCTTACCTATCACTAACTACCATGATAATATTCACAAACCTACTAATATTAAAACCCTAATTTTAGTTATATATAACCACATCATACAAGTAACCAAACCATGATACATACCAAATATAAATTTCATCAATTATATATCCATCATATGAAATAGAATATACCAACCCTAGATATCAATTTATTATAATATTGAGGAGGAATTCACATGAGATAACTTAAAATGTATCTCATGGAATTTTGAGTTTCCAATGATAATCCTCAAGAGTATCTAGGAATTAAAACCCAACTCACAATTCTTATTCATGCACCTTGGATCAACCCACTAGGTGAGAGTCAAAATTCATGCTTCTTCTTAGAATTAATGCTTGTGCCTTAAATCAACTATTTTCTTGTAGATCTCCCCTAGGGTTTGGTGAATTTTTTCTTCAAAAACCTAGTCTTTTGCCACTTTCCACATGTCCTAGTTTTTTTCACTTTTTTGGCTCTAAGTTCCACTTTTATACTCAAATGGCTAGGTGTTTATTTTAAGTGCGAAGTCACAGTGTTGGGGAAGGGTGGTGGTTTAGCTTTGTAACACAAAGTTGTTGCTATAAGGAATGCTTGAAGCTTTGGTGTCTTTCTTGTATTAGATTTCATTGACACTAGGAATACTCATGCCTCATCCATTCCTCTTATAACACAATGTCGATGTGCTAGGATTGGTCATGGATCATAGTTTTCTTTTTGTAGCATGAAGTCATGTTACTGAGAATGGTCATGGCTTGTTTATTTCTCCTCTAGAACATGAAGTTGATGTGATGAGAATGGTTGTGACTCATGCATTTCTCTTCTATAACTCAAAATCATTGTACTAAGAATGAGCACAATTTTATTCTTTTCTCTAAAGCAAAATGTCATGGCTTGGAAATTGTCACAACTTGAATAAATGCTCTCTAGAACTTTTTATCACCAAAAGTCATGATGTTAAAAAAATCCATAGCTTTTTCCATATATTTTAGTACTAGTGGGATACTTTCCTACTGTGATATAAAATTAATGTTGTATCCATAAAAATGATATCGAAATAATACAATTATGATTCCAAGATAGTTTTTGCAGTCAAAAAGAATGTGTTACATTGTAAAATGATTATGTTGATAAAATAGTAGAGTCATTATATATAAAGATTATCATGACTATTTGTATAGAGTTTCGGCAAAGAATGAATACTAAAACTATCTTATAATCTCATAGAAGTATACCAAAGTCATAACAGATGAAATACAATGACTTTACATGACTTTTTGCTTACATGCTACTTAATAATTTTATTAAGTTATATATTTCACATAAAAACTAATTAATTTCACTATTATTCATCATGATCTGAAAAAAACTATAAATTCATGAAATGGTTCTATTTAAAGCTATTTTTCATACAAATACATCATACATTATTATCAAAATATCTAGTATTATTTAGTCTTTGACATATCAAATATTTTCCTTCATGAGTTCTCCACACACCAAGTATTCATAAATACTTTTCAATGAAACTTTCATTCCCTATTGAAGGGTACCCAAACTCCTTGTATGTAGCACTTTTCTCATTTATGCATTCAAATTCCTTAATAACCATAGTATTTTTTTTCATATGCATGAAAAATTTTTCCCACTTTATCTTCTCAATAAATTTTTGGAATGGTGAAATAAATTCTTTAAATATACGTTCTCCTATAAAATTTTTCTTGCCTAAGATTGAGGTCAATCATTTTTTACTATTTCTACAAGGAAAGTCAGCTCTAGCATTGTGACTTTGGGAGAAATCTCAGTAATGAATTTCCTATGTCACTTGCCTCTTACCCTTCAACTAATGGTGTGCGTATACATTTATAAGAACAAATATTACACACACACACACACACACACACACATATTACATCAAACATATGAAAAAAAAATCTTGGCTTGCCTTTCAAGTAAGGCTATATTTAATATCTATATTTAAACGTATTTTATGGGTTGGATTTTTTCATTGTTGATGTCAGATATCATCATTATTTTTTCAATATAATTTTTTGTCCTTTCACCATATACTCTATGTTGATCAATGATATTGAGTAGAAGATATACATGCTTTCTTTTTATGGGAGTCCATATGAAAATATTTTATGGCTCCATTATTTTTCATGGCTTTGTTTCTCATATGCCTAATGATAATGGTCATGAATTTTATAGGTATCATAAATTTTTTGTTGCACTCCAATCTCAACCTCAATCTTGTCATTATTTTGTTCATCCTTTTTTTTAACTTCATTTTCCTTCATGTATTCTTCATATATTATTATATGTTTGGGTTGAATAACTTCCAAAATCATGATCATGAATTTGAGTTTAACTTATATCCTCATATTTGATCTTTTCCATGTCATTACTCTTCTTTGTCTCTAACAATAATGCCAAAATACTATGATCAAATGATGGTTTGTCTATCTGTATGAATATTTGTGTTATGGTGGTTGTTCTAGATTTTGAGTGTAAGCATGATTGGAAATTATTGCTCA
Organism: Sapria himalayana; assembly: GCA_029783825.1. Taxonomy (NCBI): domain Eukaryota; kingdom Viridiplantae; phylum Streptophyta; class Magnoliopsida; order Malpighiales; family Rafflesiaceae; genus Sapria; species Sapria himalayana. The sequence goes on along the minus strand of JAREIK010000728.1, from coordinate 397,749 downwards.
GTCTAAAACACCACCTATTTCTTTGAAATAAATTCATTTTTTTGGTTTTTACATTTTTGGGTCGAGAGGTTGTAACTTAGTTAAAGAGGTTTCGCTCATATGAGTGATGGTGGCTACAAAGTATACAAAAATAAGTGTTAAACAAAATATAAATATAATATAAACACTAAGAAAAAATTACATCTACAAAACTAGAATCAATACTATCCTTCCAAGGGAATAATTATGTCATCAAGTTGAATGATGAAACTATAATAAAACAATTTCTAGAAATAGTACTAAAAACATGTTGTGTCTTTGTTGGGGTGTCAAAAATATAGTAATTGAAATGATCCCAAAACCTCATTGGGTAGAAATATCTCATCCAATATAGCTCTATAAGTATATGAGTTATACAAGTAATAAAGTGAATATAAGTCTACATATCAATCTCATAGGAATTATGTAAATAGTTCGATCAATAAATAGTCAACTAATAACTACTTGAGTTGAATAGATATACTTAGTTTTTGGTAAGATACTCAAACTCTGGGGTTGAGCTCAAAATCTTGTGCATGATGATATTTCTATATTATTTGATCAATATCATGTCTAGTTGATATTTCTATACCCTTTTGGCATATAAGATGTCCATCATTCTTGAAATATCATTATTAAGGATGATCTCCTCATAGTTGCCTCTTTTGTATTTCAACACTAAAATAATATATCATTTTGTGCAATGGTCATTCTCATATCTATGCCTTTTAGAAAATACATCAATTATCTTTGATGATTACTTCAAATATGTACTTATATTCTCCAACTTCTAATTGTCTCAAAGATAAAAAATAATGTGGAATTAAATTCATCTATACTTTCAACTTCATAAGTATCATACTTGTCACAATTAATATACATCTTCCCATAAATATAACTTATGCAAGTCATATAAAAGAGAAGGACTTTCAAGGTTTTAACCATCATACTAGTCTTCTCCCACTTGTATGTGTCCAATAATATATATGTCATTGTCCACCATGATGACACATAAATCTCACTTTATGATGAAACTCCTAAATTAGACATTCTACTTAAGACCATATTACTCAAATATTAGTTCTTCCTAAAAGAACACAATAGTTTTGTCTTTAATATGTTCATAGTTAAGCACTAATTTATATTCAAAGATTAATTCTTCTAGAAAGAATACGATAGTCTGGTCTTAAGTAAGTTCATATTTTTGGCTTCATAAGCACCATACTCATAATAATTAGACTTGTCTAAATTTCAAATCTTCATACATTAGTTTATCACATGTACTAAGATTAAATGAGATGTTACTTCTTTCTTACCACACCATGTGAGTGTGTCATATGACTTATATGTTACCATCCACCATGGCTAACGTGCATAAATTTACATATTCATGAACACCCTAAATTTTAGTTCTGATTTGCATGCATACCCATAAGCATCCAAACAAAAACACAAATACAAGTATAAACTCATAAATTCATTAGTTTATTATAACATAAGTCTATTCACCAACCCTAGATCTCAATTTAGCTAGACATTGGGGAGAAAATCATACGACTTGTGTTGAAAGACATCTCATAGATTTTAGGGTTTTCAATGAACACCCAAGTAAAAATCAAAGTAAAAAATTTTAATTCCAATCGAAGATTACTTGTGTTCGTCTTGGATTTTCCCTAATTGAAGGTTGGAATTACATTATCTAGTTTTCTTGGCATGTGTGCTTCATATTTTCATTCATTTCTTCTCTATTTTTTAATTCTTCTAAGTAACACTTTTATACTTAAATAATTTTGATGATAATTTAACTCAGAAGTCAAGACATGGACTTGAGGTTGCATCTTTATCATGTGTTTGGATCTTCTCTAGAGCACTAATCACCAAATGCTGGGAATGGCTACATCAGATATTTTTGATCTCTTTGACACAATGTAATAGCATTATAATGAGCAATGACTTTGGTCATGGATTTTTGAGCAAAGTGTCATGCACTAGGATTGATATGACTAAGATAATTGATTTTATAACATAAATTATGGTGTTGTAATTAGTCATAGATTTGGTCATGATTTTCTGAGCAAAGTTTCGTAGTACTAGGTAGGATTGCCATAACTCAGACAATAAATTTCTATAATACAATGTCATAGCCATTGCTCAGGAATAACCATGACTTTGGTATACTTTATGGAGCACAAAGTCATGGTGCTGGACTAGCTATGACTCAAGTAAGTTCTCACTAGAATAAAAAGTCATTACAAAAAAATACTGACTCAAAATACTTAGTATTTTGGCTCTTTATTGAATAATTTATGGATCTAGAAATTGCTTTGACTACTTATACCAGTAGGGTACTTGGCCACCATGATAATATAATAATGTAATGACTATGAAGTAGTTTCAAGGTAATACAGCTAAGACTCCAAGAAAATATCATAATCATGATGATTGTGTTGTATAATAAAATTAGTATGTTAACTCATGGTAGACTCATGGTATAAAAAGAATGTTATTACCATTCTTTATCGTATTACAATCAAGAAAGAATGCCAAATTTCTTGAGAAATATTTTGAAAATTGTACCCAAGTTGTGACATGAGAATTTTGATGAATCTACATCACTTATCTCCTATCTAAGCCTTTGCTTCATCAAATCTATGAATTCAACCAAAAAAATACTAGGATTTCACTAACTTTTATCAAATTCTCTCTAAATAAGAATTTAGTCAAATATCTCCAATAAATATTGGAATAAGTTCACACACAACAAGATAAACTCACCAAATGACTGAAAAATATTAGTACGTGGAGTGCCAAACACCCTGTAAGTTTTTTTCTCTTCTATATTTTTCATAGGAATGATTAATGAGAAGATTTATATTAATTATTATGATGATGATATTTATGAATCTGAAAGTACCAATATGTTTAGTACCATATTATTTAGTATCTTTAAGATAATTAGAGGTTGGATAATATAAATACATGTTTGATGTAATCATCAAGGGTAGTTAATGTATTATCTAAAATATATAGTTATGAGAATGACCCTATATAGAATGATGTATTGATTTAATATTGAAATACTAAGGGGGAAACTATGAAAAGATCATCCTTGGTAATGATAGTCCAAGGATGATCATTTTGTAGAAATTGTCTAAAATATATAAGTACATGAACAATCTTATACCAATCTACTATTTTTATAACAACCAAATTTGAAATTGACCAAATACTAGAAAATATCTTTACACGCAAAAATATGAGCAACCCCCAGAGTATGAATATGTTTTTATAAACCAAGTATAACAATTTTACCTGGAGCAACTATTAGTTTATTATTGGTTGATCATACTATTTACACAATCTCTATGAGATTGATATCCAACCTTACATCCACTTTATTATTGGTACGACCCATATACTTGTCGAGCTTTATTAGATGAGAGATCTTCACTCAACAAGATTTGAGATTATACCAACTATGATAGTTTTGACACTCTCACGATATCGCAAAAGTTTTTGTTGTTACTATTGAGAATGATTTTGTTAAAATTTGATTAGTCAACATGAGCTAACATAACTTTCCTTATGAGAGGATCATCTTGTTTCTAGTTGTGTGGATGTGATTATTGTTTAGTGTTTATTTATATTGCATTTGTATTTTGTTTTATATTTTCCTTCTTGTCAGTTTTGTAGCCATCACCAATCACATGAGCATATCTTCTCAAATTGAGTTAAATTATCTGGACCTAGAAATTGATAGAATAAAGAGATGCTTCTAAGACAGAGAGTTGAGAGATAGCCCATAGAAAGAAATAGAAGTAAAGGAAATCTCCAAGATGGTAAATGATAAACTATTTAATAGCTCGATTATCACTATACCTTAGAAGATTATTGGTGGCCTACTAAGATAAATATCTATTCTGGGATTCAAATGCAACTCATGCAAGCAAATCACTTTGAGTTGAAGTCGAGTTTAATAACTATGGTGCAATAATATCAATATAGTGGAAGAATTTCATAAGATATAAATAGTCACATCACAATTTTTTAAAGCTATGCAATACGATGAAAATGCACGGAGTTAGCTCGAATGTTATAAGGTTATGAGTCTTTCCATTTTTTATGAGAAATATATCCTAGAGTTGGTTCTAGTATTTATCTTAAGGTTCAATTGAGAGAATTGAGATGAACTCGAATAAGTATTTCTTGCCAAGTTTTCTTGTCTTAAATTACTTCTCAACTAAGGTGAAAGATAAATCAATTTTTCCAAGATAAGCAAGAGATGCTATATAATAATCAAGAACAATTTAAAAGCTTTTTAGGAGGTTACCTTGGAATGGAATCGAGTTATGATTCAAAATAATAATTTTCCACGATGCACTGAACTAAATGACTTGGTGCACAATTAATGTGAATACGTCACTCAATGGAGCACATTTTATGTTTGAATGGCTAAAAAAGAACAACTATCAAACTCTGAATGATCTAGTATGTGGAAGGAAGGAAGCTAGATTATTTGAGTTGGATAAATTGACTACCATATAGATAAAGATGGATGTTTTTCCAATAAGTTTGGATTCCAAAATGATGAGCAAATAAATGTGTGAGAGGTTTCTATTTTGCAATATAATAAAAGGCAAGTTTTCACTATGTATCAAGTTCAGGAAGTCAATATTTTTTTAGACTATGGAGTATGTGTTCCAACACAAAAGTAATGACCCCACACACTAACATCCCAATGTGAGAAATCATAAATATTTATCATCTGTGAGCCCTAGGAATGTGTAGCAATACATGGGCTGATTTTAAAAAAAATTGGAATAATTAAATAGAATATAAATTGCAATGAGCTTCAAGCTCCAATTATATTCATCCAAAGAGAGTATAAAAGTAATCACTTGAAGATATACTAGACTTACCTATAGAGATGAAGAAAATGAATGATCTTTAAGAGAACTAGATGGAAGGAATTGAAAAGAGGCTACAACACACAAACAAACCAATAGAAATCATTAAGAATTAACTTGGATAAATAGAAATCTCAATGAAAAAAAATAAAATGAACGGACTACCATGTGATATCAAGCAAATCTAAAGATGTGAATTTTCATTATAGTGAGAAATGACAAAGAGTTAGATAGGCAACAAGCTGAACTGGAAGCCATAATGAAAGATGTCATAAAAGAGGGAGTTATGACTGAAGAAATCGTAACATTCCCTAAATTTGTCGTACAACCTAGTGATGCAGCACAAGATACCTCAATATCTTCCAAAGCCACAATACAACATATCATGGTATTCTCTAAAGTCATAGCATCTACAAAACTTATTTCCCAACTCTTGGCCCAAGCCAAGATAAATGAAGAAATGAAGATGTAGAAGGGGATATAGATTATCCTAAGCAATGGTCAGAAAGATGTGTAATAAAAAGACTGTGCTAATGGTAAATATTGTTTTTTGAATCTTTCTTTTTATATAATGTTTTAGAAAGACAAATATGGATGAGCAATTTGAGATGTTCCTCAATACATTCCAAAAGTTGGAAGTAAATATTTCAATTTTTGAAGCATTATCACCAGTATAAAACTACATGAAGTTCTTGAAAAATATAATGAGTAGAAAGAGAAACTTGGAGACTTATGTAATAGTGTATATACTGAGAAATATAGGACTATCATCCACTATAAACTTTCGAGAAAACTGAAAGATCTTGAAAACTAAAATATAGAACTATCATCCACTGGAGACTTATGTACATTTTTTGGAAGGCACAATGCAACTTGTGATCAAGTATGAATTTGATTCATTATCTATAGTGCGGAGGTTAAAACTTTGTGAGATAACTATAATCACCCTCTCACTTCAAATGGTTGATAACTCAATCAAATTTCAAAATATTATTATTGAAGTTATTTTGATGAAGGTTGCTAAATTTATTTTTTTGGTAAATTTTGTTGTGCTTAATATGGATGAAGATCAATATTCTTTTTTGATCTTGGAAAGGTCTTTTTTTTTCCACTGGATAGATGTTGATTGATGTCAAGAAGAGAAAATCCATACTTCATGTTAACAATGATCAAGTGAAATCTAACCTCTACAAAGGCTTGTATAATCTAGACAATGAGGAGAAAGATTATTGGAGAATAAATAGCCTCTAGTGTATCACGATGTGACAGAAAATAGACTTAAAATGGAAATATTTTATAGAGTGTGTTATCCCAAAAAAGATAAAGCATATGAACCATGACTTTTTTAGTCACAACATTCTTTGAAGATAGTTAGTCATGACAGGAGGCAAATTGTGACTAATATGATCCAGAGAATAATTTTAGATGTCATGATTGCAAAAAGAGTCATGACATTTTTAAAGAAGCCATAAGCAATGATATCATGACATTCTTCAATGTCATGACATCCATGGTAGAATTATCAAAAGAAGATATGTGAAAGAATTATATAATATTTATGAAAAATTAGAAAATCGAAGAGAAAGATTATATGGAGAAGCTAGCTTAAATAATTCAAGTTATTGACCAAATTAAAGCTTTGATGAAGGTCTAACTATTGATATTAAATATAGCATTGCTTGGGACAGGGAGGCAACTCAAAATTTTTTTTATGCATTTTGATGAAAGACACATTACATTGCAACCCATATACTTCATAATAATTCCCAAAATTATAGACCTCATTTCCAAAATAAAAAAGTTCACCATGACACTCAAACCCAGTCATGATTATCCTAGATGTGTACTACTTTTGGTGTTAATATTTGAAGAGAGATTCAGCAAGCATGGACAATACTTTAGTGTGAGAGTTTGTTCGACATTCCACGTACTAACTTCTATGGGTTATTTGGTAATTTTATCTTGTTTTGTGTGTACTTATTTTACTTTTTATTGGAGAGATTTTATTAATTTTTTTTGGAAATAATTTAATAAATATTAGTGAAATCATAATTATTTTGCATAGCATTAGGAGAAATTTATGGACAGTCATGATAATTCTTATGTCATGATTTGGGTATATCTTCTATAATATTTCTTGACTAATCGTAGTATTATTTTTTTGGTCATAACTTTATTAAGAGTAGTCATGATATTCTTAATATGTTATAACTTATCACCGAGTTGATACAATGATTTAATTTTGCAATATAATTATCATGGTCATGATATCTATTTAGAGTCACAATTACATTATCTCTAAAATGCTTATTAGCCATGACATTATTTTATCATCATGGGAGCCAAGTACCCCACTAGTACAAATAGTCCCAACAATTTCTGGAGCTATGGCTTATTCAATATAGAACTAAAATAATAAGTGTTTTGAGTTGTGACATTATTTTTTGTTATGACTTTTCATTATAAAGGGTACATACACTAGTCAAGGCTTTTTCATCACCATGACTATGTGCTCCATGAAGAAAATACCAACGTTATGGTCAATTTTAAAGATATCAATTTTGTTACAGAGAGTAATTATCTTTGTCATGGCAATCCAAGTGTCATGATACTTTGCTCAAAAAGTCATGACTAATATCATGACAAATTCTAGTACTATAACTTTGTATTATAGAGATCAAATATATTAGTCATAGTAATCCTAAAACCACAATACTTTGATTAGAAAGTCAAGAACAAAGTTGTAGTCAGTTTCAATATTATAACTTTGTGTTATAGAGATCAAAGGAATCCATCATGGCTATTTTGAGTATTTCAACATCAATGCTCTAGAAAAGATTCAAAGTGATAAAAAAGTCATGGTCTCACGTTTATGTTATGACTTTGAACTTAAATTATCACATGAATCCCTAAAGTATAAAAGCAATACTTAGAAGAATTAAGAAAAATATAGAAGAAGTAAGGAAATATATGAACCACGTACGCCAAGAACCCCAATAAACACAATTCTAATTTTTATTTAGGAAAATCTAAGGCGGACAGAAGCAACCTTTGATTGGAATTGGGATCTGTTTACTTAGATTTTCACTTTGGAATTCATTAAAAACCTTCAAATCCATTAGATGTCTCTCGACATATCTCATATGATTTTCTCTCTAATACTCAGATAAATTGGGATCTAAGGCTGGTCAATATACTTATGTTATGATGAATTAATGAATTTATGAGTTTATGTTTGTGTATATATTTTTGTTTGGATGTTGATGGATATGAATATAAATTAGAACTAAAATACTGGATTTTCATGAACACATGAGATAAATTAAAGTTTATGTGTCTCGGCTATGATGGATAGTAATAGGTAAGTCATGAGACATACTCACATCGTATGGTAAAAAGTAAGTGATAATCATTCTAATCTTAACACATAAGATAAACTAATGTGTGAAAACTCAAAATTTAGGTAAATATAATCATTGAGTATGACATTTACAAAACCAAAAATATGAACATATTTAAGATCAATCTAATGTGTACTTTCTAGAAGAACTAACCTTCAAGTAATTTAAGGGTTAAGTAGAACATCAAGCCTATTTTTTTCAATATAGTATGGGACTCATGTTTTGGCCATGAAATACAATGACATACCAGAAAAAAAAAATGTTTACTTTTGTTTTTTTTTATATTATGTTTTTCAAAGAAAAAAAACAAATGTTTGGGAACTCATGAAGTTAAATTTCAATAACCAAGCCTAGCATGATTTCCAAAATTCCTAACAAAGTCAAAAGGCCTTTTTAAGGTGTGCATGTGTGTATTGTGCTTGGAAAGAAACCTTCATGCATAAAGGTGGTTTTCCTCCACTCAGTTCTGCAAGGTTTAAAATGGGGGAAGCAACCTAATTTTGGGATTAGATTATCTCTATCTGTGATACGATTCCCTTTCTCCAAATCTTTTTTATATATGAGGGGGTGTTGAGAAAGGTATTTTACTTAGGTATTTTACCGGAAACACAAATAGAATACTTAGGTATTTTACTTTCAATGTATTTATTATGCACTTTCAATTATTGAAATTTAGATTGTTATTTGAGTATGAATGTTATTTGTGTCTGAATGTATATATATTATATCATTTTGGATAGCATATATATATTGATTATCTAAATTTATAATATGAATTTGGTCATATTATAAATTTAGAATATATATTAGGAATTGAATATATATATTTGAACATAATTAAATTATAAAAAGTTAAAATTAAGAGATTTGAAATCATGAGTAAATAAGTAAAGTAATTATTTGATTAATAATTCATTTGGAAATTATTTTTGATTTTTGAGATTCACCTCAAGACAATAATTTTTTTCATAGCTGGTTAAAGAGTGTCCACTCACTTCACTTAATTGCTAGTGACATTGGAGATGAATACAAAGAATAAGAGTTAGAAAGATTGTAGTTAAAATTGGGAAATGGAAATTAGGTATTTTATGCATCAACAGCAGAGACAACCACTTTAGAGTCCACGACGACATTGAATGTCTTTTTTAAAATCTCAAGCTTCATGGCACATCTCTCCAAAAATCTTTGATTGAGGAGTAACTGGTGTTGTCATAAGACAAAAGCAAATTCCATCACATGGCCTTTGTTGAAACAACCTGAATTCAAATGAGTTATTACAATAATCATTATAGTATTGCAAGTTATATTACTTTCTTTTGTTATCAACTTTCCTCTATTTTTAGGGAGATTTATGTTTTGGCATACCAAAATTTTTATAATTAAAAAAAATATATTAAACAAACTCTAAAATAATTAATTTTTGGTATACTAAAATTAATCAACCTGATTTTGTCCTCTAAAATTTGGAAAAAAAAAGATTGTTTAATTAATTTATAAACCACTATTATGAACCGATAAACCTCATTTCTAAATTTGGAAATCATTATTTTTTAAAACTCGAATGCAGTTTAAAAAAATATATAATTATTACCGTATATGGAAGTAGAGGGATTCGAACATACGACCTACACATTACAAAAATGATCCTTTACCAATAGTCACAAGTTTGATGTTATAATAATGCCAAAAAAATAATTATATATATGCATATAAAGACATTTAGATACATAAATATAACTGTGTGTGTGTGTGTGTGTGGGTGCGTGTGTTTATATGTCTATATATATATATACACATATAAACATAAACACACACACACACACACACCCCCCCCCCCCACATATTGATAGATAGATAATTATATATGTGTTTCTATATTTCTTGATATGTATATATATAATTATTTTTGGCATTGTCATAATATCAAACTTGTGATCGCTAGTAATGGATCATTTTTGTAAAGTGGAGGGCATGGGGTTGAATCCCTCTTTCTCTCTATGTATAATAATAACTATGTATTTTTAAAAAAGTGTTTCAAGTTTCAAACAATTATGGTTTCTGAATTCAGAAATATGGTTTCTTGATTCGTAATAGTTGTTTCTAAATTAATTAAATCAATTTTTTTTTCAAATTTTGGAGGGCAAAATTGGGTTGATTAATTTGAGTATGACAAAACTTAATTATTTTAGACTTTGGTATACTTTTTTTTTATTATGAATAGTTTGGTAATAATTATGTATTTTAAAATTGTCTCATGTCGTGCCGGGCTGTCCCATGGCTTCATAAGTATCATACTCATGAAAATTAAAATATATATTCTCACAAATCTTACTAATGTAAATCATACAAGAAATGACTCATAGAATTGTCACCACCATATAAGGCACCTCCACATGTGTATGTTCCATGACATAGTCACATACCTATCACCATCTATCATAATTAAAATATGATTCTCACATTATGGTAAAACTTATAAGTTAGATATTCTATTTAATCTTCACATTACTTGAATGTTAATTCTTTAAGAATATGCACAATACATTACTCATAAATATGTTTGTATTTTTTACATCGTAAACACCATACTCATGATAATTAAACTTAAGTAAATCTCAAGTTTTCACACACAGGTTTATCTCATGCATTAAGATTAGAAGAATTATAATTTCTTTCTTATCAGAGCGTATGAATATGTCCCATGATATACATATAACAATCTATCATGTCAAACACACATAAATCTATAATATTATAAAAATCATAAATTTTAGTTCTAATTAGTATCCATATCTATGAATATCCAAACCTCAATATTATCATAAATATAAATATTATACATTCACATCATTATAACACAAGTACATAAAACTAACAATAGATCCTAATTTAGCTTGATATTGTAAAAGAATCGCATGATATATTTTAAGCGATATCTTATGGAATTGAGGGTTCTCTGGCATCCCTAGTGAGGATCTAAGCCTTAAAACCCAATCTAAAATAATTATTGCTCATGTTCACCATAGATTTGCTCCTAATTAAGAGTTGGAAGTTGCATTGCCTAGAGTTTGCATGCTCTTGGTTCTAAATATAATTCTCCAATCTTTTCTTTTCTCAAGATCTTATAAGTATTACTTTTATACTTTGGGATTTCATATGATTTTGTAAGCTAGAAATCACAATACTAGCTTGAGGTTATAATTTTATTATCTAGTCAAATCTTTTCTGGAGTATAGAAGTCATAGTAGTATGTCATGACTCAAGTAACTCATCTCTAGAGCATGATGTCATGATACAAGGAATACCATGATTGAGATAATTTTTCATAACAACACAAAGTCATAATATTAAGATTGGTTGTGACTTATATATTTATCATTAAAACACATAGCTATTGAGCTATGAATAGTCACGGCTTTAGTATTTTTTTTAAGGAGGACAAAGTCATGGTAGTTAAAAATATAATGACAAGAGTAATACTTTATAGAGCACAAAGTCATGGCAAAAAATATTGTCATGATTGATTTACTTGGTATTTTGGTTCTATATTGATTAAGTCATGACACTAAAAAATATCATGACTTCTTGTATTAATGGGGTGCTTGGCTACTTTGACATGAAGATAAATTTAGTTATTATGATATTTTAGAAATAATATAGTTGTTACTCCAAGAAAATATTATGACCACAAAGATAATGTTACGTAGTGAAAAGATTGTGAAAACTCGATGGTAGAGTTAACACATATGAAGAATGTCATAATTAGTTTTGTAGAGTTATGACTAAGAAATTATATTACAACTACTATGTAGGCTTGTAGAGGTGTAAACAAGTTGTGACATGGTAAATATCTAGAGGTGTCAAACGGGACGTGCCGGGCCAGCCCGGCCCATTTTTTTCAGGCCCGCCGTGCTTTCGTGTCGGGCCAATAACGACACGGTTACTGTACCGTGTCGTGCCTAGCCCAACATGGTTTTGTAGAGTTCAGCCCAGCACGAGCCCGTGGCACGATTCGCCGGGTTCAGCCTGAATGGGTCGAACTCTAAATTTAAAAAAAAATTAGGGTTTCGGCGCACGCCATCGTGCCGAACCCCTAATTTTTTAAAAAATTAGGATTTGGGCGCGCCTGAAACCCTAATTTTAAAAAAAAGATTTGGTTTTGGCACGGTACCGTGCCGGGTCAGGCACGACACAAGGCCCGGTTGGCCTAGGAACTGCACGACACGATTGTGCCATGGTCGGGCACGGCACGAGCCAGGGCACGGAAAATTCCCATGCCGGGCCGGCCCAGGCACGACCGAATCGTGCCGTGCCTCATGTCGGGCCGGGCTGGCCCGGCCCGGTTGACACCTCTATAAATATCATGTTTGTATTTTCCTTTTCTCCCATCTAAGTCATTGCTCCACCAAATGCACCAATTTCATCTAAAATACTATCGATTCTACTAATATTTATCAAGTTCTCTCAAAACATATATTTAGTGAAATATATCCAATTAAAACTCAAATACATCAATAAATATATAACAATGACCCAAAAATGTCAGTACATGATGTGTCAAACAATATGCTACATCAGGTTTAATATAAATCATAACATATATAAGACTACCAATAGCTATGGCATAGAAGACCTAATTCATATCTCTCATTTTCCCATTAGTTTTAGGATTATCCTCAATATTTTGCTTTAAATGTTTGACTAAGAGAGTTGAGACTGGCTTAGCCTCTTTAATGAAAAATCTTTCAAGAACTTTGTCATTATTTTATTCTTGAGATAACCAAATATACCTAGAATATTTATCCGAGATAATATTCATCCTTAAAATTTACACGATTGAGCCTAGTCTTTCATAAAAAAGAATTTCCATATCTCCCTTTTAAGTTTATTAATTTGTGCTTTATTATGGTCAATGATTAATATGTCATCAATATATAATAAAAGTATCAATCCGTCATCATCCAACTGATGACTGAAAAATACATAATTTCCACATGTTGTATGTTGAATGCCATGAGACTCCATGAATGAATTAAATTTCTGTACCACTACCAAGGAGATTTTTTAAGATCACATAAGTTCTTTTTTAGTTTGTAAGCTAGTCCATTTCCTTATATAATAAATCTCTTGAGCTGGACATATAGAGAGTCGCATGAAGGTCGCCATGAAAAAATATAATCTTCACATTGAATTGATCAATTTCAAGCTAACAGCCAGATCATAACTTTCTAAATGGAAGATATTTTTAGTATGTGAGAAAATATCTCATCAAAATCAATTCCTTTTTTTGACTAAACCTTTTGACTATTAATTGATTCTTGTATCTTAGTTGAAAATCATTATTATTGAGTTTTGGACTAAAGAGTCATCTATTTTTTAGAATCCACTTCCCTTTAGACAATGATGTTAGATCATAAGCCTATTTGACATGGGACCCCATCTTTTTTTATATTGCCTGAAGTCATTCATCTTTATTCTCAAGAGAGATGAAAACTTGAAAGGTCTTGGGCTCACATGTATCCATGAGTAATATGTAATCTTGAAATTTAGAGGATATTATTGTGATTTTATAAGGGTGCCAAAACTCATAGCAATTTGACAATCAAAAAGACTTATTTGAGTGATGATAGCTCGACCAACATAGCCTCATAATTATAGAAGGCATACAAAGTAATAAAATAGATATAAATCTAGATATTGATCCTAGAAGGATTGCTCAATAGTTCAGTCAATCAATAATAAATTAATGAATGTATGATTAATGTGACACACATAGTCGTACATTATTATATTTCTTAATATTTGGTTCATATTATATTTGGTTATTGGACAAAGGATAGATTAATATAAAAATACTTATGTGTCCTTTTGGCATATGAGATAGCTATTGCCCAGTATACTATCACTACAAAGGATGATCCCCTTGTAGTTATCCCCTTGTTATTTTAATATTAAAGAAACATGTTGATCCATGAAAAAGTTATTATCAAGTCTATTCTTATGTACTTTTATTCTCTAACTTTTAATAATCTCAAAAACTTGAGATAATGTGGTACTAAATATATTTTCTATTTTAACTTTGTAAGCATCATATTCATGATAATTAAATATATATCTTCTAAATAATCTCCCCCTATGAAGGACATAGGATTTTCATTGCCAAATAAGCTTCCCCCAATTTCATGTGCCATGTGACATATCTATCACTGTCCACTATGACCAACATATGACTCTCATACTATGATAAAATTCCTAGGTAAAATATTCTACCTACCATCCACATTACCTTGAGGTTAGTTCATCAAGATATTATATAATAGATTAGTCTTTAATATATTCCTACTTTTGAATTTGTAAGAATCATACTCACAACAATTAATATACATCAACTTAGGATTTTCACACATTAGTTTATTTCACGCATTAAGTTTAGAAAGGCAATCACTTCCATATATTAAAAACATGTGAAGGTGTCTTATGATATATATGTCATAGTCTACCATGACTGACTTTGATAAACTAACATATTTGTGTAAATCCTAATTGTTGGTTTTCAAATACATCTATATCCATCAACATTTAAATATATTATAATCTAAACATAATATCATTAATCAATTACCAATCATAATATAGTTACATAACTAACCATAGAATTCAATTAAGTTGGACATTGGGGATAAAATCACATGAGATATGTAAAAGTTATCTCATGGATTCTAGGTTTAATTTGCTTATTGGGTACCCAATTGGGTAACCAATATTTTAAAGAAGAAAACTAATTGGGTACCCATAGAATTCTAGGTTTAATTGGGTACCTAATGAATACTCAAATTAATTTTAAAGAAGAAAACTCTAATTCCAATTGAATTTGCTTATTGTTTGTCTTGGATTTTCCCCTATTTGAGGTTGAGGTTGTGGCACCTATGTTTGGAATGCATCATGATCTTCTTTTTTTAATCTCTTTGCTCTCTTTTTTAATTCTCTCTAAGTGTAGCTTTATACTTTGGGAATCGATGCACTATTTTAATTTGGATATCACAATAGAGAGTTGAGATCATGACTTTGTCATCTCTTCAAATCCACTCTAAAACTCAATTCTTGTGGTACAATGAATGGTTGTTACTAATGCTTACCTCTCTATAACACAAAATCATAGTGATAGTTAGTAGTCACGACTTTGGTTTTGGATTTATGAGTAAAATGTCATGGTGCTAGGTTTGTTATGATTAAGTCAATTCTCTCTATAACATAAAGTCATGACTGTCATAACTGAGTCATTGCTCTCTAAAATAAAATGTTTTTAGTCATTAATTTTGTGTTGGTTTTATATGAAAAATATCATGGCAATGTGAAAGTCGTGAATGAGTTATTCCTCTCTAGAATGAAAAATTATAGTAGAAAATGATGTCACAACCTATATCTATTGATGTTTTGGTTCTGTTTAAATAAGTCATAACTCTTGAAAATGTCATGACTATTTGTACCAATGGGATTCTCGATTATCACACCATGAAAATAATATCACGATCATTATGTTGATTAGTGTTAATGTGGTCACAACTCTAAGAAATTATCATGGTCATGATGATTGTGTTATATAGTAAAATAATTGTATCAACTCGGTGGCAGAGTCATAGCATACAAAGAATGTCATGAGTTTTTTGGTAGAGTAGTAGCTAAAAAAGGATGTTGTAACTACTCAAGGTTATTATAGAGAGTGTATATAAGTCATAACAAGAGAACCATCAAGACTTTTCATTGTATTTCTCTCTTATCAGTGTTACTCCACCAAGTTCACCCAAATTCTCTTTGATTTTATTAACATTCATTATTTCTTCTTCAGAATAAAAATTTAGTGAAGTCTCTTTGGTAATCATTAGTATTCATGCAAATACTTTACATTTTATTCTCCAAATGACACTATTTATTTTGTATTTTGAATACCAAATAGTTACCTAGATGGAACCTAAATGATCTTATCAATACAAACTAAGATGTATCATCATGAACATTGAGTTTTGCCTAGTTTCAACTAAAATATGATCACTCACCTCCCCAACATGTATATCCTAGTGATCAAAAATATCATGTATATTCTATGAATTAAAATCATCAAGCAACTACTTAATTCCTATTCTTTGATCAGACTAATCTCTAGAAAGAACCAGCATTAGATCCATATAAATATTAATATCTATGGAATCACTCTCATTATTTCTCATATGACTGATATCTAATAATTAGGCATCCATAAAAATCACATCTTTGTGCTGAGCCAGCTTCTTAGAAATTGGGTCCCATAGTTTGTACTTGAACTTTTCATGTTCATAGCCAATGAAGATGCTTGAACATGCAATATCATTGAGTTTTAATCATTTATTTTTTTTTTGATATGAACGAAGGCTCTGTAGGTAAAAACTCAAAGGTCATCATATAAGATATCTTTTATAGTCTATATATTTTTTGGGAGCATCTCTATTCATGATAGATATAGAGCACATACGGGTTATATAATACTTAGAAAGATATATGTGAGAAAGCGTGCAGCTAACTCTCTCCTCAATAGTCCAATTCATCCTTTTTGCAATACTATTTAATTATGGCCTCTTAGCTAGTGTCTTTAAATGCCTAATATCATGAAATACATAGTAGCTATCAAACTAACCTCGACATTCTTCCTTATTATCATAAGATATAGAAATGAGTTTATTACTAGTATCTCTTTCAACTTTAGTATGAATATCCTAATAGATATGAAAGACTTGACCATTCATTTTCAGTGTATATGCATATACTTTTCTAAATGATCATCAATGAATATTATAAAATAAATGGTCTCATCAAGTATTATATTCTATATGGAGTAGACATCGGTATGAATAAGATCAAGAATATTCAATCTCCTCACATGTGGAAGAGAGTGAAAATGCGCTCCATGACTATGGGTGTCCAAATGGGTTGATAGCCTATGGCATGACACACATTGTCCACAAAAATAGGTTCGTGAAATGGCCCGATCAACATGGTTGGAACCATGCCAAGGAAAGTGTTGGGCAAGCCTCATGGCATAACTCATGCCATATTGGGCCATGGTTTTTAGCCCACGTGCCTCCAAAAGATGTGGCATGGCATGATACATCATGTATGCCCATGTGGGCCAGTTTTAGCCTATCTAGCCAACCCATACTAGCTTGGACCTGGCCTAGGCCATCTCAGACGTGACCTAGTATAGCATGGACCTTTCTCAAGAATCCCTAGACCTAACCTAGGATATCCTGGACCTGACCCATGATAGCATGGAACTAACCTAGGATAGCCTAAACGTGATCCAGGCTAGTCTGGAAAAAACCTAGGCTAACCCAGGCTAGCCTAGGATCAAGTTGTGCATGGTGTTGGGCCATGGTGGTGGTTGACAGAGAGATGAAATGAGGAATTGGATTTAAAGCTTAAGAGCATGTAAAATTTTATGTGGTGTAACTTCTAATTTCCAATGAGTTGGGATTAGGTTTTAAGATGTAGATCTTCACTAGGTTTAATTAGGATTCCACAATATAGCATTAAAACTCCTCAATTCCACAACATGTCACTCCAAATATCTCATGTGATTTTTATCCTTATGTGAGGTTTAATTAGGATATAAGAATAATTTGTTATACATGTGTTATCATGAAGTAATTACATAATATTTATATTTGAGGCAATATAGAGGTGTCAACTGGGCCGGGCCGACCCGGCCTAGCACGAGGCATGACAGGATTCGGTTGTGCCAGGGCCGGGCTGGCAAGGAAATTTTCCGTGCCCGGGCTCGTGTCATGCCCGACCACGACACAATCATGCCGTGCCGTGCCGAGGCCAACCAGGCCTCGTGCCGTGCCTGGCCCAGCATGGTACCATGCCGAAACCAATTTTTTTAAAAAATTAGGATTTCGGGCGCACCGAAACCCTAATTTTTTTTAATTTAGGATTCAGCCATATCGGGCTGAACCCGGCGGATCGTGCTGCGGGCCCGTGCTGGGCTGAACTCCACAAAACCATGCCAGGCCAGGCACGACACAAAAGCACGGCCCGGCACATCCCGTTTGACACCTCTATGACAATATTTTGGTTTGAATATTGATGGATGTGAATACTATTTAGAACTAAAATTTAAAGTTCACTAAAGTATAGGTTTGTACATATCAACCATGACAAAATATAACTTATGACACGCTCATAAGATATTATAAAAAAAAAGTGACAACCCTCCTAATCTTAATGAGTGAGATAAACCTATGTGTGAGAAACAAAGATTGAGGAAAATTTAATTGTTGCGAGTATGATACTTATGAAGTTTAAAGTACAAACATATTTATGACTAATTAATTAAACATATTCTAGAAAAAATTACCTTCAAATGATGTGGGGGTTATGTATAATATCTAACCTATGAGTTTCACTATAGTGTGGAAATCAAGTGTCGATCACGGTAGATGGTGTTAGGTAAATAATATGACACATGAAAGTGGTAGCATTTTATATGGTGATGTCAACCCATTGAATCATTTTCTCTTGTATGATTTTCATTTGTGATATTCATAAGAAATCATATATTAATTGATGCAAGTATAATACTTAAGAAACTAAAAATACAAACATATTTATTATCACAGCATTTCACATTATAATGATACTAGAGGTTAGATAATAAAAAAACATGTCGAGATAATCATTAAGGATAGTTGATATTATGTCTAAAATAAATATATGTATGAATGACTTTTGAATGTAACATGTATGAGTTTGGTAGTTAAATGAGTGCACAACCACGAGGGGACTACTATTGGTAGTGACAATCTAATGATGACAATCACTTTGTATGTCAAAGAAATATTAGAATATTTTCACATTAATTTATCTTTCATCTGATAATCAAATATAATATGGCCCAAATACTAAATAAATCTCATCATGCATAAGGATGCGAGTTAACCCTAGAGTCAAAGTATTTTTTCTAAAACTTATGTTTATCTAATCAATTCGGATAGTAGTTAGTTCATTGTTAGTTGGTCAAATTATCTACCTAATTCTTATGGGAATGATATTCTTGGCATGATATGGTGGCACACCTAGGCCTAAAAAAAATAAATCATGTCACCTTAGCACGACCTGCTTGACACTTCTATCTATGGCTTTTTCTAGCCATAAAGTCCATATATTCTTCAAGAGAAGATCAATGATCAAGTGATAAGATATTCTTTCTAGTTTAAAGTTCAAGATCGTTCTCACTCACTTGACCAAGTCTCTTGTACTAGAGTTCAATATTGCTTTTTTTGATGAACAAAATTTGTATGATCTTAATGCATTTTTACATGAGTAGCATACAAAGTATTCTTTCGTGTCCCCACACAATGATCAATGCACCCTCGGATAGTGTCATTGGCCACCACCAAAATGACTCACATATACTTTATCATCCAACATGTCAATGAATATCATGTTCACATGAATGTCTGATATATATTAAATATCTCTCAGTATTAGTCAATATATAATAAAGAAATCAATATTTCATTTATCAGTTGGCATTTACATGATAAAGGGTAATGAAATTGAAAGTAGGTTGCATAAAAACGTCAATAAATTCAATTTTTTTTTGAAGAATTGATATTTTTTGAAAACTCATCATTTTTCTAAAAAATCAACATTTTTTAAACATCTTTTTTTCATGAAACTGTCATTTTCAGTACACCTTTGTTCCTTCAGGAAAAAAAAAAAAGGTTTGTTGGGGCTGGCTCATCAAACATATGGTTTTTGATTTTTTTTTAATCTGATGATCATATTTGGATCTAAATTTAATCTTATAATTATTATTAATTTTCAATGACTAGTTTGATAAAAAAATAATCTAAAAAAAAAACACTTTTCATTTCACCATTCCAAATTTCTTGAAATTCAAATCAAGAATAATTTTGGTATGTTATAATTGAATTGATATATATAGTATTTCCTTCAGCAATGATACTAGTAATCACTTTTGTTTTGGTAGGATCTTAATGTACTCCTAGGAAGCATCCTATCACTTGGTATGAAAGTCTTGTAACTTGCTAAGTGCTAACAACATTAGAATTTTGATAAAATGTTTCTTATTTTATATTTATTTTGTTTTTTATCTGATTCCAGCTTGTGCTTATCCTGTTCCTGGTAACAGAGCATTCATGTTGACAAACTCATATCATGCTTGTTTTTATGCCTTCTGATTAATAAATCATGTATTATGTCAGAGCAATGAAATGTACGTAGGAATGTTAGTAATGACAACAAATAAATGCCACCAGGGGTTTTATTTTTCTTTAAAGCTCATATCATTATTTGTTGTCAATTCAGGCTGGCCAGGGTAGAAATGTTGCTTAGCCCAGAAAAAACTTGCCCTGGCTGATGCACCTTGGCTTGCTCTACTGAATCAAGCTGGTTGTCTTCCTGTGTTTGAGTTGCATAAGTGATGTCTGTTGATTAGCATATTGTAATATTTGAATCAAAATTACTCGAATGTTAAAATAAAAGAAAAATAGAAAGATCGATAATCATGTGTTTAAATGATTTAGTTTTCTGAAGATGAAAAGTTTGTTTATAATATACACGATAGTCATGATGTGATTCAACAGGAATAAAAAAACAGCTACCCCAAAGGAGGTTGTTTCTGCATGTATGATTACCAAAATTACTGAAATGGTAAATCATATATGTCAAAGCAAAGGGTCAGATCATAGCCAATTCAGCAACAGCATGAAATTTTGGTGTCAGATAGGAGGAACATCTTCGCACAAGCACTCAGCTATAACATTTCTTATCTGTACCATCTTTTCCTTTGCACACTGGAATAATGAAGAGTTCTCAGTAACAAAATAAACAGGAGAGATGTATGAGAAACAGACACAAACACAAACTATTATAAGTCTAGTATCGAAAGTCTGTCCGTGTGTGTGGGCGTGTGGGTGGGCGTGTGTGTGTGTGTGTGTGCGCGCGTAACATCAACGCTCACTATAACTACACAGTAAATGTGATAGTGTGTGCAAGAGATAGTAGTGGTGTGCAATGCTTGAAGTGTATGCAGTAAATAGTGGCAATGGTGCATAGTGTGCATGGTGAACATTCCTCCCGTCACATGCAGCTCGCACAATACATTATTCTGCATATAGAGGAAATTATATTTCTGAGGCCTGATTATTACTTCATCAAGGCTTAGACAATGAAATTACACATAGCCACCTGAAATTCAAATGTAATTTTGTAGTCAGGCAAATATTGATTGCCTGACGGGGGGGAACCCCCCGGCAGAGGGGCCAAACGGACCTCGCCAGCACAATTCTTTTTTTTTAGGCCCGCCCAAACCAGCATGTCATGCCCGGCATAGCACAATTTTTAGCATAGGTCGTGCCATGTGGAGCATTGGCCCATTGGCACGCCTTTTGCTCATGTCATGCTGAATCATGCCAAGCCAAGTTAGGCGTGGTCAGGCAAGCCTGGTTCATTCTAGGCTAGCCTAGGTTTAGTCCAAGTTAGCCTGATTCATTTCGGATTAACCTGGTTGGGTCAGGCTAGCATGATTGGATCAGGATCATGCTAGCCTATTTGGCCAACCAAGCCAGAATCAGCCTGCACAAGCCATCATACCGGGCTATATCTTCAAAGACTCATTGAAGATATATCTTGTACGACATATATTAGTAATAGAAGAAATAACATACATAATAAATACAAAAATTCTCATTTCATGTACTTATTATTAGAGAAGTGATCACAACATAGAAAATTATGAGAGTAATCAAAGAGGAAGTCGAGAAAACTATAGATTATTAAAAGATATGTCCTAACAATTGGAGTCATCCATAGATCTCAAAACTCTATCATTGTGATCCTTACTAAAAAAAAATTATGTTAAATTCATCATAGGCAAGACAATAGAAGATATTCTCATCATTAGGTATTATAACTTTCATGACTCATTTTTTCACTTTTGACGTTTGAGTTACCAAGACATAAGTCAACAATCACATTATAAATATTTATTCTTTGTTTATTATTATTTTTTGTTCTTTAAATATTATTATAATAAATAATAAATTATCTAAAATTATTGATTATGATTTACAAGTAACAAATGGGGTGTGTCAAGCAGACATAACCTTGTTTTGTGTGGCACCATGGTGTGTTAGGCATGACATGATTAAACTATCATGTCATGTCGTGTCGACAAGGCTAAAATTAAGAGTAGCCTAGCATGACATAGGCACGGTTTCAAATTGGGTCATGTCTTCCATGCTTGGTCAAGTAGATCTGGGAAAAAACCAGCAAGGAGCATGAACCATGCATGGCCTGGCACTAGCCTAATTCATGCATGGGTGTGAACCATGTGAGTCAGGCGACTTATAAGCAAGGCCCTAGGCCTAACCCCCAGGGTGCCTAACTGGTCCACAACCCTCGACTCTAGAGGCCAAGGACCTTGGTTTGCCCCAGTCGCCCCTAATTTAGGAATTTAAATTTTTGAGGCACGTGACCTACATACAGCAAATTGTAGCTGGATTGGGTTCGTCCCACTCTGGTTGTCATGACAGTGTCATGCCAAATGAAATTCAGCATGTGGGCTTATTGTTCAGGCAAGGCACGACATAAACCATTTCATGGGCCAACACACATAGCTGCCATGCACAATTCCTAATGTGTTGTGTTTAGGCCAGTGAAACTAGGCAGTACCTTGGGTCGGGCCCATGCTGCCTACCCATTTTTAATCTCTAGTTATAACAATATTCAATTTAGTATTTTATCTTCCTCACATCTTTTTTGTATTCTTAGGTGTGCTAGTCATCAAAGAATTTAGGTAGTGAAACTATAAGTTATATTTTTAAATAATTCAACTCAAACATTATTATTATTTTTCATTGATTTTGTTTTGCATGATCTAAAAATTTCAAGAAGTCTCCTTCAACACTGAACATAATAAATTTTATGTAAGTTCGCATTATTTAATCTAATATACTCAGATACATGAAGCCTAGTAGAGTTGGGACGCAATATAAATTAAGATATTTTATTATATTTATTGATATTGATATATATTTGACTTTGTTATTTCTTTTTAATTTTAGATTATAATTTTTTTTTCTAATTTTAAGTTATTTCAAAGAAAGAAAAATTAATTTAATCATCATCATCATCAACAAAACTTTATCACAACCAAATCTTATTCAATAGAAAATTTAATTTAATAAAAATATAAAAAATAACAATGTATTAGTGTATATGTTTAATAATTACCAATTTAATTATATGATCATATATCAAACTCCTTTACTAGTATATATTCATATATAATATAGATCATACCCAGTGCAGAAGATTCCTCATTTAGGATGAGATCAAAGAGAGCTCAATATCTCACAAGTCTTATTCTCGAAAGTCTAAAAATTTATATTTGATGAGTCTCAAGCCTAAGATTTATTATGCTTGGATTAAAATATTTGTCATCGCACTAAGTCATAACCCCAACGTATACATGCAACACATAAACTTCCCAAGTAATTAATCATTTAAGTATTTTTCTCATCCAAAAATATTTAATTTCAAAATTCTTATAAAATCTATTATATTATTGTTTGTGTAATCACATACTATATCCCCATATAACAATTATAAAAACAAGATATTTAGCTAAAATAATTATGACCATTCTTTTTAGTGGAAGTATTCCAAAATTAATTTAGAAAAATATGCTTTGATAATAAATTATCTCATCAACCAAATGTCTTTATCTATTCTTTCTCAACGTGTGTCTAGATCTGTCAAACATGTCGGGCAGCTCGGGCAAGGCCCGAGGCCCAGCCCGATTCAGCCATGCCTGGCCTACCTCAGCACGGTTTAAAATAGTGCCTCAAGCTAGGCCGGGCTGGGCCACCCCTTGGCAGGGTTCATGTCGTACCAGGTTAAGCATGACCCAAGTGTCTGGCCCGACAAAACGATAAACCATCCTGGGGACCCAACTGGATTTTTAAAAAATAAAGCTGAAAAAAACTAAGAATACAACATGTCTAGGCCCAGCAAGTCTGGGCACAACCGAGTACGAGCCGAGCTGGCGGTTCATGCCCAGCATGGCCCAGCATAGTAACCATGCCATCCTAGCACAGCATGGTTACTGTGCCGGGCCATGTCAGGCACAACACTGTAGGATGATTGAGCCACCAAAAATAAGTCGGCCTGGCATGGTCCGACCTGTTTGATACCTCTATATGTGCATTTTCAAATATTATATCCTAAAAAAAATTATTTTATTTACTTCTCAAAATTTTGAAGAATATTTATTCTGTTCATTATTTCTCTCTATGACATGACAAAATAAGACCTTATATAAAAAAGTATACCTTTCTTCGTTAATCTTCTGCCCAAAAAGTACAAGTATTAAATATTTAAGATTGATAAAATACAAGTTAGCGTTTATTATTTTTTTAGTATGACTCCATTTTTAATAGATCTAAGTAAGATAAGAATTCAAGATATATATTTAGATCTCTTATATATTTTTTTTCCTATGGAATCCCATATGAGCCTTTAACCAAGATAAAATTTTCAAGATCTTTTTAGGATGTGACAAAATAAAACATAATACGATAAACTGTATTTCTTAGTTAATCTTGTGCCCAAAATGTACAAGGATACAATTTTTAAGATTAATAAAATATTTATTAGTATTTATGTTATTTTTTTAGCATAATTCATTTTTAAATAGATTTAGGCAAAATAAGAATTCAAGGTATGCATTTAAATTTCTCTTTTTTACTCAATTGAAATCTCATGTGAGCCTTCAACTAAGAAAAAGTATTACAGATGGAGCATGGATTATATCCATATCTAGGCCTATACAAAATAGAAAGCTCAAGTCCAACCAAGATTATTAAGATTATTATTATTAGTTTTTTATTTAATCATATTTTAAAATGTTTTTGTTGATTTTTGATATGTGTTTGTTAAGTTTCAGGATGTGTTTATTGAGTTTTGAAATGTCTGTTTGATTTTGAGATATGACTGTTGATGCCTATAAATAGCACCATATGATATTAATATGGAGGACTTTTGAAATGAATTGAAAATTATTCTCAATTTACTCTTCTATTCTTCATTTTAATTTAATATTTTTTTAAAAAATTTTAAAAATATATGATATCAATATCAGAGGATAACTTCGATATGAGATCAAGTTATTTCTATTGGTTTCTAGTCTTGTTATGTTATTTCAAATCATCACTGCCTTCATTCAATAAAATCAAGATTGGATTTGTTGCTCATCAATAACTCTTACAATTACACAAAGGAATTGTAGGTAACCTAGGGGTTCTTCAACAAGATATATGTCTCACTTTGAGAACTTAGTTAATATTTATGATATTTAAGTATATTTTATTTGATTGTTTTAGATTTTAATTTATAAATCTGTTTCTTTTAGTTATTCTTGGTGATTCTGCTATCTGTGATATGAATTAGATTTTAGATTTATATTTATTACAATAGCATAAAGTTTATGAATTTTCTTACTAAGTGAAATTTAAATTCAATCTCAATATATCATCCATCAAAAGTGATACTATTGAATCTTCACTTTTACCTAACACAAAAGATGTAACTAAGAGAAACTAAATGATCATGAACCCAAATCATATGTTCTTAATATTTTGAATTCTCCTTGAAAGAAATAAGTATGTTGTAATTAACACTTTATTTTACAAATATTATCATATTAACATTTTTTTTCTTTTATCTAATGTATTACTTCTCTTAACAATACTTGAATACTTAAATCTTTTTCAAATATATTGTCTCATCTAGAATTGTACCATGTCAAAATAAAAAAGATAAATATCTTTCATTATAATAAAACATAATCGCTAGTACATCGACTTTTGAAAATACGTATTATTAGTTATAAGCAAATATTCACTATGCCAATTAGTCCATGTGACAAGATATATCACTTGAATATGAAACTTATTATAAGATAGTTTACTAAGACATTTGAAGTAGACAGTCAAGATATTTTCTCGTTAATGGCTAATATGATCTCGATATGAATACTTGTATCACTAATAATTTTTCACAAATTGAAAATACATCAATTATATATGGATATCTTTCATCATGGTAATCTTAAGGTATATATGATATGAAGCAATCACCCAAAATCTTGATTTATGAGATTTTCACAAAAATTACTACTTTTGATTTACACAATGTATAAGTATAACAAATTAATTTTTATTTTACTAGAAGAATTTAGATAATAGAATTATTTTATTGATTATTTACATAGATGTTATGTTTATTACGAGAAATTATAAGTTGGGAATCATTCAACTTAAAGGATATTTTTAGTCACTATTTTAAATAAATGATCTTGAGAGGTTTAATTGCTTTTTTAGGAAAGAAATGACTTATGACATGAAATATGTTGTCATAGAAAAAATATTTACTTTATACTCTAATGGTTGTTAATTTGAATTGTGCTTTAGAATATACTCTTCTTAAGTCATATATTGATTTCTTGTCTGATATAAATTTGTCATGTTGACTAAATTATATATAAGATAATCATAAGAAATATTAATTATTTAACTATCATCAAACCAGATATAACTTAAGCAGTCAAAATATTTAATTATTTTTTTATATTCTCTATGATAGGTTTACCTAAATACAACTCTTCATATACTTAAGTATGTGAAAAAATCTCTAGGCCCTAATATTTTTTTAGTGATCACTAGCAAAATAATTAATTAGTTTTTTAAATCTGAGTTGAATATTAATTTGCACAAAAAAAATATACTAAATTCTATATTATTCTTTAAAATAATTATCAACTAAAAAATTAATATATATGCAATGGTCTCAAGCTCCAATATAAAAAATAAAATTTATGATGATGATGATAGTTACTAATAAGATAATTTGAATCAAATATCTTGAAAAGATGAATACTCACTTCTCTCACTATTATCTATTGCAATAATCAAGCAATAAGACATACAGCTTAAAATTTTGTAATTCACGAAAAAACAAAATACATAGATGAATTGTATTGCAAGAATATTCATGATAAAACTTATTATAACCTATATCTTTATAGAAAATCAAATAATTAATATTTTTATGAAAATCTTAAAGAAGTTTCAATTTACTTCATTTTCTTCAAAGCTTGGCATTCAAGATATTGAGGCACTAGCTTCAAGAGAGTGTTACAATTGTTTTTGTTACAATTATTTCACCTAATGATGGAAATATCCAACATGTGAATTGTCTATAGCTTTTCTTATTTATATATGTTAAAGTTTCTTTTTCACATTATGAGAGTTAGTATTATATTTTTCATATATTGGATTTACATTTTTCACATGGTTGATCAAATAATTCACAATTCTAATAGTATAATCTTAAAAATATTTGGGTATAATCTGTGTAACAAAAATAACATAAGTATCTTCATCAAATATTTATTCTTCATTTCGATCATATCATTATGAGGAATATCCTAGCAAATGATGTATAGTAGATATTCTCATGTTCATCAAAATATAATGCAAATTTTTCATATATATACTCATGGGCATTATCACTAATTAAGATATAAATATCACAACTAATTGAGTTTTGCACAAATTTAAGTAAAATAACCACATAAACTTCGATAAAACTTAATATAACTTAATGAACAAAATTATTTAATACAACTCATATATTTGAATAATAATTTATAAGATGCATGAAATTCCTTATATAATTAGCAAACTAATTAGGACAACCTACAAGTTGAATGTTTGTATCAACATATAAACTAAACAAAAAGATAAAACTTAATAATATATTTATAATTTTTAAGTTATATATATATATATATATAACTTAAAAATTCTAAGAATAAAGGAACATTAATAGTATAGATATGCTTTATAATAATTATAAATAAAAATTATAAGAGTATCAAAAAAATTTGGCCTAATATATATATATATATATATATATTATAAAAACATATAAATATGTAAGAATAATAATAGTACTACATACCTTAACAGACACACCAAACAATATACCAAAAAAAATGCATTGGATCCCAATTGAACTTAGCAATGGGTTTTTAAAATTAGATCAACTACAAATTTAATGACATCATTCATTCACCAACTTGAGTATATAATGGAAGACGTGACAAAATTCATCACTAGTATGAGTTTTTATTTTAGATTTAATAATGATCTTAGACTATTTTATCATATGCACAAATACATTCAACCCACTTATTATAAGATCCTCAACCAGTAGCTATAACATATTAAAAAATTATAAAATAGAAAAATAATTAGTAATTAACTAATATAAGACACAAAATGAAGTGTTCTCCATGACATATAATATTTAAACTAGTTACGATATCAATGTATTCGCATGCATTATCTCCCACATTATTGATTCTAAGTGAAAATTAAATAAAAAAAAATATTAAGATTCCATGAGATCATACATCTTCACGATAACTGTGGAATATAAGGAAAATCGCTAGAAGCTGGAAAAAAAAAGAATGACTCAAGGTTTTCTCTCTCTCTCTCTCTCTCTCTCTCTCTCTTTCTTTTTCAACATGGTATCGGAGGGAGGTTGCGGAAGCGTGGTGAACGCGACGTGAAAGCTTTCCGAAGGTTTCTCTCCCAAAGCTTTCCAAAGCTTTTCGAAGCTCTCTCCCGAAGCTTTCCGACCCGTCGATCCACCTCAGCGCCCGCCTTCTTCTTCACGCACGAGATCGTCTCCATCGCTCGGAACAGCCGCCTCTTGCAAAACTGAACAAAACCACTGGCGTATGTGACCCATATCAGTATCAGTTACCTCCTGGAAAACTGGACCATACCTGTGGAGTCTGTCCCGAGCTCACAACCTGGCCATTGTTTGCAAAATCAGTGCCGCCATCACCACCAACTGTTGGGTATCCAGGTCATACTGTTTATGGCAGATTTATCACATGGAGATTCAATTCCAGACCAATAGCCTCCGTAATCTGCAAGGCCTTGTCATCAGCAACAAATTGTCATCTACCATATCCATGCTTCAGTTCAGAAACCCTGTTCCTTGCCTCTTCACAACCTTTCGGGTACTGCCACGCCACAATCTGGAGCTGTACTATGGCTCTTTTCAATCTAAGGTAGATATGGTGGCTAAAACTTCCATTTTTTCCTCTATTATATCTGGAACTCCTATGATTACTTCGGAGAAATTGGTTGGTAATAAAAATTATCTTTCCTGATCAGCTTCTGTTGAATTATGGTTTATGAGTCAAGGATATGAGGATCACCTGGTTACACAGGAGACAGATATCCCTGAGGTTGACCGCGTACAGTGGAGAAAGATAGATGCCCAGTTATGTCGTATATTGTGGCAATCAGTTGATCCTAAGATTCTTCTTCATCTTCGGACCTACAAAACTTATTTTAAATTTTGGACGCAAACTAAAAGATTATACACGAATGATATCCAGCGTCTTTATAAGGTGGCTTCTGCTATTGTCCATCTCAGCCAACAGGACTTGGATCTATCTACTTATATTGGCCAGATTATTTCTCTTAAGGAAGAGTTCTTGACTGTGATGCCTCTTACTTCTGATGTTGAGGCTCAACAAACACAGCTTGATAAGTTCTTCATGGTCCTTAATCTTATTGGCCTCCGTCCAGATCTTGAGCCTGTCCGCGATCAGATTCTTGGCAGTTCATCAGTTCCGTCCTTGGATGATATGTTTGCTCGCCTCCTTCATATCTCGTCCACTCAGACTTTGCCATCTGATAGCACTTCAGATTCTTCTGTGTTAGTTTCTCACACTGCCACTCAAGGAGGCCGCAGAGGTAACCGAGGTAGGGGTCAACGTCCTCATTGCACCTATTGCAATAAACTTGGCCATACTCGTGATCGTTGCTATCAGTTACAATGACGGCCTCCTCGCACTGCCCATATGGTCTAGTCCTCTGATTCTCAGCTGTCTCAGCCTCCGAGCTCCTCCGCATCTCAGACATATCAGGCTTCTGTTGCCTCTGTTGCCTCTGTTGCCCAGCCTAGTAATACCTC
The DNA here is from genome assembly GCA_029783825.1 of Sapria himalayana. NCBI lineage: Eukaryota > Viridiplantae > Streptophyta > Magnoliopsida > Malpighiales > Rafflesiaceae > Sapria > Sapria himalayana. Next base: position 367,301 of record JAREIK010000728.1, on the reverse strand, counting down.
TGCCTGCCTTACCCACACATCTTCTCTTGGACCCTGGATTCTAGATTCTAGAACTTTTGATCACATATCTGGTAATAAGGATCTTTTCTCCTCTATTTCTACTACCTCTGGTTTACCTACTGTTACCTTAGCTAATGATTCTCAAACTGTGACTAAAGGTATTGGTTTGACCCTTCCTCTACCTTCTCTACCTCTCACTTTTATCCTTTATACTCCTAAATGTCCTTTTAATCTTATTTCCATCAGCAAAATCACTCGTACTCTTAATTGCTCTATTACCTTTTCTGATAAATTTGTGACCTTGCAGGACCGGAGTACGGGGAAGACGATTGACATAGGACGTGAGTCTCAAGGCCTCTATCACCTCACATCGGATTCATCTCCTGCAGTTTGCATTTCCACTGATACTCCTCTCCTCATTCACAGTCGTCTGAGCCACCCTAGTCTCTCCAAGTTCCAGAAGATGGTCCCTCGTTTTTCAACTTTGTCGTCACTTTCATGTGAGTCATGTCAGCTTGGGTAACATACTCGTGTCTCGTTCCCAAAGTGTTTGGATAATCGGGCAAAGTCTCCTTTTGAGCTTGTCCACACTGATGTTTGGGGTCCTTGTCGGACTGCGTCTACTTTAGGATTTTAATATTTTGTCACTTTTATTGATGATTATTCTCGATGTACTTGGTTATTTTTAATGAAAAATCGAGCTGAGTTATTTTCTATTTTTCAGAAATTTTATGCTGAAATCCAGACCCAATTCAATATTTCTATTCGTATGTTAAGCAGTGACAATGCTATGGAATATTTTTCATATCCCTTTACTTCATTTATGTCTCATCATGAGATTCTTCATCAGTCATCTTGTGCTCATACTCCTCAACAAAATGGGGTAGCTGAGCACAAGAATCGACATCTTGTTGAGACAGCTCGTACTATCCTCCTCCATAGTAATGTTCCTCTTCGTTTTTGGGAGGACGCTGTTCTTACCGCTTGTTATTTGATTAATCGTATGTCCTCCTCTGTTTTACATGATCAGATTCCTCATTCCCTTCTCTTCCCTGACCAACCACTTTATTTCCTTCCTCCTCGTGTCTTTGGTTGTACTTGCTTTGTTCATATTCTCACTCCTGGACATAACAAGCTTTCAGCCAAATCCATGAGGTGTATCTTCTTGGGATATTCCAGACGTCAGAAGGGTTATCGTTGTTATTTTCTTGAGACTCATCGCTACTTTATCTCCGCTGATGTTACTTTCTTTGAGGACTCACCATTCTTTTCCACCACTTCTGAGTCTCTTCATGTTTCTGCAGTCTTACCCATTCTCATTGTCTCTTCACCTGATGTTGTGCCTCCTCGACCACTTCAGGTTTATCATCGTCGCCCTCGTGTCAATGCTCCTCTGTCGTTTGCTGAGGCACCTGCTGACTCACTTCCTATCCCTTCGGCTTCTCCTGCCCCGGCTCCACCCTCTCCTGATGACTTACCCATTGCTATTCGGAAAGGTAATCGCTCTACTCGTAATCCTCATCCTATTTACAATTTTTTGAGTTATCATCGATTATCTTCACTCTATTCTGCTTTTGTCTCTGCTATATCCTCTATTTCTCTTCTAAAGAGCACACATAAAGCTCTTTCCCATCCAGGCTGGCGATAGACAATGATGGATGAAATGGATGCTCTACACTCTAATGGCACTTGGGATCTTATTGTTTTACCCTCTGGTAAATCTACAGTTGGTTGTCGTTGGGTCTATGCAATTAAGGTTGGTGTTGATGGTCAGGTTGATCGCCTTAAGGCCCGCTTAGTTGCTAAAGGCTATACTCAGATTTATGGTTCTGATTATGCTGACACATTCTCCCCTGTTACCAAGATTGCTTCTGTTCGCCTGCTTCTCTCCATGGCTGCTATGTGTTCTTGGCCTCTTTATCAGCTGGATATTAAAAATGCATTCCTTCATGGTGATCTTGTCGAGGAAGTTTATATGGAGCAACCTCCTGATTTTGTTGCTCAGGAAGAGTCTGGTTTAGTGTGCAAGTTACGCCGTTCTCTATATGGCTTGAAACAATCTCCTCGAGCATGGTTTGGTAGTTTTAGTTCTGTTGTTCAAAAATTTAGCATGCTTCGCAGTACAGCAGACCATTCAGTTTTCTATCATCATAACTCCTTGGGGCAGTGTATTTACCTGGTTGTTTATGTGGATGACATTGTCATTACAGGCAGTGATCATGATGATATTCAGAAACTAAAGCAACATCTTTTTACTCACTTTCAGACCAAAGATTTGGGGAAACTCAAGTATTTCTTGGGAATTGAGATAGCTCAATCCAGTTCCGGTGTGGTCCTTTCCCAAAGGAAGTATGCTTTAGACATCCTGGAAGATACCGGTATGTTAGATTGTAAACCGGTAGACACACCTATGGATCCAAATGTCAAACTTGTACTAGGACAGGGGGGGCCTTTAGGAGACCCTGGGAGATATCGATGACTCGTAGGTAAATTGAACTATCTAACCATTACCCGTCCAGACATTTCTTTTCCTGTGAGTGTTGTTAGTCAATTCCTACAGTCACCATGTGATAGCCATTGGGATGCCGTAATCCGTATTCTTCGATATATCAAAAGTACACCAGGCCAAGGTGTGTTGTACGAGAACAGAGGTCATACTCAGGTTGTTGGTTACACAGATGCAGATTGGGCTGGCTCACCCACAAATAGACGTTCTACTTCAGGATACTGTGTTTTTATTGGAGGTAATCTAATATCTTGAAAGAGTAAGAAACAAGATGTAGTAGCGAGATCTAGCGCTGAAGCCGAGTATCGAGCTATGACTTTGGCAACATGAGAACTCATATGGTTGAAACATCTTTTTCAAAAGTTGAGATTTAGAAAGGATGAAGAGATAAAACTCATCTGTGATAACCAGGCCGCATTACATATTGCATCCAATCCAGTCTTTCATGAAAGGACCAAGCATATTGAAGTTGATTGTCACTTCATTAGAGAGAAGATCGCATCAGGATGTGTTGCTACAAGTTTTGTTAATTCAGATGATCAACTAGCAGATATCTTCATTAAATCTCTCAGTCGTCCTAGGATTAAATACATTTGTAATAAGCTTGGTGCATATGACGTATATGCTCCAGCTTGAGGGGGAGTGTGAAATATAAGGGAAAATGCTAGAAGCCGGAAATAAAAAAGAATGACTCAAGATTTTCTCTTTCTCTCTCTCTTTCTTTTTCAACAATAACTACATTTTTGACTGTCTATTGAGTATCTTTAAGTAATACGAAATTCAAAATAAAATTTTAACATAATAATAGATAACACTTCAAATAATGGTATGACAATAAATATATTTATGAGTTTTTCATGTTATATATGTGTTATATAATTAATCTAATAGTGCAAACATAAATAGAAATAATTTTTCCCAAATTAAAATATATATGAAATTTACTAGAATATATACACTTTGTCAATTAAAAATGTCATACTTTAAGCAAGTCAAGTAGCCTAAAGAACAAAAAGTTTCAATTAGATATCCAACATCTTTGGAATTATACATATCTTATGTTAGATTCGTGTATTGACTATCAATATATGATATCTAATTATATTAATAATAAAATACTAATTGCTCAATCAGACTAAAAAATTAAATTTTTATTTATAAAATTCCTTAATATTTTTTAAGATACAATGAATATGTATTCATATTAGAATTAGCTCATACTTCAGAATATATTACTAGAGTTCATTATCATAACCTAGATTTTAGAGTCATAACCTAAACGAAGTCATAACATGTTTTATATGATTGTGATTGGACACTGTTTTGAAGTCGCCACTTATAATGTAAAATCACAACTCATCTTAAATTATAATGTATTATAATATTACAATATCATCATTGTCGTGACATGTTCTGTATTATTATGACTATCTAATTTAAGGAATCAAGTCACAGCCTTATCCAGTGATATTATAACATGAATGAAGTCAAGACATAGAAATATAATATCACCACATTAAACTTAAGTTGAAAGGTTTTTTACTTTACCATATAAATACTTATAAATAAAGAGTTGAGAGATTTAGATAATTGTAAGTTGATACTTGTGATCTACACTACCAAAAAGCATGAATAGAAGTGGAATGTTTTTCTCCACCATTGTGGGTATTTCTTCACTTTAAAGCTAGTACTTATAAATGAAGGTTTTTCATCCTATGTGTGTTTCTTCTTCTCTTTCTCATGTGAGATGTCTGTTTCTATGAAAGATAAAGTCTTCCCCATCTCAAAACTCTAAACCACTATTGATGGATTCATGTATTGATTCCTAATTTAGCATCAGAGAAAGGTCTCACTATAAACTCTAAGATTCCCTTTTGTATAGAAGACTATTATGCAGTTGTACAATTTGACCTCTAATTTTTATGCATCATCAAAGTATCAAAACATTCTGCCAAGCTACCTAAAATCCTAATATTTGGTATCAGATCTTAAAGATTCATGTCACTCGGGATCTAACATTTGATATTAGAGCCTAGTTTGGGATTAGTGAATTCTAAAATCTCATTTGTGTACACTCTTACCAATGCATTGTATTTAGGTAAATATATAACATTAATAATATATCTAATAAATATAAAAAATATCCAAATTTTTGTGTCTTTACTATCAAGATAAAGAGAATGTATTTAAAATATTAATCTTCCATTTAATCTCTTTATTTTTTGATTGCATGTATGGATCATTGGGTTAAAATTAAAAAAAAAAACAAAATATATAACAAAATATATAACAAAATATATATTCACTTACATAAACTAGCAACAAGAATCAGAAGGTAAAATTTATAAATAATTATAAAATTTATTTAAATATTACGAAAATAAATATGATAATTTTAACGAGTTTCCAAGTACAGACATAAATATTATATTCAAAGATGATGACTTTTTAATTCAATTAACAATAAAAAAAGATGGGGGTGTCCATTGAATAGGAATGAACTATCAAGGTAATTAGATACCAATTACTACTTTATCTTTTTACATATTAAGTAAAATGGCATAATTTTACACACTAAACCCTCCGGTGTCTAGCATAACATTAAAATTGAAAGTCATGCAATTCCATCAAACTATCAACCAAGATCTTCGAACCGCTCGGCCAACACTTCCCCCTATTAGGTAAGGCATTAGTAGCGAATTTTTGCATTCTAGTGAAAGTAGCAATGACTGTCATGTCCTACTCCTACTATAGATAGATGCGAACCCGCTTGACTTTTTGACATTCTTACATTCATCATCTCATGCTGCCATCCAATAGCTAAAATTCACTCCAGCTGGAGTCCTTATTATACGAACTAATCTTGATGTATTGGAGTATTAACATGATTAGCTCGATTAGTTATACCTAACAGGTCTTTCCCTTAAGCATTATTTGTACTGGAATGTGAGCCTCTCAACAAATAAAAAAAAAAACAAGGAAAGAATGATTTGAGTTTCATTCATTCTTACTTGACTTATGGGCAAACCCAACCCAAATGGGAAGAAGAGGGTAAGCCAAATTGTGGTCCACTTTGTACATTTTGATACCACCTCTATTGCTCTCCCACCTATTGCAAAACAACGTACCCCCACATTCACTTCATGTGCTACTTAAATTGAACCCCACCCTCCTCTATCACATAAGGCGCATGCTTTTTCTATGGCTATGGACATGACTTCAAATAAAAAGATCATGCTATGACCAAATATCATTAAAGCAATTTTATGCTTAAAAGATAATGAAAATTTACTGAAGAATCTTCAAGATAAAATAAAAAGTTAAATTTTGATGATGAATAGATACATGAGAAAATGAGAATATCAAAATTATGAGCTATGATGATCCAAATAATACAGATTGATATTGGATTGACATGCTTTTACTTTTGTGTTTATTATTTGCATCATTATTCAATTTTTTTATTATTTTATTTATATTTTTAGATATTTTTGTAATATATTTTTTTAATATTAGTGTAGTTTATATTTAATTTTTAAATAATTTTTTTATTTATATTATATATATAATTATTATAAAATAATAACTTATAAAATTAAAAATAAAAATTAAAAGCTAGCAGTGGGTCAGTGGAAGCAAGCCAGCTACCATGTATTGAGCCCAGGCCCCAAGGGTAGGTCGGCAGGGGCCAGACGGCACAGACACAAACCACAACAGCGAGGGTCCAATCGTCCTGGTTTTAGCTTGCATTAGCATGACCTGGAACAACCCTGCATGCTCGGCTACCTCAACCAGGCCATTAGGTGGTTTTGGACCTACCTCACTTAATCCCATGTCAATGTAGCACAACTCAGATTGATAAACTATATCATGTCTAGCACGTAACAGTGGCATGATTGGGTCACCTAAATTCAAGTTGTATCAGCCTAGGATGGCCCACTTAACACCTCTACCCAAGCTGTGATGTAAAAATTTAAACCTCTCTAATAAATCATGAATTAGTTTGAATTGTTATTAAACCACAACAAAGAATCAGTTTGAATCAAACCAAACTATGAACTTATGTTAGATTCAAATTTTAAATTAGTTTCATTCAGAATTAAATTATAACTGAGTCAGTTTAAATTAGAAACAAATCATAAACCAACTGAAATCTACACTAGTTTAAACCAGAATAAAATCATGACCATGGATCAGTTTGAACTAAAACCAAAATATGTATCAGTTGAAATCTAAATAAATTTGAACTAAAACTAGTTATAAGCTAATTTGAATCAGAATCAAATTATAGATTTGTGTTATATCCAATATTTGAGTCAGTTTAACTAGAATCAAACCGTAACCATGAGCTAATTTGAACCAAAACTGAATAATAACATATCAAATAAGTCATAGCATGTAGAAATCCAAAATTGAACCGGCTGAAGCTCGATCTGAAGCTAAGATGCACCTCTTTCCGAAACTCGATCTGAAGCCCTCCATTTTTGAGTGAAAAAGCTGAATCTGAAGCTGAAAATAAACAAAATCAACTCTCTCTTTGATAAAAAATCCTTCACTTCATCTTCAAAACAGACTGCGCACCTCTTTCAGAAGTTTGACGCAAAAAACAAAGAACCGGCTGTTATTTTTTGATGCAGAGGAGATGAAAAGACTTTCGGATATCTACAAGTTCACCCTCATAGAAAAATTTTCCCATGGCCGACCAGATTACAAAGCACTATATAATTTCATGGCTTCATTAAAGCTTCGACAAATGGTGAAGATTGTGAACTATGATGAAAAACACACGTTACAGTTTAAGAAGAAGGATGACATCCTCAGACTCTGGCTTCGAGGTATGTGGAACATAGCAGGCTACCCAATGCGCATTTTTAAGTGGGCACCTGACTTTTCTCCATTCGAGGAGTCCTCGAAGTCCCTGGTATGGTTCTTGTTACCTAGACTGCCTCTTCATCTATTCAATAAATAAACTTTATACTCCATAGCCCTTTGCTTGGGCAAGCCATGGCTACTAGACGAAGCCACAGTCCGTGTTACCAGGCCAAGCATGGCAAGAATCTACGTGAAATTGACTTGAAGTCGCTTCCACCTCACAAAATCTGGGTAGGCAACAACATGGAGGAAGGATTCTGGCATAACCTATTCCATAACCCATGCCTCTTTATGGAAGGAAGTACTAGGAGAGGAAGGGAAGACAATAAAAAGATTAGGAGTGGGAGGGAATAATGGTTTAAGAAAAGCTCTAAGGAGGATGAGATAAGTAAGGGTGAGGGAGGAGATTTAGTAGGAAGTAAATTGAGTAGGAGGTCAGAAGAGGAGGAGAAGGGAGATGTAAATGGGCATAAAGATAAGGATGAAAAGGGTCATGAAGAAAGGGGAGGGAGAAGGGCTAAAAGAGAGAAGAGAAAACATGGATAATTTTGAGGTAAGAGAGATAGAAAGTGAGAAACTTAGGGGGTGAGGGTTTGAGAGGGGGAAGACAAGGATAAGGAGAGGGAAGGGGAGAGTAGAGTGGATAAAAATTTACATCATAAGAGAGAAGAAATTAGAAGGTGGTTAGAATGTATAGCAGAAGTGGCCGAAAAGGCAGGTCTAGAGAGATGGAAAGGCAAGAAGGGGGTAGGAATTAGAGAAAGGAGGCTAGGGGGCATAGGAACAACAGATATAAAAAATAATAAAGAGGAATATGATTGGGAAGAGGATGACCTCCTTTTAGATGAAGATTTGGAGGTTACGAACTGGCCGGCTGAAAAAATGAGCAAAGAAAATGATAAATTAAATAACACACAGACACTTGATGACCTATGGTAGAATCATAATTATGAAAGGCGCGCCTGAGGCACGCCTAAAGCTCAGGCACCACCACTCCTGGGAAAACGCCTCGCTTCAGGCGAGGCACAGGCGAGTGAGGCGCAGTAGGCGTCGACTTCCAGTTTCGGCGGCGGCAAGCATCGAGCCAGGTACGCCCTTCTACTCATTCTACCACTTCTTCTCCTCTCCTTTTTTTTGCCAGATTCATCGTCGAAAATGTGGAAATTTTGTCGGAGAAGAAGGGCAAAGCAATGACAGAAGAAGTGACGAGAGGCAGAACCATGCGAAACGCAGAAAGAGCACATCGGGAAAGACGACGTATTTGGCTGATCCAACCCAAAACGAAATCGTTTTGGGTTGGTTTTGATTTTTTTTAAAAAACAAAACCCTCAAAACGACATCGTTTTGAGGTTCTGATTTAAAATAAAAAAAATGTCACCTCCAAAATGACGTCGTTTTGGTCTTACAGGAATTAAAACGATGCCGTTTTGGAGTTTTGTGATTTTAAGCCCGATAAAATCCCCTCTTTCTCGGGTTACACCCTAAACCCTCAAAACAACCCTCCCAAAACACTCTTAAGGCTAGATTGAAGAGGAGATAAAAAGAAGATGCTCAAAATGTATTTTTGTTTTAGAACTTTGAATATTTGTTATTTTGTTTTGAAACTTTGAATGTTTGGATGATGAGAAAACTATTAATATTTGATTTTTATCTTTGATGTTCTTTAGTTTATTATTAGATGAAAATTAAAGACTACATTTAGTAAAATGTATAATTTTTATGTGTATTAGGCTGGGTGCGCCTCAAATGAAAAAGTTCGCGCCTTAAAGCCCCAAAAAGGATTTTGCGCCTCAGTGCGACGTGCACCTTAAATAACTATAGGTAGAATGAGCAGTATATGCCTAAGCCTGCACTCCAAAATAGGCAGAATGCTCTGCAAGAAATCAAAAACATGTGGAAAAGATTAGAAAAGATTGGTATTTTAAAGAAACTAGATTCAGCACTACCTAGCTCAAGCAAGCCGCCAAGAAACATAAATAAATATACAAACATTAAATATAACTCTAAATGTATTACTAGATCGCAAGCTAGATTTTCGTAAATGTATAATTTCTTATATTGGAATATAAGAGGGGTTACAAATTCTTCGTCGATAAATAGAATTTAAAATTTAATTAAGATATATAAGCTAAAAATTATAATTTAAACTGAACCGTTAGTAAATAATAATTTACTTGAGAAATATAAGAGTATGATAGACCTTCATAAGGTCTACTCAAATGCAAATGACAAGAAATGAGTTATGTGGTATAATTTAGTAGATATTGAAATATTGTCAGAAATAGAGCAAATGATTAATTTTAAAATTAAGAATCAGACAGAAGCATTATACTCAGTAGTATATGCAAAGAATACGAAGAAATGAAGGAAACACTTATGAAGCAAAATGAAAAATAGAATTAAAAATAATATCACATAAATTATAAGATGAGATTTTAATGTTATTAAAAATTCTTAAGAGAAAAAAAGGGGAAGACCACTTGACCCGGTAGCAATAGCTCACTTCAATAAAGCTATCGCTAATGCTAGTTTCATAGAGATGAAATATCTTGGGCCAGACTTCACATGGTGTAATAACTGGAAAAGAAGAGGTGTAATATGGTCCAGACTAGACCGTATCCTATTTAACCCACAATGGTTAGATAAGATGAGAGGCATAACGATTAAACATCTAAATAGGACCTGCTCGAATCATAGCCCACTTTTGATGACAATTCAAAAAAAGTGAAGGAAAGTATAATGACTTTAAATTTCAAAATATGTGGGAAATACATAAAGATTTCAACAAAGTTATAAGGAAAACATAAGATAAATCGGTAGTAGGTAACCCGATGCAAATATTAGCTCAAATTACGAAACATAAAATTCACACTCTTGACATGGAATAAAAAGGGTTTTGAAAATATTTATAAAAAGATAGAAGAAGCGGAATAGAAGGTAGCCGATCTAGAAATAGAATATGAAAAGAAATCGGATGAGACCTTAAGAATGGAACTTAGTAAAGCGAAAGCTGAACTAAGATTATAAATACACATGGAAAAAATTTTTTGGAAGCAAAAATCGAGAATTAAATTGTTAAAAGATGAAGATAAAAATACGAAATTTTTCAATATCATAGCAAAAATAAAAAATCAGAGACTTAAAATAAAAGGGCTAAGGAACACTAAGGAGGTATGGATAGATAACGAAGAAGAAATAAAGTACGAACTAGAAATTTTTTTTAAAAAGTCATTTATGTAAATTAAATAGGCATAGTGGGTACACATTAATAAATAAGTTAGAGAGAAAAGTTACGGAAGATGATAACAAATTGCTAGAAGATATTCCGAGAGAGGAAGAGGTAAAAGAGACAGTATTTGGTGCAAACAAAGACAATGCACCAGGAACAGACGATTGGAACAATGATTTTTTTCAACGCATCTAACTTATCATTAAAAAAGACCTAATCAGAGCAATCACTTGGATCTTTACGGGTGCAGAAATTACTAAAGCATAGGCAAATTCTTACATTGTATTAATTCCCAAGAAAGCAAATCCACAAAGAAGAGAAGATTTTTTAGGCCGATAAGTTTGTGTAATTCAATATATAAAATATTAGCAAAAATGTTCCAAAATAGACTTAGTAGAGTTCTAAATATTATTTTGATAGAGCAGGCAGGCTTCGTTAAGAATAGGTTGATGATGAAAAATATCAATCTCGCTTCAGAAATGATAAGAGAAATAGGAGCAAAAACAAGAGGAAATAACATAATTCTTAAACTGAACCTGTCAAAAACTTTTGATAGAGTTGAGTGAGATACCCTATGCTATATTATGAGAAGAATAGATTTTTCTGAATATTGGATAGATTTGATGTATAGATGTACATCAAACTCATGGGTAAAAATTCTTATTAACGATCGGGCAGGTGATGAATTCAAACCATCGAGATAAATGAAGAAAATAAGAGAGTAATAAAACCCATAAAATTAAGTATTGAGAACAACTTGTATGATCATTCTAAAGAGTAATTAAAAAGGCCAAGATCAAATGGACTGGCTGTATTTGGCTCTTCCATATGCTCATCTCTAATATGTTTTATCTCTCATGGATTACAATATCATCTAGGTCTGGAGGAGATCTCTTTACTACAACCACTTCATTTTTCATAAAATCAATATAATCTAAATGTATTGATATACATAATAACTCTATGATAGTAACATCATGATGAGTACAAACATGCTCAGATATAACTGATAAAAAATTCTCTCTACTAACTAATGGTCTAGGCAAAATTATAAAAAAGAAAAAAAAAGTAATAGATTCAATTCGAGTATATCATTTGAATTCATATTTTTCCTAAACTCATTAAAAAATAAATCTTGATCAAAAAAAATAATATTCATACTTATTAAAATCCTACTAGTTTCTATAAAAAATAATTATATCCTCTTTAGATATTTAAGTATAAAAGAAAAATATATCTTAAAGTCTTAAATATCAACTTGTCTCATCCTAAAAATTAATACATATTAAAATAAATACATTCAAAAATTATAATATGCATCACTCAAAAAATAGTAAAATAAAAACTAAAAAATATATATACTAAGAAATGATAAAATATAATATCAAGTAGAAATATCCAAGCTACCTTAATCAAATATTATTATTGATTTTGGCAACCTCATTCTGTGAGGATATAACAGCATAGAAGTCTAGTGTATAATGTTAAAATAAATATAATAGATATTAAATCAAACATATATTGTAATAATATATCAACTCTCAATTTATAAATATTTTTAATTATTTTTTTTATCATTTTATGAAATATATGAAAAATCAAAAAAATATATGATATATCTCATAAAAGATATATCCATATATATTGAGTACTCATCAACAAAATTAATCAGATACTTGAATCCTTCTTTGATCACTTCTCTATTAGGTCCTCATATATCTGAGTATATCAGATCGAATAAGTCTTTACTTAACCTAGATTGACGAGTAAGATAATATGTTCTAGTAAGATTTCCTAACTGACATATTTCATACTCTAAAGTTGAAATACTCTTAAGATTATAATAAAATAATCTCAACTTGATCAGTAATGAGTAATAAAACTGAGGACGCACAAATAAATAATCAAACATAGTCAAATATCTAGGAGGCATTATCATAGAAGACAAAAGATATAATTCACCATGCTCAATTATAAATGGAAGCATCTTCACAATCTTTCAATCTTACAAATAAATATCAATAAAAATAAAAATAAAATCAACTTAATTTTCTAAAAAAAATAACTCACAAAAAATAAACAAATAGAAAAATAAAGAATAAGCAAGATACCAAAAAATAACAAAAACTCAAAATGGATATTAACATATCCAATGATTTTCAAATATTTGTCATAAATTATAATAATACTTTTAGAATATGAAAATAATATAATTAATAATATATGATTATTAATAATATGAATAGTTGAATACTAGCTCTTATATCAATAATCCAAGAATTTATAGTAAATCTACAGGTTAAACAACAAGTGATATCTGAAAGAAGAAAAATATTTAATGCTGCCATAGAGATGAGTTGTTAATACTCATTGCTAATAAGTGTAAGTGACATTATGAGTGATATTTGTGAAAGCTCTTGAATGACTCTGATAGTCAATTTATCTCTCTCTATATTATATAAAACTCTCAACCTCCTCACTAAATATAATATCTAATATATATATATATAATATGACTTATCATCCTGTAGTGAATACATTGAAATAATGTTCTCCTTCATGTATATTTGCTACAATAATATCTATTTATATCATATCACAAAATTATAATTTCTCCAAATGAAAAAAAAAATTATTAAAAAAGATATATAAGAATTGACAATTATCCATAAAATAATTATTTTGGAGGATTGCAAATTTAAATAAGACAAGTTTAACTTTATTTTTAAATGAATTTAAATTTAAACAAAACCTCATGAAAAACTTGCATGTAGTTGTATACGAGAACCAAGTACGCCCTAAATTACAGCTTGCAATCCATTCCACATTAGTTAAGAAACTTAGCATTGATAGAGGATCAGCGTTAAGAAAGTCAGCATTATGACAAATTGCAGCCCAGGTATTTCAATTGTTGAGCACTCGATCCCATCCGTTCAAGTCTCCCTCTGGTTTTCCTATCATCTAGTGCTGAAACAGCACGATCCTAGATATCCAATGATGTGTATGACGATCTGGATCTGAACCAGTAGAACTCCTGGCAGAGCCTAGATGGCAGATAAACTCCTCCCTAAAATTGTTGGCGCATCCTCACATTCACTTCTATGATGATGAAAATAATGATGCAAAATTTCCATGTTGGAGTTGGGATCAACAGATAATGTACCATGCACTTGTGTAGTTCAAACAACTAAGCCGCATTAGATCATTCTCATTTGATCAGGAGACTTACCTGATAATGGACCACGATCTCATGCATTTCACATCTCTAGGAGGAGGATAGACAAAAAGAAATGGAAGTGGAGAGTATTTGCTAATGGAAAACAGCTACCTCATATATGGTGATGTCAATTGCGTCTAAACATTGCGGTTTTATAATATAAATTGGGCCACCATTGATTTCTTGGAGTTGGAAGAACTGCACACGATGAACATGGTCTAGAAAGCAAGCCTTCCTATTTGTCAGATTGTTAAGAGTGTTTGGTGAATCATGCCAACCTTGCCAGCCTATCTTCCCTTGCACAGCCGCTTTATTCCACCATTGATTTCTTTGGTGATTGTCCTTGAGAGGTGTTAATGGTAGTCTCTTGCAAGAATGCTCCTAACTAAAATATGAATTTATTAGTTAAAGGTAAACTTGTCGAAATAGGTTTTGCCCACTCTTCATTGTGAGTAATTATCAATTCATACTCATCCTTTGCAATAATTTTCCTAAATAAAAATTATACCAAATTAAAGCTTTTTAAATTCCCTAATTTTTATTTTTATACATATCTACCAAAACCCTGATTAGGGTTACTGCCCAAATTACCACCATGCACCACTGCACTCCATCCTGTGCCACCGCAACACGCAAATAAGGTTACTTTCCAAATTTCACCATGCACTACAACATGCCTGCTACTTCACCTCAAACAAGAGTACTTGTTGCACCAACTGCATGTGCCTCTACTACCTACCACCATACCGCACGCCTCTGCTTCCATTACTGCGCATGCCTTATATTACAATCACATGTGCTTATGATGTCAGTGCCACCAATATGAGTCTGCTGTTACAACTGTTTTTGCGTGGAAAAAAGAATTTTTTTTTGTTTTATCCTTGCTCTAAAACCATATTAAAACAAAAATACTAGAAACATAACTACAAATAACACTGTGAAATCCATATATTAAATGCTCTTATATATTAGACAAAAGTGATTAGAACAACTCATACATCTGATATTCCCATCAAAAATACAAAAAAAGAATTAAAAAAAAAAACTATAACAAAAGAAATGATTAAAAGAATTTAACTTGCTTAATAACTTCAAGTTAGAAATGTGTTCCGACAGCTAGCTGGAGAATGGATTCTGGCACCTCCATTTGTACATTAAATTGTAATAACCCATACACACCATAGGGTTTATTTTCCCCAAGGTATTAACTCTGATATTATGTATAAATCTAAGTTAAACAATCATATAAAATTCAATAATATTTAATACAACTTAATGAATTGAATACCAAATACAACTTAAATATTCAAATAATAATTAACAACATATATGAAGGTCATTATATAATGAACAAATTGAATGAGACAACTCACAAGTTGATTGTCACCATTAAAATATAAAGAAAATAAAATTTTAAAATTTTAATAAACACAAAATTATAAACATTAACAAGTTTTAACTATTTTATGAAAATGAATAAAAAGATTGAAAATTTATTTTATATTTAAATAAAATCAGCTAAATAAAACGAGTATAATCATAATGATATTTGATGGACCCCAAACATCTATATAAACAAATGAAAAGAAACAAAACTAACTCATTTCTGACTTGCTGGATAGAAAGCTTCAACTTGACTAATGAAAGATGAAAAAATTGAGAGTGAATGAATAAAATAATAAATCAATTATAATCAATAAATAAAAAATCATTAAAAATAACCAACCTAGTTTTGTAACCAGATTTGGCTGCACAATAACCAAGTCAACCAAATCTAGTAAATTTAAGATGAGCAAGTCAAAATCCAATTTTAATGAAAAAATTAGGATTTATATCAAAATCCTTTTTAGACCAACTATAAAAAACCACCCAATATAACTAAAAAGTACTTTTAAGATTTTATTTCATAAATAAAAAAACTTATGAAACATCTTAAATACAACTTCAAATAACTTTGATCAAGATGCCCAATATTAATGAAAATAATTATCATAGACAAAGATCAATGGCTGATACCATATTAAATGAAAAAAAAAATTGATGGTACACAAAAAATTACAAAAATTAAGGATACAAATGAATATATAAGCATGAAAAATGAGCATTCCTTTATATACTAAGAGTTCATTATAGAAAAAACATACAATTATAATTGACCAATCATCAAATAAGTTATCATAACCACACAATCCTAAAAATATCAAGAATTACTTCTATAAAAAAATATATCATAAGTTCATACCTATTTCAATTAAAAATATATATTTTATTTTAATCAAATTATTCTAAGAGAACATCCCAATATTAGAATATCTTATGAATCATCTCGTATTTCTCAATAAATATGAAAAACTCACATGAGACATGCTTGTGTAGAAATTCACGCCCTTATAAATATGGACTCTTCAAATTAAGACATACCATATATTATGTGTTTTCATCTATATAGTAAACAAGAAAAAAAAAGAAACACTATAAAAAGAAAAACTAAAATTCATAATAAGTTGTAAATTATAATACTTTTCCTCAAGTTGATAAATAAAAATTCAAAATATCAAGCTTATATGAAAAAAAAATAAATTAAGATAGCTTCAATACATTTATAAAAATATTTGATGACTAATCTCATATAAGAACATAAGTTATAATAATAGTTTAATCCTTAATTTTTTTCACTGAGAGAAAAATCAATTCACCTATGCATTTTATTCGCTCATGAAATACAAAATCAGAGAATATATGTTTCTATGTATGACTATTATAATAAAAAATAATGGAAGAAAAGAATGATATCTAATCTCCTCTAAAACATGTTTGATCTAGAGTATCTCATATGTGACAATCATTTTTACTCAAAATTTTATATATGTACTAGATCTTAAAATAATAGTTTATTTTTTACATTTTTAGTATACGAGATTATCTCCAAGAAATATATACAAAAACTTGTAATTAAACTCATCTCAGTACAAGTTATGGCTCAGCTAGAATTTGAATATACAACTGGTTGTAAGTGCACATGATAACTGAAATAAATCTCAGGACATGAAGATTTCTTCGCATATCAATAAAGAGTTATATATGAGTAAACATGATATGAATAATCTAAAAAATTATAGAATATATAAAAGGAGAAAGGGCTACAAGCGGAAAAATTAAGCGAAATAATCAAAGGTTCTCTCTCTCTCTCTCCTTCTTCGTCTATATGGTATCAGAGCTTTCTGCGTGATGAAACTGAGAAGGAACCCAAGGAACAACTGCCAAACAGCCGTCTTCTTCGTCTTGCTTTAGCTTCATCTCTCTCTCAGCAGATTTTACAAGGTATTGTGATTCCCGCATTAGAAAGCGAACATCGTGCCTTCGTCTCTCCCGTCGCCGCTCAACGCTCAGTAGTAAGACCGTTGGTGTCAACCTTGCAATCTTCAAGGAAGGTACAAATTAGGGTTTCTGTTGTTCGCGGCGTGTCTGGCGATTCATGGTGGGATGGTGTTTATCGATGAAGCTAAAAAGGAAGGATCTCGACGATGTCAACGATTTTGCCCTAGATTTACTGAAACCCTAGATTTTTCCCGGGAAACCCTGCTCCTTGCCTTTTCAACCTTTCGAGTGCTGCCACGCCATAATCTAGAGCTGTACTAGGACTCTTTTCAATCTGAAGTAGATATGGCTGCTAAAACATCCATTTTTTTCTCTATTATATCTGGAACTCCTATGATTACTTCGGAGAAATTGGTTGGTAATAAAAATTATCTTTCCTGATCAGCTTCTGTTGAATTATGGTTTATGAGTCAAGGATATGAGGATCACCTGGTTACACAGGAGACAGATATCCCTGAGGTTGACCGCGTACAGTGGAGGAAGATAGATGCCCAGTTATGTCGTATATTGTGGCAATCAGTTGATCCTAAGATTCTTCTTCATCTTCGGACCTACAAAACTTATTTTAAATTTTGGACGCAAGCTAAAAGATTATACACGAATGATATCCAGCGTCTTTATAAGGTGGCTTCTGCTATTGTCCATCTCAGCCAACAGGACTTAGATCTATCTACTTATATTGGCCAGATTGCTTCTCATAAGGAAGAGTTCTTGACTGTGATGCCTCTTACTTCTGATGTTGGGGCTCAACAAACACAGCTTGATAAGTTCTTCATGGTCCTTAATCTTATTGGCCTCCGTCCAGATCTTGAGCCTGTCCGCGATTAGATTCTTGGCAGTTCATCAGTTCCGTCCTTGGATGATATGTTTGCTCGCCTCCTTCGTATCTCGTCCACTCAGACTTTTCCATCTGATAGCACTTCAGATTCTTCTGTGTTAGTTTCTCACACTGCCACTCAAGGAGGCCGCAGAGGTAACCGAGGTAGGGGCCAACGTCTTCATTGTACTTATTGCAATAAACTTGGCCACACTCGTGATCATTGCTATCAGTTACATGGACGACCTCCTCGCACTGCCCATATGGTCCAGTCCTCTGATTCTCAGCTGCCTCAACCTCCGAGCTCCTCCGCATCTCAGGCATATCATGCTTCTGTTGCCTCTGTTGCCTCTGTTGCCCAGCCTGGTAATACTTCTGCCAGCCTTACCCACACATCTTCTCTTGGACCCTGGATTCTAGATTCTGGAGCTTCTGATCACATATCTGGTAATAAGGATCTTTTCTCCTCTATTTCTACTACCTCTGCTTTACCTACTGTTACCTTTGCTAATGGTTCTCAAACTGTGGCTAAAGGTATTGGTTTGACCCTTCCTCTACCTTCTCTACCTCTCACTTCTGTCCTTTATACTCCTAAATGTCCTTTTAATCTTATTTCCATCAGCAAAATTACTCATACTCTTAATTATTCTATTACCTTTTCTGATAAATTTGTGACCTTGCAGGACCGGAGTACGGGGAAGACGATTGGCATAGGACGTGAGTCTCAAGACCTGTATCACCTCACCTCGGAT
This sequence comes from Sapria himalayana, assembly GCA_029783825.1. Taxonomy (NCBI): domain Eukaryota; kingdom Viridiplantae; phylum Streptophyta; class Magnoliopsida; order Malpighiales; family Rafflesiaceae; genus Sapria; species Sapria himalayana. The sequence continues at coordinate 348,530 of JAREIK010000728.1, read as the reverse complement.
TCATCTCCTGCAGTTTTCATTTCCACTGATGCTCCTCTCCTCATTCACAGTCGTTTGGGCCACCCTAGTCTCTCCAAGTTCAAGAAGATGGTTCTTCGTTTTTCCACTTTATCGTCGCTTTCGTGTGAGTCATGTCAGCTTGGGAAACATACTCGTGTCTCATTCCCAAAGCGTTTGGATAATCAGGCAAAGTCTCCTTTTGAGCTTGTCCACACTGATGTTTGGGGTCCTTGTCGGACTGCGTCTACTTTAGGATTTCAGTATTTTGTCACTTTTATTGATGACTATTCTCGATATACTTGGTTATTTTTAATGAAAAATCGAGCTGAGTTATTTTATATTTTTCAGAAATTTTATGCTGAAATCCAGACCCAATTTAATATTTCTATTCGTGTGTTACGCAGTGACAATGCTAGGGAATATTTTTCATCCCCCTTTACTTCATTTATGTCTCATCATGAGATTCTTCATCAGTCTTCTTGTGCTCATACTCCTCAACAAAATAGGGTAGCTGAGCACAAGAATCGACATCTTGTTGAGACAGCTCGTACTATCCTCCTCCATAGTAATGTTCCTCTTCGTTTTTGGGGGACGCTGTTCTTACCGCTTGTTATTTGATTAATCGTATGCCCTCCTCTGTTTTACATGATCAGATTCCTCGTTCTCTTCTCTTCCATGACCAACCATTTTATTTCCTTCCTCCTCGTGTCTTTGGCTGTACTTGCTTTGTTCATATTCTCACTCTTGGACAGGACAAGCTTTCAGCAAAAGCCATGAGGTGTCTCTTCTTGGGATATTCCAGACTTCAGAAGGGTTATCGTTATTATTCTCTTGAGACTCATCGTTACTTTATCTCCGCTGATGTTACTTTCTTTGAGGACTCACAATTCTTTTCCACTATTTCTGAGTCTCTTCCTGTTTCTGCAGTCTTGCCCATTCCCATTCTCTCTTCACCTGATGTTGTGCCTCCTCGACCACTTTTGGTTTATCTTCGTCGCCCTCGTGTCGATGCTCCTCTGTCGTTTGCTGAGGCACTTGCTGACTCATTTCCTATCCCTTCGGCTTCTCCTGCCCCGGCTCCACCATCTCCTGATGACTTACCCATTGCTACTCGGAAAGGTAATCGCTCTACTCGTAATCTTTATCCTATTTACAATTTTTTGAGTTATCATTGATTATCTTCACCATATTCTGCTTTTGTCCCTGCTATATCCTCTGTTTCTCTTCCAAAGAGCACCCATGAAGCTCTTTCCCATCTAGGATGGCGACAGGCGATGGTGGATGAAATGGCTGCTCTACACTCTAATGGCACTTGGGATCTTGTTGTTTTACCCTCTAGTAAATCTACAGTTGATTGTCGTTGGGTTTATGCAATTAAGGTTGGTCCTGATGGTCAGGTTGATCGCCTCAAGGCCCGCTTAGTTGCTAAAGGTTATACTCATATTTATGGTTCTGATTATGCTGACACATTCTCCCCTATTGTCATGATTGCTTCTGTTCGTCTGCTTCTCTCCATGGCTGCTATGTGTTCTTGGCCTCTTTATCAGTTGGATATTAAAAATGTCTTCCTTCATGGTGATCTTGCCGAGGAAGTTTATATGGAGCAACCTCCTGGTTTTGTTGCTCAGGGGGAGTCTGGTTTAGTGTGCAAGTTACGCTGTTCTCTATATGGCTTGAAACAATCTCCTCGAGCATAGTTTAGTCGTTTTAGTTCTGTTGTTCAAGAGTTTAGTATGCTTCGCAGTACAGCAGACCATTCAGTTTTCTATCATCATAACTCCTTGGGGCAGTGTATTTATCTGGTTGTTTATGTAGATGACATTATCATTACAGGCAGTGATCAGGATGGTATTCAGAAACTAAAGCAACATCTTTTTACCCACTTTCAGACCAAAGATTTGGGGAAATTCAAGTATTTCTTGGGAATTGAGATAGCTCAATCCAGTTCCGGTGTGGTCCTTTCCCAAAGGAAGTATGCTTTAGACATCCTGGAAGACACCGGTATGTTAGATTGTAAACCGGTAGACACACCTATGGATCTAAATGTCAAACTTGAACCAGGACAGGGGGAGCCTTTAGGAGACCCAGGGAGATATCGACGACTCGTAGGTAAATTGAACTATCTCACCATTACTCGTCCAGACATTTCTTTTCCTGTGAGTGTTGTTAGTCAATTCCTACAGTCACCATGTGATAGCCATTGGGATGCCGTAATCCGCATTCTTCGATATATCAAAAGTACACCAGGCCAAGTTGTGTTGTACGAGAACAGAGGTCATACTCAGGTTGTTGGTTACACAGATGCAAATTGGGCTGGCTCACCCACAGATAGACGTTCCACTTCAAGATACTGTGTTTTTATTGGAGGTAATCTAATATCTTGGAAGAATAAGAAACAAGATGTAGTAGCGAGATCTAGCGCTGAAGCCGATTATCGAGCTATGGCTTTGGCAACATGTGAACTCATATGGTTGAAATATCTTCTTCGAGAGTTGAGATTTGGAAATGATGAAGAGATGAAACTCATCTGTGATAACCAGGCCGCATTACATATTGCATCTAATCCAGTCTTTCATGAAAGGACCAAGCATATTGAAGTTGATTGTCACTTCATTAGAGAGAAGATCACATCAGGATGTATTGCTACAAGTTGTGTTAATTCAAATGATCAACTAGCAGATATCTTCACTAAATCTCTCAGTCGTCCTAGGATTAAATACATTTGTAACAAGCTTGGTGCATATGACGTATATGCTCCAGCTTTAGTGGGAGTGTGAAATATATAAAAGGAGAAAGCGCTACAAGCGAAAAAATTAAGCGAAAGAATCAAAGGTTCTCTCTCTCTCTCTCTCTCTCTCTCCTTTTTCATCTATAAAAATAATTAATTATACTGACTATAAAAATTATATTTACTCTGATGATAATTAAATAGCTAATCTCTCTTATGATTCTTTTACACATTATAGAGTTTACAATAAAAGTCACATCAAATAATATATAAGAATATAACTCAATGAGCTTATCCACTAAAGAACAACACAAAAGTCAACCTCTATGAGAATATCAACTGCATACCACTTCTATGACAAAATTATCTCTCTTATAGAATATGTAATTTTTATTCCTAAAAAATATCCAAGTCTCCTAAGATTTTATGTTCGGAATAATAACAAAAGATACTTCTTAAGTTAGATAATTCTTAACTCATCTCCAATAATAAAAATATTATTTATATATACAATATAAAAGATCAACATATCATTTAAGCTTTTCTAAAAAAATAAAGAAAATTTTATAACACACTTATATAAACTAAAAGATTACTTTAAGCCTAATAATACTTTCTACAATCTACCAACTAAATCTAACTATACTGCTCAAAACCCTAATAGTTGTTTCATATATACCTCATTTTCGAAGCCATCATGAAGAAAAATATTTTTTCATGTCTATATGATGTATCCTCCATCATTGTGATATTATCAAAGATATAAGAATCTGAACTGATGTCACTTTATCATTAGAGAAAAAATATTATAGTAATTCATACCAAATAATAGAATGAACTATCTCACAATAAGACTCATTAAAAAGATTTATCTTTTCATCTGAATCAATCTTCATAATATAAACCTACAACTAATAATAAATAATCCCGAAGGCCAAGGTATTAATTCCTAATCCCAATAAAATGTCTCATAATAAGATCTAAGTATCCTAGTTTCATTAAGAGAAATAATAAAATAAATTAAAAAATTAAAAAATATGAACACGACAATACATATGCAATAAGATGCTGACTATAATTTCTCTATTTCTTCTAGAGAATAATCAAAACAAGAGCAAAAGAGTTGACTATTTGATCATTTGACTTCTTGAGACTTTCCTCCACTATAAATAGATTGTGTATTTCCTTTTATCCTAGTATTGACTCTAAGTTCTGGATAATCAAGTTTACCAATCTCTAACTCATCTTAAACTACCTTAAAAACCTATTCATTCTAGACTCAACCTAATATTAAATTATTGATACAAATAATAACTCCATAAAAGTATCATTATAGTATGGATAAACAAATTAAAATATAATTGATAGGTATTTTTCTCTCATTACTAAAGACCCAAGTAAGGCTACAAAAAAAATAAAAAATAATAAGTACATATATATCTTCTAAGCTTACTCTTCCTAGACTCATTAATAAATGTATCATGCTCAAAAAATAATAATATCACCATTCAAAGTCATTAATATTCTCTTCAGCTCACATGAATAAAACTTAAATCTTTTTTAGGTAATTGAATAACTAATAAAACATACTTTAATACTCTATATGTCATATTATTCTGACCTATTAAAAGATATTGACCAAAACAAGCATTTTTAGAGATTTTAAGTGAAGCTAAATAATATTTTTATAGAATATAAGATCTAAAAAAACATATGATGAAAAATAATAAAAAAAATACATCCAGTTGATTAGATAGTTTGTGATTGCTATGGTTTATATTTTATTTTTATTATTTTTATGAATGAGAACATCCAACATGTGAATTGCTCTAACACACTTCTTTTTTATTTATAGCATCTACATATGCATCCATTATTGTGTTATTTATGTTCCCCTGGGTTGTTTTTATCATTGTATTGGAGCAAGGTTATTATAAACCTCAAGGAGGACAATGGGCACACAATAAGCATGCACAACATACAACAATTGTGCACATTAAGCACACAATAAACATAGCAGATTGTTGTAGTGCAAATTGTTGGGTAGCAAATCCTAGGTGTCAAACTCTAGGCATGCATTGTACACAATAAACACATGATGGACAATCATTATGCACAATGCACAACATGTGCTCAAGAAAAAAGAAGAAAAAGACAAATTATTAGTGTGGTATTTGTGCGACACCAACTCACTATTTGTGTCTATTAAGCAGATAAAATCTAAGATCACACAAAATAAACTCAAATAAAAATAATATACATGAAAAGTACTCATGTAATAGACAAAATAAATTGGAACCCAAAGTTTGGCTATTCTCATCAAAAGTGCAAGAAAGTATAAAACTAAAAAAAGAGAAAAAAAACATTGTAAGGTTATATACTACAACATAACTTTCAAACTAATGCATAAATATTTAGAATACTAAATTTTAAAAAAATAAAAATAAGTTGAGATCTTTTCAAGACCTACATGAAAATATCTATCAACTACTTCATTATCTGAATGTATGTTGTAATGCTAGAAAAGAAAAGAATTGTCTCATCTAGAATTTTTTTCTTAGGAAAAAAAATCTACTTTATGTATATTATCCTCTCATAAAATACTATATTAAATATTATATGCTATGTATCTTAATATCATAATAAAAATTAATAGGAATAAAAAGTGGATATCAAATATTTTTGAGTATGGGCTAAATCCAAATTATGTTGTGACTTTCATCAATTTCTTTAATTATGCCTCTATATAAGATCTCAAAATAATTGTATGTCACTTACTTTTCTAGGAGATAAAATTTCATTCATGAAAAATATAAAAATCTATCATAAATCTCTCGATGCAAGCTAATATTCAACTTAAATATAAATATAACTGCAATCATTCATGATCACTAAAAGAGATTCTCTAGTCATCATAAAGACTTATTCACAAATTTTAGTATGTCAAGAGCTACATCTAAATGAATTTGTCAAAAAAAATCTATGAAAGAAGTAACTATATTACTTGTATATGCAATATCTAATTTGATTAAAATCATATAATTAATATTTCTTATGATTCTCATATAAGGCATAGAATCAATTAGAAGAATTGTATTAAAAAAAAATTAATACATAGATAAATAAATTTATTTGCTTATACACAACTCAAAAGTTTAATCTTAACAAGAATATCATACATACAACTCATTTATAATAAGATAATACGCCTCCTGAAATAAATCATCTCTATACCAAAAATATATATTAATCTCTTAGGATTCTTCATCTAGAAATTGGATTGAAGATACTCATTAAATTTAATAATCTCTAACTTATCATCCCTCAACTATAAAATTATGCATGTATACAATGAGTAAAATCATCATGATATCATGACTCCAAAAAACAAAACAAAAAATCTATAAGACGTGTGTAACTCGAATAAAATGATTATTAATAAAAATTTTGCAAACTAAACTCTCAATAACTACTCTAGGCCATACAATACATTCCTTCATCAGCAAGCTATGTGATGATGCAATCGTCATGTGACACTTTTGCTAATTGATGGTACAAATACGAATACAAGAGAGAAAGAAAAAGCAATGAGTCTCAGTAAATTTCTAAACTCAAACCATCCTTGAGCTCGATAAAAAACAAGTACTACTCAAAAAATATAATATTAGAACTCATTAAATTCATGCTAGTCTCTAATAAAAATATGTATACACTCATTAGGTATTAAAGTATCTAAGGAAAATAAATCTCACAAATCTGAGTGTCAACTTATTAATGAAAAATTGTGGATAAAACAAGTACTCTCAAAAACTATCTTGAGTGCCAACTTACCCATATTAAAGATATTTTAAATGATTTCTCTCTAGGTTATAGGATTTAAAACCGCTCACGTTATGAAAAAATAGAAGAGGACATCTATTTGATAAGATAGTTTGCGATTAAAACTACATCTCCCAAAAATTATTTTGGAATACTCCTCCCAAATAGAAGTATTTGAGCTATTTCAACTAGTCGTCCATTTTTCTTTTCAGCTACCATATTTTATGGGGGTGTGCCGTGCATAATCTTGTGATCAATATACAAAGTACTAAAATTATCTAATATATATTATAAATACATTGTCGCTTCTTATTTTTTATAATATATCTAAAAAATAAAAAAACTCTTAATCTATTATGAAAAAAAAATTGTGTAGATCCTAAGTTGTCATCAATAAAATTAATCAAATACCTAAAATTATGTCTGATCACATTTATACTTAGTTTCAAATATTCGAGTATATCACACTAAATGAATTCCTACTCATACTAGACTATCGGACAATATAAGAAACTTTAGCATGCTTTCTTAATATTAAGATAATGCATTTTTAGCTTGTCTAATGATGAGTGACTAAGTTGAGAATGCACAAAGATTCAATAAACTTAAATATCTAGAAAAAAAATTTTATCATAGAAAAAATATATAATCCATTATGCTCAACCTCAAATGAAATCCTTCTTAGAGTCTTTTGATCTCGTAAATAATTATCAATGTAAGTGAAAATAAAGTTAAAATTAAATTATTTGGATAGATAACTCATAAAAAAGATTAATGGACAAAGAAAATAAAGCAAAACAAGCTAAAAAAAAATATTATCACATATAATAAGTCTCGAAAGATGATCAATGACAATACTCTATGAGCAAAAAAAGGATAAATAATGAGAAATTATGTATAATATGAGTATTAACTCATAAGTCAGCAATCCAATAGTGTAAAGTAAAAGAATAAGTCATAAAAGTTATAGTATATATTACCTTCAGCATGGGTTATGACGGGATGACTTTGTGGGGATTCCTGAAAGGATCCAATGGCTGGCCTATCTCCTATAATTGAATATAGTGCTTTCAATCACCTCTCCAAAAATACCCAATAACTATCTCGAGAATAACTCATTTACCTATAGTATATATACTAAATTGAGACTCTCATGTATATGCATCTATAGTGACTAATACTTACATGATTACCAACATTTTATGTTGCAATTTTTTTTCAATTTTTTTTTATTATTTTCTTTATGTTATTGTTATGTTGATAAGAGCACACAACTTTTAAGTTGTCCTAGGCATGAGCCCGGGCACAAAAAATTTTCGTGCTGGGCCGGCCTAGGCACGGCCGAATCATGCCATGCCTCATGCTGGGCCAGCCCAGCCCAGCCCGGCCCAGATGACACCTCTATCTTGAATTATATGATATCAGAAAAAATCCTACAGGACCCTAGAGTGTAGTGTTTTTTGAAGTGTTTATCGGAAGCATCTTTGCACACTGAATTGCACAGTAGTGGCTAGAAGCATTTTTAAGTTTTGCACAGTTAATTCACGCAAATCACACAGTGAATTCGCTCAGTTCAGCAGTGAAATTGCTGGAAAGGTTTTACTTATTTGTGCAATGAATTGACTGAAAGTTGCGTAGTGTTTACTGGAAGCATTTTCACATGATGAATTCACACAATTCAGAGATGGTTTCGTGCAATTTGAGCAGAGTTTTCACGCAGAATTGTTGCTGGGCAGGATTGTGGTGGTTGTTGGACAGGATAGTTGCACAGCGTTTGGCAATATTTTTCTAGACAGATTTTTTTTTCAAAACCCCTAATTTGGGTAAAATTTAGTGTTCGACAGAATTTTTTTAGAATTCCAATTATTACATTGTGAAAACCCTAGTTTCAATTGACGGATTGAATATGAAGAAAAATTATCATAGCAGTGATAAATAAAAAAAAATCATTTTAATATAGATATTATAAGATGAATCACGCTAGAGATAATAATTTGTAAGTTATTTTTAGAGAAGAAATTGAGAGTACTATACGGAGAGAAAATAATTATCAAATATATCAATGAATCCTCACAAAATTCATCTATCATAATACTTACTAAGTAGATAACTTCTCTTCAAACTAGTAGCAAATAATTCTCATTTCTCAAGAACTATTGGTTTTATCATTCATCCTCGCTATTCAAACTCATGAGTTATCAAGTCAATAGCTAGTATTTACTTTATATATAATCATAAGTTATTCATTATTTTTTTGTATTCTAAAAATATTACTGTAGCAGATGATATCCTCTAAAATCATTGAATATGATAATATCAAGATTAATTTTTTAATTTTTTATCATATTATGTTTATTAATGATTGTCTTATTAATATATTTTTTGTGAGTTGTCTTTCTAAGAAATTTAATTTTATTTTTATTTTTTTATCTATTAATATTTATTTACAAAATCAAAAAATTCTACAAAATACCCTATTAATGATAAAACAAAATGAATTATATCTCTCATCTCTTACTGTAAGATTTCTTTCTACAAGTTTGAGTGTTTTGGACATTTTACATATACATGCTCAACTTAGTCATTCATCATTAACCAAATTGAGAATAATATATCCTAATCCCAAGGATATTTCAACCCTATTATATGAGGCATGTCAGTTAAAAAAACATATCAAAGCTTCTTATCATACTCACCAATCATATGATAGTAGGAACTCAAAACGATCTTATACTCTTTGATATATAGGAACTTAGCTAAAATATAATTAGAGAGAGCTTTATGTATTTGATCACTTTTATTCATGATTGCTCACAATATACATAAGTATTTCTTTTTCAAAATAGATCACACTCACAGATGTATTATTTTTTAGACATTTCATAAAATAATAAACAAATAATTTGATTAAATTATCAAAATAAAATATAATATAATAATATATTAGAATATATGTTAGACATATTCAATTTCAGTATTTATTGTATAAATCACAAGATTATACATCATGCTTCATATACAGGCATATCTCTACAAAATGTGATGACCGGAATATATATATATATGACTCATACATTCCTTAATGGGAAGAGCATTCCAAGATATTTTTGGAAAAATGAGATTTTAATCATAAATTATGTCATCAACAAAATATCTTCTATCCGTTTAGATTTTATATCTTAGAGAGATGTCATTTTAAATGTCTCCTAAAATTTTTGGTAATATTTATTGTCTATCACCTTTTTTAGGATGAGATAAATTGATACTAAGAGCTTTGAAATGTACCTTTATTAGATAATTCAGTATCTAAAGATGATACAAGTATTTTTTACTTAAAACTAATATAAATTTAATGAGGGCTAATTCTATTTTATTTTTTATATATTAGTCATATTTTAATAAACCTAAGAAAAGTAAGAGACCAAAAAATACATATTGATTCATTATTTTTCCTTAATCAATAATTTTGTTTGAACCAATTAGGATAAAGAGTCACCTATCGGCTAATTTTGAACTTATTTGTTCACATTATGATGATACTCCTATTGAGTCATCATATGTATCAATAAGTACAGATCTTGATAACTTAGGAAAGATTGAAGATCCTCAAGAGAGGAAATCTCACTCAAGTCCAAATTACATAATAGCTCACAAGTTTACCTCTGTTCAGACTCATGATGAGTCAAAGACTATGAGACCTGACCACCCACTTGAAACTTATGCAACGAGGAGGAGACTTTCACAATCTGCTCATCAGAGGTGAATTTACCAAGAATCCAAATAATCTTGCAGCCGATTATTCTGGTCTTGGCATTCAAATCACCCTCCGAAAGAAATAGAGAAGTTATAATTAACACCCGATCTCACAAAAATTATTGTATACATAACTTCTATATTATTTTACTTTTCTTACTATTTCTCTTGTCAGTATTATGATATCAAAGTCTTCTTATAAGATATTATATCATTCAAGATTACATCAGACTATATTAGAAAAGATAGATGATATCCACTCCATTGAGGGACTTAGGAATTAGTGTCATTACATATGAGAAGATCTATTATTGGATGTAGAGAAGTCCAAATAAGCCAGCATATTGTGGCATGGCTCAGCACAACACGGCCCACAAAAATAGGCATGTGGCATGGCCCGACACGACTGAAACTATGCATGAAATAGTATTAAATTAGCCTCACGGAATAGTTCATGTCATGCCGGAAGAGAGTTTTTTAGCCAGCATGTTGCAAAAAATGTGGCCTGACGCAGCACACCAGCCTGTGTGGGCTGATTTCAGTTTGCCAAGCCTAAATCTGACCCAGGCTATCCTAGAATGAACCAGGCAGATTGGAAGTGATCTAGGCTAGCCTGGAAATAATAGTCACTTAATTTCTTCCCTCACTACTTTTTATTATAATAATCAAGTTGAGGGGCATATGCACCAGCCACGTCATGCATACATAGTACACCACAACATTGCATACATTGTACACTACCTCATGCACCTCCGACCACACATTGCAAACACTAGTGGACCTCTTACCATACACGACTATCCTCATTGTACACATGGTGCATCGTGCAAGTCGATGCATTGGGCATCAACATCAATTACAAGTGGACAAGCAATGAAGACACTTCTATGAGTTTGTTTTTTCTCATGAAAAAATAATACACATGCATGTACAATTACATGTATGTGTATGCATGCATTATGTTGTTAAATTGCACACCTCCCTCTCTAGCTTACCTTGAATATACATCATTTACCTAAGGTTTAGCTTTGATACCAAGTAGAAATTTATGTCATAAAAAAATCAATAATCACTTACAATTAGGTACAAGAGGATGTCCTTATAAATATTAGCTATTCGGATTGGGGCAGCTTACACTTCAGTTCTTTGACCCATAATGTAAATAAGAAAAAAAAACATAAAAAAAAAGAAAACAAAATCCATAACATATTGTAAATTATAATAATTTGAAAGCATTATCATTTTTCACTATCTAATATCACAATCATATTGAGTTTAAATTATTTAACAAAAATATATAAAAACACTATAAATCTAATGTATTTCTTTAAATAATAATATTTATTTAAAACAAGTATAAATATTAAAAAATATAACAAAATAATAAAAATTATCATGAGCAATAATCCTACAAAACTTACCACCATTTATATGAATGAGGTCAAAATATATCTTTTTAATTCTCTATTTATGTATTAGATAAAAAATTTTAATATGTTTTTCCTAATTAACAAATCTAATAATTAATAGTAAAAAAACTTTTTATGCTTGGATCTATAAATTTAAACTTTGTCAAAAAATTATAATCAAGTTATGAATGAATAAATAAATAATCTATTATAACAAAACATGTAGAAATTTTCCCAAACACAAAAGAAAAGACAAGAGAAATCCTTATGTAATAGACTAATCGGATTGGTACAAATCATATATTGAACAATCTTATTCATAATACGAAAATAAATAAATTAAATTGAGTTATAAACTACAACATATATTATTATAACATCCATAACATGATATTAAATATAGCATCAAATTTAATTTTTCATGAGTAGATAAAATATTCTTAACAATTATTATTATAAATGAATTAAAATTAATTCAACTCACAAAATTACTTTAGACAAAAATTCTAAAAAAAAATCTTTTAAGACTAAGATATTTTGTTTGGACTCTTGAATAGTGCATTAACAGAAATATGGATTGAGCCAAAGTGAATTTTTTAATTGATAAATATATTTTTATTTAATCTACCAAAAATTTAAAAAATTCTACAAAAACTTAATTATTTAATAGTTATCATAGTGAGTATAGATGATGTGTTGCATACTAAAATTTTAAGAAAAACTAAAAGATAATTTTTTTAGATATCATAGTGATATTCAATTGAGTGATTGGTTACAGTATAGTTGGAGATTAGTTTACATGAATACAACATTTGCTAGTAATTATTGTACTTTTTTGGCTGATAATTTTATCACTTTTAAATAATAAAATAAAAACAATTATTAATAAAATTAAGCATGAATCAAGTACTAGGCTATTACTTTTATCTCTTCTAAAATATTATGTTATATGCATCATCTTAAGATGAAGAGGGGGGTGCTGAGATTCTAGGATTATAACATTTATTTTTTTTCTCATTATTTAACAACACGAGTAAAATAATGCACATATTAAAAAGAGTGTTCCTAATATTTCTAACATTTTCATTTTCATTGAGTTATAATAATAATTGACATTACCTTTTTTTATTTTTCTTTAACAAACAAACTTTATGATTACTCACTCTCACCTTTTAGGTAGTTAGTCGACTTATAAGCTAGCAGTCACGTGACAAACATTCCTTTTTTATTTTATTTCTTATATAAGTCCAAAGCATTTGATAATATAATAGCCAATAGCAACATTGTTAAGACTCAAGGATATATTAATATAAATGTTAGTTATTTTTTCTACTTTTTAACATTTTTTACATTTCAAAATCTTCCGTCTTTTTTTCTTGGTATTAATATATAGTAACTCAACAATTACAAACCAACATTATCAAAAGATGCAGAATAGATAATGATAACAAGTTAATCCTCATTCAATCACAACACCATAAACACATTCAAAAATATAACAAGATGGCTTTCCTAGTAGAAGTTGATGAAACAGAATTGTTTAGAACATCTTCAGTTGCAATATCATGAGTCACAGTCACTTTGGAGAGAATTTTGACAAAAAAAAAGTTAGAAGAGTTCGATGGCAGTTTTCCTCGCATAAGTTGGCTGGATGAAGCTGTGCAATGGAAGGTTCCAAATCCTAAAGTTGTGTGGCAGAACCCTGAACACGAGCACTATGGAATCTCCCCTATGCATCACATATTCGGCATAATGAGAATATCCAAATGCTTTGATACCATGTTGCAGGGTAAGCATTGTAGATAGAATATATGCTTCATATACATTTAGAATATATATCGTGTATTCTACCAGAATATATAGCAATCCAGGCAGCACAACCTGGCCAAACCGGGAATCCCACAAAATGGGTTGGCAGGCCTACATGACCACATGAAGAATTGGTTAGGCTAGCCAAGCCTGGTCATATAACTGAGCATGTGTGCTCTGCAGCAACTACTAAGATAATGCCTAGCACTTAATATTCATTTTTTTCAACAGGAATGAGCTAGGATGGATAACCTAGATTTCCAGAAGACACATCTGAATGGATCATATCAGGTATCCACGTTGAGTTTTGATCAGCCAAATGACCCAACCTAAATTGCCAGGCATAGTCTGTATTGTCCAAATATAAAAAACAATGACATAGGGAGTATTTTCTATATTTTTCCAGATGAATTTTGATGACATAATGATTTTTATTTTTGTATATGTAAATAATATTTTGATTATGATAAATAATAAGTCAAGCATCACTCAACTTAATAACTACTTTCAGTCATAATTTTATATGAAAGATCTTAGAAAACACAGATATTTTCTTGGTATAGATATGATATATTCCAACAAAGTTATTATTTTGTCACCGATGAGATGTAATTGATACTTTTACAAAAATTAGATGTTTGGATTGTGGTCCAGCAAATACTCCAATTGATATAAGTACTAATTTTACTTCTGAGATGATTTATTCAATTGATTCTACTACTTATAGGATAATCATATGAAATATTAATTATCTATTATTATCATACTAAATTTAGCCTATATAGTTAGTATAATTAGTCATTTGATTGGTTCTTCTCGATAGATCTAATACCTATTTGTAGTTAACCAGGTATTCTAATTTTAGTTGAGCATAAACTAAGATGAAACTCACAATAAATTTTTATATTTTTCTTAAAAATAATTTTATCTCATAGATAAGTAATAAATAAATAATTATTTTGAAATTAAATATATAGATAAAGTTTAAAGCGATGACAATCATTACTTGTGATTACTTTCATCTAACATCTACTTACGAAGATCAAGTACCCACATTCTTTTCTTACTACTCTTTACTGTGATAGTTAAGCAACAAAACTTAGTCTACAATCCAATATTTTATGAGTGAACAAAATACATTGAGATGGATAATTTCTTTCTTAGAGAAAAGATACATGATATGACTATTGTGACAACCTATGTTCAAACAACAAATTAACCAACATACATTTTCACCAAGACCTTGAAAAAAATCTCTTCTTTCCTTTTCTCCAAGCTTCATGTTCTGAGCTTCTATGTAGCAGTTGAAAAAAGAGTTATAATTTATTATTTTGTTCTATTTATATTTTTGTGTTTTAATTTCTATAGCATGTATGGGAACACTTACCTAGTGAGATGCCCTAATTTCGACTAGCCCATTATACAAGGACAAGCTTGCTTCTTTTCAAAGTAATTGTGATTTCATTTTATTTTATCATTTTACAACAACAAAACAAGAGATAAAAGAAAACAAATAAAATGAAATAAAATATATTTTAAGGCAATGCAAATACATAAATATAATATAACTTACATTAAGAATGATTAGTTATGATAATTATTATTTTTTAAAGCAAATACCAAAGTATCTTGAATTAAAATTGAAAGAACTTATAAAATATTTAAATTACCAAAAAAAGTTATGATAGTCCTACAGAAAAGTTTGATGCACTCTTTTATGGGCATCAGGACTAAATCAATAGGTGAGCACCATAAGGATCCCTAAGCAAGTCCACTACCTACCTATACCTCCCACATCTAAAATCAAGTCTACCACTTTTTGAGAAATAAACTCATACAACTCTCCAAAGAGCGTCGTGTCTTCCACAAAGACAATATTGTGAAGAGTTCTCCTTCAACTTCTAATTTCTCTCTCTCTATCTATCTCTTTCCCTCTCTCTGTGTCAAATAAAAGTATAATATGAAAAGTTACTCCAAGTCTACTCCATCTTGTTATTGTTGTACATTTTTGATTTAGTTGAATGCACAACTATGTTGGTATACGAAAAGTTTGTTCACTCATAATCTTACTCTTTAGACTAAAATAATGATCTTCAAGTGAGTGAAAATAAAATCTCAATCAAAAAACTAGCTTTATAACATTATAATTTTTTCCAAATTTATTTCTTATTTTAGGCAAAGTCAATCAAAGTTGGTGTGATGATTGGAAGTTCATCAGTAATGGCATAAGCAATAGTGTCAATGATGACATGAACAATACAATTAGAATGAGCCATTTTTTTAATTTTCTGCTATCTTAGTTAAATACAGTAAAAAAAAATACACAAACTAAATGAACACAATTCAATTCTTTGTAGACAAGGATGATGAAAATACTAAATTGGAAATAAAATTCGCTAGAGCACTCTTATGTTACAAACACTCCACTGCATAACTGATAAAAAAAGTAAAACAAAAAATACAATAATTTCAACATAATTAACAGAATAAAAAGAAAAAGCATAATTCATAGTCAACCCAAATTAGTGGAGATAAAACTTAGTTGGTAATGATAATGATTGCCCCGAGTGTTCATTGTTCATCATGATTCTTCAATTGAATTTGTCCTTTAGAGTATTAAACCAAAAATCTATTTGATGCCTTGTTAATTTGTAGAAGGGGCACAAAACCAAAGGTGTTAAACCAAAAATCTAATAACTAATATGAGTAATTGAATGTCAATCCAGAATTTGAGTTGTGGCAAAAGAGGAACAGAATACTTGCCTTATGCACCGCAGTTATTTTTCTTTGTGCATCATTAAGATGTGATTCCACTGCTGCTTCTACTTCCACAAGAAGCTTCTGGTGTGATGCTTCTGAAGTGGTCAGATAGAAACAATTTAACAAAGACGGCCTCCCTTCATATAATGCAACTAATCAAAAAATATTAAAATCCCCAATATAAGTTGGAATGAGTCAGGAACAGAATGATAAAAACATATAAGTCGATATAAAAAAATAAATATTTCTTACCAGAAAGAGCCAGGAGAAAACAAAAACAATTTCAAATGCATAACTGTTATAAAAAAAATTGCTAATGAAAACAATGTATTGGCAAACAAAAAACAGGTATTGACTTGTTTTCCCTATTTTTACCTTTTAAAAACAAAAAAAAAAACTGAAAAGTATGTGTTTTTTGATTTTGTAAGTATATGTGTTTTTAATAATTCCATAATAAATTTTTTCAAATTGAAATTAAAAATAACTTTATGTAAGAAAACCCTTACACTTACTCACTGAAAGTTGAGATCTCAATTTTCAAAATTAATGAAGACATTTATAATATGGTTATTGTGGTTAACATTTTAATTATGGATATTATAATTGACATTTTATATTATGAATATTATATTAGCAACTCTTTGATATTGCAGATAAGTAATACTTCAATCATATACCGTGTTCAACCATCAGTCCTAGAGAACTATGAAGTAGTAATTTTTCCTATTTTCTAACATGTTTCTTTCAACAAATATGTGAT
Source organism: Sapria himalayana (assembly GCA_029783825.1). Lineage (NCBI taxonomy): Eukaryota > Viridiplantae > Streptophyta > Magnoliopsida > Malpighiales > Rafflesiaceae > Sapria > Sapria himalayana. The sequence goes on along the minus strand of JAREIK010000728.1, from coordinate 331,492 downwards.
AATGCAATTAACATCTAGTTAAATTTTCACAAGAATCTCATGTATCTAATAAAATCTTCTAAAATATTTGTATTCAATAAGAAATCTACTCCAAAATTTAAATAATATGGTTATTGTGGTAAACATGTATCTAATAAAATCTACTCCAAATTTTAAAAGGGTAGCACTCTTAGAGCATAATACAATTATTAATAGAAATCAAAAAAAAATCAGTAATAATAAAAAAATGATACCATAAACATATGTCTAGGATTAAAGTGACACACAAGTTGGGTGCTCACATACAAGTAAAGAAAAAATAACCACACAAAAAAAACAAAAAATCAATAGTAAATATCAACAATCACCCCACCTCTCTAGTTGGAGCATCCATGCAAAATTTTAAAAGACGAAAGCGTAAGACAATATATTTTTGTGTTCGTTAGACAAGGCGTAAGCCTCGAAATATTAAGACATAAGTTTTTTACGCATCCTAATATATAATTAATTAATATTTTAATATATATATAATTAAATAACATAAATAAAAAAATAAAAAATCAAAGTTTAAAAAAACATTTTAAGATGCCCATTGACTATAAATATAATTAATAAATATTTTATATATTATAATATATTATAATTTATAATATATTTTTAAGACACCCCTTCGTTGGAGCTACCCTCACCCTCGCCCCTCTCTCCTGCTCCACGAAAAGCTCGATGGAGTCTTGTAGAGCTCCAGCGAGCTTCATCGTGGAGCTCCAGAAGCTCCGTCAAGCTCAATGAAGCTCGGATGGAGCTCCCCTCGCCTTGTATAATGAATTATAATATATTTTTAAGATGCCTCTTTGTTGGAGCTTCCCTCCCTCCTCTCCCCTCATCCTCACCCCCTCTCCCATGCTCCACAGAAAGCTTGATGGAGCTCCATAGATCTCCAGCAAGCTCCACCGTGGAGCTTGATGGAGCTCACTGGCTTGCATGAGCTCCACGATGGAGCTCAAGGAGCTCTGTCACGTTTATGTTTTTTGTTAACACCTTGAGATATTTTACGAATACATCACCTTGAGGCGTGCATCAAGGCGTTAAAAAATTACTTTTAAAAACATTGCATCCATGTCACAAACACTCAACATATAAAAAATGAATGATATTTGTAATCTTCAAAGTATCATCATAAAGATACATATAATTTATCATGGGTTTTCTCTCAGGCAAAATGATAATCTATCTCAATATATTTTAAAAAATTGGATCAACTTCAATTTAAATAACCTCATCATTTATCGACATAAGTATACAAGAGAAAGAATAATGAAATATATCGCTAGCATGAGTCTTTTGATTAAATTTTTGAATAATATTAAACTACTTCATCTTAAGGATAAATATATTCAGTCCACTTATCGTAAGATTCATAAGTCAACAAATAGAAATGATATAATAAAAAATAATAAAATAAAAAAATAATTATTAATTCACCAACTTAGGACACAAGGAGAAATAGTTTTTGTGACGTATGACATTTGTATAAGTCAAGAAACTAATGTATTCGTGTGCATGACCATTCATTTTGTTGATTCTAAATAAAAATAAAATAAAAAAGTATTAAGTTCCATGAGATTCATCATTCTCATGATAATCCTGCTATTTTTGAGTGTCTATCAAGAATCTTTAGAAAATACAAGATTCAAAATAAAATTTTTAACATAATATTCGATAATACTTCAAATAACAGTATAATAATTAATATAGTTGTCAAAACCATTGAAGATGAATCTTTATTTAAGATTTTTTATATTAAATATATATATCCATAATTAACCTAAGCATATAAGTAGGAATAAAAATAATTTCCCTTACATTAGACCATATAGAAAATATATTAAAATATCTTAAGATATCTTGTAGACTAGAAGAGTTTGACACTCTATGTATGTTAACAGACCTACAAAAAAAATTCAAACAAATATCAGATACGGTTGAAATTATACATATCTACTAGTGAATTTATGTGTTAGCTACCAACAAATAATACCTAACTAAATTAATAAATAAGAGTACAATGATATGATGCTCATTATATCTTTTCATTAAAATTAAATTAAATTTAATATATACCAAATTTAACATATACCAAATTAATGTTCCAATCATTTCTCCTTTTATTATGAATCACTAATCCAAAAATATTTTATCAATTAGCTATAATTAATATAAATAAATTATCAACTGAATATTTCATATATTTTAATCAAAAATATATAATAATTTAAATGCAGTAATTAACTAAACTAAATAACTAATACTAAAGTTTAGTCTTATGTGTTATAATAGTGAACTCGTCAAAAAAATTTATAGCATGCATGTACAAGTCTAATTATGATATAATTATATCTTGTTTACCTCTCTCTTCATCAATCTCAATATGCACATATATATATCTTCAAAAATCTTTGAATATAAGTTCACTTTTAATCCTTTTATAACAAAATAAAACTTTGGGTCAAAAAATATCCAATTAAATATAAAGACCAATAAAGTTGGATCACCCACCTTGTATCAATAATTTCAATAATTACTTATATTTCTCCACTCATATTAAAACTTTTGGTAATTATTTTTCCATTTTTTTCATGATCACATAAATATTACTCATATGAGATCTTTTTCATTATTCACCCCGCGAAAAACACATGCAAGAGAACCCGACACATTCAAACAAAACACTACAATGTTCAAAAAATAAGAATAAAAATTATATTGGTTATATTTTTTCCCTTTTGTTATTTTGTCCATTAACTTGGACCTTTTTATTACATTGTGAAAGGAACCAAAGATGTATTCAACTCAATATATTTTATCTTAGATATTTTCTTATTCTCATTTTGATGCTATGTATTCTAGTTTCTTGTACTTATTTAATAGTTGCAGAATCTCACACTCTCCTTTCGAGGATGTTAGTCATCCAAGATAGTGACAAACTATATTTAAAGATTTTAATACAATTATATCTAATAAAATATGGAATCTCATTTTAAAATTGATATGCAAGCAAGTAGTGAGATATAGATGAGTATATACGATGAATATGATAATGAAAGAAAATATAAATCGACTCAAGGTTATGTTGATAGTAAACAATATTTTGCATATATATGAATTATGGTCATTTTCTCTCACATGGCTAAAATGATCATTATTATGTTTTACTTTATATTACAGCATCACAGAAATAAATTGTGTATCAACTAGATATTAATACATTCTTACATGATTATCTAGATAAAAAAGTATTTATATAGCAACCATTGAGATCTACTATTCCTAGAAGCATAGGTATAGTGTGCAGACTGTGAAATATGCTTTATAACCTAAAATTATCTCTTATAACATGATTTAGTAAATTTTCTTGATATTTACTATATTTGATCTTAAAAGATATATATTAAATTATTCTTATTTCTTCCGATATTGATTACGAGGTGAGCATGTAATATTAGTTGTATATGTCGATAATACTTTAATTTTAGAAAATAATCAGTTGGATACATCCCAACTAAAATCAATTATACAAACTAAATTTCATATGAAATATTTGGGATGTTTGAGATATTTCCTTGATATAAAAGTCGGATACTCAATAGATATCATCTTTCTTTATCAAATAAGATATATTTTGAATATTTTATATGACTTTGCAATGTCGGAATATGTACCTGATGACTCACCACTTAATCCAAGTGTGGACTTGTCAACAAATATTAGTTTGTCAATTGAATTCACTAAATATAAGATATTCATAGAAAAACAAAAATATCTAACAATAACTAGACTATACATAATTAATGTTGTTAATAGAGTTAATCATTTTCTATTGCATCATTGATAAATTCATATGAATATAAAATATTTAATTTTTTCAAGTATGTAAAGAAAGTTCTATAATATTGGAATACATTTAGATATCATGGGTATAGTCGAACAGATATATATATATATATATATATATTCTAATTATAGTTAGGTTCCAATAATTACAAAGAAGAAATTCATACGTGTTATATATTTTTAGAGGTATGTCTCATGAAAGAGCAGGAGACATAATTATTTTGTAATCAAATACAAAAAATATATAAAATTATGATGTCTATTATTAGTGAGCTTCAATAAATCAATCACTTCTTAAATCGATGATATTTTGTCACAAAAAAGTAGCCCAACAAATTGGGGCAAACTCAATATTCCACAACGAAAAAAAAAGTATTGAGATCGATTATCACTTTATTTAGAAAAAAAAATTATAACAGTTTGATTATTATAACCTACAAACCTACCAGCAATCAAATTGCAGATATATTAAAGAAAACTCTCATAAAATCATATGTTATTTTTCTCTCTTTCAAACTAGAGATTTATGAAATATATGTCCTAGATTGAATTGAGTATTACATTTTAGTTAATTTTTTATTGTTTTATTTGTTTTTTCATTATTTGGGATTTATAATATGTATGTCCTAGTTTGCAGATATCTTCATGGAGATTCTTAGAAAACTTAAATATCTAATAGTAACTAGGCTATATATTACCTATGTTACAAAGAAGAAATCTATCACATATTACATTTTTTTATAAGTAATTTTGTCTCATTAACGAGCAAGAGATATATACTTATTTTAAGATCCAATCCAAAAACAGAAAAAAAAGTTGTGTAAACTACTTGTGAGCTTTAATAGACTAGTCACTTCTTAGAAGTGTTTTGTCTATTAGTTCAAAGACCAATAACACTTTACTGTACCAACAAAGTAGACCGGCAATTGGGTTAGCCCAGAATTCCACAAGCACTCAAAGCATATTGAGATTGATTATCACTTTATTCAGAAAAAAATTCATAATAGTTAAATCATTACAACCTGCGTACTTGCCAGCAATCATATTGCAAATATCTTCATGGAGACTCAAAAAATTACATGTTACTTTCCTCTCTTTCAAGTAGAGAATTTATGACATGTATATTTCATATTGAATGAAATATTGAGTTTTAGTTAATTTTTTGTTGTTTTATTTGTTTTTTCATTGTTTGAGAGCGGTCAACTTATGAGTAAGAGTGTCAAAAAGATCAGACCAAGTTAGCCCATTTTTTGGTGGCCCAATCAGGCCACCATGCCATGCCTGGCACGGAATGGCTTGAGAACCACCGACCTAGCATGACTTGTCGGCCCAACTCATACTTGATTCGTGTCGGGTCGTGCTTAGACCGGTTTGGCCTGTTTGACACCTCTACTTGTGAGATGTCCCAAACCATATATATATATGATTAATATTGTATTCAAACTAAATTTTTCATTTTAATAGAATAAACATAATAATTAAATTAGCATTGAGTTGTTTAAAAAGATAACTCATAAAAAATAAACTATTTAAGCATTCAAAAATATTTAACATTCAAGATAGAAATAAAGTATCAATATTAACATTATCATATTCAAAGACTATGTTTTATCATTAGCTATAATAATATTAATATAATAAGAATAAAAGTAGTAAATAACAAATTGTTTCATATGATATGATTATTTGCTCTAAGTTAATTACCCATTAGTCAAAAGTGAGAAAACAAGTAGTGAGAGTTGCAGTACTCAGAGGATATGAAGTATTCACTATTATCTTACTAGCAAAAAAAGTTGAATATCCCTCTTAAAATACTCACTATGAAGAAACTTTGTGAACGCCCATGAAGAATTTCAAGTCAATTTATCTTCCACAACAATTAGTAATGTTCTTAGTCTCTATTTTAGAAATAATTCTCAATAATTTTCCTTAGTATGACCACTCTTTATACAATGTATATATTGTATGAGAGATCTCATACCTTCGCCTCTACCTAAGTTAATATTCTTTGTCTTCTATGTAAACACTAGGACAATATTTATGCATTCATATAAGTATTGAATTATTCGATAATAAATCTCTAATCCAATAACCAATCACATAATAATGGCAACCAACATACCTCCGTAAAATATCAAGATAGCAAACATCATCATATATTCAATTGTGAAGTCACGCTAAAAGGTATGGTTTCGCCCATGTGGATCCCCATGGCCTTTCCACTAAATAACTTCGGTTGAATAAGTGCAACTTCGATTGCTTATGTTAGATCTTTCATTTTATCCTGATAGAACTGTAAACTTTTCAACTAACATTCCTCAAATTGAAACAAATTAAACATTATGTAGTTTGTAAGTCAATTAAATAGTACTCATAAGCCGCACTTTGGCTTCATCGAGTAACAATGACTACAAAACCATTATTATCTAGCGGATGAAAATGGTGAATTTTTATGATGAATCAATCTCATTGGTGAATTTTTTGAAGAATCAGATTTTAAGGATTTGAAATGCACAATTAACACATTAAATTGAATAATCAAAATTGGATTTTTTTTCAGATGAAAAACTTAGTTTTTTTACTAATCTGATATCCAAAACTCCAACTAATGACCATTCACATCTCTTTCTAATGAGAGAGATAGAAAATCAAGTCATACAATATCAAAATATAAATATAAAACTCAATAAAATAATAAATATACAGTGACAATATATATATATATATATATATAATAAAACGAGGATATGAATTGGGATAACTCAAATATCAAGTGTTCTCATTCATAAAACATAAAAAACAAATAAATAAATAAAATAAATTATAACACTTTTCTCAAGTTAATATGTCAATATCCAAGACATCAAATTTATAGAAAATAAAAGTAGATTAGACCCTCTGCAAGATCTTTGAACATATCGAAGCTGATATATTATATAAGATTATAACAATAGTCTTATTTTGAATATTCTCTCTAAATAAAAAATAATTCATATCTATATATTTTATCGACTCATAATATTAAATTGAAGATTAGATACATCGCTATCTAATTATCTTGGTTGACTATAGTGATAGAAGAAAGTGAATATCCAATTTCCCCAATAAGATATAAAATTCAAAATATCTCACAAATAATTATCATTATCGTGGACACTACATGTATTAGATCTCAAAATAATTATATGTTGCTTACTTTTCTAGTTGACGAGATTGCAATAAAAAGAAAAGAATAAAACTTGTAGTAGATATTCTCTCAGGATAAGTTAGTGCTCAACTTTAATCTAAATACTCTACTATGTGTAGAGTATTTAGATAAATAATATCTCTTATTATTATTTATCTCTCATTTGAATAATCTAAATACTCAGATTAACTTTAATCTAACATGCAAATACATAATAAGAAAAATATATCTCTCATTTGAATTCTTGCAAAAGAAGAAAGAAAAATATATAATACATGTGTAAACCAAAAGAACTGATAAATAATAAAAATTTCACAAAACAATGTCTTTGATGACTAGTTTAGTTCATACAATATATTCGATAATATGCAAAAAATGTCTAATTTTACTGCTAAAATTCTAAGTGATTGTTCTATCCTTAAAGCTAATCTGAGTTGAGATTGGATGACTTCCAGGCTTTTCATCCCTACCCTAGCCTCTATCACCAATCACATATAAATCCTCATCAAGATTATCATAGGAGAAAAATAATCTTCACAACTAACTCATGTATCAACCACATATGAATTATCAATAAAATAAGAATTCAAAAAAAGATTATTTTACCCAATGAAACAAGTGTTCTAGTGAATCATACAAATTGTTTGAATAAATCTCCTAGTAGAAAATTTTGCTTTATGGTGATCTATCTTATCATCTAGATTGATCTTCATAATAAACAACTCACAACCAACTTTTTTGAATTTAATGATACTAATTCTTAAATTTAATTGGAGTAGGGAATATACATCTCTTTTGACGTTAGTGAGTTAATTCCTCATAAGGAGACATAAGTATCCTAGTATTGAAGATAAAAAACATGACATATCTAACATGACATAGTGGCCCAACTTGGCCTAAAAAATTTGAGTCATATCGATTAGGCACGCCCTAATGGACACTTCTACAGCTACATAGAAGTTTTCATAATCATCATTGGAGAGAAGTGGAATTAACCATTAGCTTTATGGTTAACCAAATATCATATTGTCTTCATGTCATATCTTATATCAACATGTGTATTCGAGACAAAAAAAAAACTTTAATTCAAAATTTTTAAGAATACTTGTTTTGTTTATGATCTTTCTCATATTAAAGAAAAAATTGATCCTCGCGTTATCAAAAGTACAATCCCCAAGTACTCTAGTACTAAAAAAATACAAATATTACTCAATAGAGACTATGAAAGTTATTACGAATATGAATGTGATACTCTTTAAGGATATATTCATTTTAAAGGATTCAATCCAAGAAGATACATAATTAAACAATTTAGTCATAGGATCATTCTCTTGTCTAATTATTACACCTTTTCAAGGTCACAACTAAGTTTGTTCTTGCACCCAGTATTACCACTATAGTTGACCCCCATAAGAGTAATGGGATATCTCCTATTGCCTCGTCAGACCACAATTATGTTAAGGCTCCTGTTGAGTGTTTCACATGACATGATGTATGAGTCTCCCGTGAAGAGATAAACATTAGAAGATTTGATGATCCCAACCTAGAAATGTATACTAGATAGATACATCCATAACTATCCCTGGTTTAGTCACTTGCTATGTCAGCTGATCCAATCCAAAGTGACATTTAAATCTTTTGATTATTCTACAGAATAAATCATGGATATGTTATACTTAGCATCTATTATCATGAATAATTTCTTATTTTCAATTTGGTATACTATATGGTATAAAGTCAATAGACATCAATAATCTAATTTTTTATCGCTTTATAATTTCGAGATCTATGATAACCTTTCTAAGATACTTAATTATCCAAGATAATAGCACACTATTTTAGATAAAATTAAGTATCACTACTAATTATACATGAGATCTTGTTCTGAATCATCTAAGTAAGCATGTAATAAGATATAAGTGGATATATCTAGACATGAAGAAAGAATTAATTGACTTAAGACCGTATTAATAGAAAGAGATTTTACACAAAATTATGATATAAATTATAAGAATACTTTATCTTTTGTGACTAATATGATTACTAATAAATTATTGTTTTTTTTTGTTTCTCATGAGTGAACTATAAATTATTGGACATGAAAAATATATTATTCATTTAATCTTAAGATTGAAGTATCCATGCAACAACCATTAGATTTTATTATTCTAAGAAATATTAGTTTACTGTGTAGATTATAAAAAACTTTGTATAGCTTGAAACAATTTTCGAGGACATAATTCAGCCTATTATCTTTAACATTTGCTATTTTTTGTCTCAGAGGATATATATCAGATTGTTCTAACAAATGCTAGTATACTGTGTAGATTATAAAAAACTTTGTTTGGCAAACAATCTTCTAGGATATAATTTAACATATTATCTTTAACACTTACTATTTTTTGTCTCAGATGATACATATTAGATTATTCTTATTTCTATCCTCATGAATTAGAAGGAAATATGTGATATTAATAGTATATAATAGTGATATTCTTATTACTAAAAATAATTTATTAGATATATCTCGGTTAAAAATTTTCTTGCAATCTAAGTTTTAATTATAAGACTTAAGACATATCATACACATATTAGGTATTAAAGTTATCTGTTCGAGATGTAAGATTTTTGTATTCTAGATGAGATATGTTTTAGATAATTTATATGAGCTTAGCATAATGAGATATTCACCTATCAACCTACCAATTGATTCGAGTGTAGACTTATCCACAAATATCAGTACTTCAATTAATTCTTCCATGTGTAGAAAAATTATAAAAAAAATTAATTATATAACGATATATCACTTATGATATTAGTATAGTTTGTTAATTCCTAGAATCCCTAGATAAATTCATTAGAATACAATTCTTCAAATTCTCAGATATGTAAAAAAACTCTATGACATGGAATTTCATTCATGGATCACATAATTAAATAGAATTTTACTCATATTCTAATTGGACTCTTACGATCACATATAGGAGGTTCACTACTGGATTTTATATTTTTTTAAATACAATCTTATTTTCTAAAAAGATAAATAACATATCATAATTCCAAATTAAGTACGGAAGCAAAATACTGAATTTTGATATCGGTTACTTATGAATTTCATTAAAACAATCATTTCTTGGAAGAACTATACCTATCAATCTAAGGCCAATTACATTTTTTGTGATAATTATGTAATTTGAAATATTATTTTGAATTTGATATTCACAAGCGAATGAAATATATTACTATCGACTATCATTATATATGAGATAAGGGGAATAAGTATATACCATCTTGTGAATACCAAATTCACATTACTTTTTTTCTTATATATGAGATAGTTTACAGATTGTAAATATCTTCAAAAAGACATTTAAATGACTATGTACTTTTTTATCCTCTAAGATAAATGTTTGTAATATGTATATACCAACTTAAGAGGAAGGGTTCGAGGTTTAGTTTTGTTTCTATTATATTTTTCAATATTTTCTCTTTTTTTCTTTGCATGAGAGCACCCAACAAGTGGGTTAGCCCAACCTTACTATATATGTGTGTTATTTTCAATTTTCAGATAAAGGGAAATATCACATCACTTTTTGTATCTATGTTGTCTCCCTCCTTAAAATCAAAAATCCTTACATTGAACAAAAATAAATCCAACATTAAGAAATATTTAAGTCAAACAAAGAGTATTCATTAGCTGACCCTCGACTCCATTGAATGACAGCAACTATTGAACGACGTTCAGCATATAGCGGTCAAATGCTGAATCAATCTAGTTGGTAAATTTTTGGAAGAATGAGATTTGAAGGATTTGAAACGTATATTTAGCATTTTAAAATGATTTATCGAAAATGGATTTTTTCAGACAGAAATGTAGTTTTTTTTACTGATATTCAAAACTTAAGCTTGTGATTTTTCACGTCTCTCATGATCTTGGATAATTTCCACATAATTGCTTCAAAATCCAAATGCAATTCTCTTTTAAATGAGAGCAAAATCCACGTATCTAGAATTCTCAAAAAGTTTACCTTGATATGTTTTAAAATCAATAACAATTTTTCCAAATTCTAACCTTAACTGCTATTTGATGATATCCAAATCTTCCAAGTTAGAAAAGAAATATTAGAAATAATTTCACGAGTTTGTTCTTGGAACTAACAAAACTTTGATACCATAAATAAAAATATACAAATTAAATCTCAATAAAAAAATAAATACACATAAATTTCACACACCAAAAATAAGTCTATAAATAAATATGTTCGATCATACAAATACTAATATATAAGATTTCATAAGAAATATGAAATTAAAAAGATTTAGAGAAGAATATTACTATGATGATTAATCATTTGAAAAATCTGTATGTTATATACATGTATTAGACGTCATGTATTGGTGTTATGGTAAGTATTTTCATCAATGATGATAGATCTCAAACTCTAGACTTATCAAGTAAGTATGTCGAGATTTTAACCTCATATTTCACGATAAAATAAGAGCATTGTATGCTAGGTACAACCTTTAATCCTCTACAAACAAATAAAAATAGTGATAATAATAGTTAGGATACTCTATAGGTTGGATGTTCTCTCATAAATAGAATACAAACAAAAAGGGATAAAGAATACAATAAATATTGATTTTATTTTTGTCTCCTATAAATATATAAAAAATATTAGTTTTAAAATAATGTTTATAAATTATAATTTATCTTTAATTTCTTCTTAATTAAAATTTAATATTTTTTAAAAATAATTTTTTAACAAATCTAAAGTACAAATTTATTATTGAAAAAAAAATTAAAAAAAGTTCTAAGTTTTTTATTAAAAAATGCCAAAAAAATATGATGGCCTCACACCTTGAGTGCTCAAACCAGGTCGAGCCAACCCTGTGTTGAAGCTAGATTAGTCATGCCGGGTACATCTTTCCCATTTTGACACCCCTAGGAGTAATGGCTAGGTGTGGTGCCCTGAGGTCATGTTTACTAAGATTGGTTAGTCTTTGTCACAATATATTTGAGTATAAATCTAGTTAGCCTCATGATTACTTCATCAAACATGAGATGATCAGCCAAAACATCATGTGCACTTCATCTTAAAATGGAGTTGCAAATAGAAGAATAGATATCTAAATAATACCTCCATCAAACTTTATATTTTTAGAAGTCTTCATAAAAATATTTGAATGGTGTAATTTAACTGCAAATTGAATAATCAATAGATATTACCTATCATTATTGTTGACTATGTGTCATTTCATATGTTATATCGAAATCAGAATTTATACTATTTCTCATATATTCAGGTATATATGTTTTGTATAAAACCTCTCATATATGCATGAGAATAAGATATCAAATGTCATTAGATATATTTTTATTAAATACAATAGTACCCATATAGTACAAGTATTACTCGCCTATAATAAGCAAAGTGATTATTAGTATTAATGTAATTTTATTTAGATGAATTATTTTTTTAATAATCTAATGTAAGTTACCAAGACGGAAGAAATTTTGAGGGGTTTATCTATTTTAAGTCTCAATGGCATTACTATTAAAACATCAATGGAGAATATAATTTTTCTTTCTAATTTTTATTTCTTCCCAAAAATATTACAAAATATTAAGCTCTGTTCTAATAAGAATGAAGGAACTTTAAATAATGAACTTTCTATTATTTCCTAGGATCACTCTAATTCAAATACTTTTTTTTTATTTGCTCTGTCGTGCTAATGAGAGCCCAGATACACCTAACCTTAAAAAATATACTTAGAAAAAAATTATTGTTTTACCCATTGATCAATTTTTGTGGAATTAAACAAGTCTACAAACAATTTTATTAAATTTAATCTTTTAATTATTCTCTAAAAAAATTATATTCAATACCTTATTACACATTTTATTTTATTTCATACTTCTTTTTTATATTATTTGTGCCTTCTCTTAATATTATCAAAATAATCAAGTCTCCCACTATGACACTCTCTCATCCTATTTAGTAATATATCATGTGAGAAAAAATAAAAGTACTCCACTCTACTAGAGCTTAGGAATTTATATGTATTCACTAAAAATATTAGTATTAATGAAAAAGTAAATTAGCTTAGATCTTAAATAATTGCTAGAGAATTTTACATTGAAGTATGAGATGAATTACAAGAATATTTTTTTTTTTACTATTAAGATGATATCTATCCAAATTCTCTTATTGTTGGTAAAAAATTATAGTTGAACTAAGGGAGAAAGTATTTATAGGATTGGCACCTAACATTTATGTGCATGCTTGTACTAATTTTAATTGTAGATTACAAAAAATTTTATATGGAATAAAGTAATCTCCAATGACTTTTTTATTAGAATTCTAATGGTTCCATTTGTTTATTGGAGTTCTTGAAAGATTCTCTTCAATTATTATATTTTTGGTCTATGTAAATATTTTTCTGATTTGTCACTTTTTTTTAGAGTTCTTATGATTCTATTTGTTTTATTTATAGATTGTAAAAATTTTTATCTGGGATAAAGCAATCTCTAATTATGAAAATCTTAAAAAAAAATAGATTCATTAAATAAAATAATACAATCGATCCCAAACAATTGGGATAAGACTTAATTGATGATAATGATAATATTACTCAACTCAACGAGTTCCTACAAATATAATTTCAAACAAATAATATGAAAAAATTTAAATATTCATAAAGCCGTCACATAATATTTATGTACATGCTTACCCCATTTCTAATTATAGATTATGAAAGATCTTAGATAAACTAAAGTAATATCCAACAACTTTATTATTGGAATTCTTATGATTCTATTTGTTTATTAGTATTTTTGAAAGATTCTCTTTAACTATTATATTATTTGTCCTATGTACATATAATTTCTATTTCTTCTCTTTTTTATTGGAACTCTTATGGTTCTATTTGTACTATTTATTAATTGTAGAATTTTTATTTGAGGTAAAGCAATCTCCAATGTTTTTTTATTATAATTGTTATGGTTGCATTTGGTTATTGGAGTTCTTGGAATATTCTCTTTAATTAGTATATTTTTTGGAGTTCTTATGATTCAATTTGTTTATTAGTATTCTTATGAACTAAAGCAATCTCCAAGTAATATTAGATGATATCTATCCATCTACTCTTATTATTAGTAAAAAATTATAGGTGAACTAAAGGAGAAAGTATGTACAGAGTTGTCACCTAACATTTATATACATTTATGTAGATTATAAAAAATTTTATATGGAATAAAGTAATCCATAATGACTTTTTTATTAGAATTTTTATTGGTTCCATTTGTTTATTGGATTTTTTGGGAGATCTCTTCAATTATTATATTTTCTGGTCTGTGTAAATATTCTTCTAATTCTTCACTTTTTTATTAGAATTCTTATGATTCTATTTGTTTTATTTATAGATTATAGAAATTTTATTTGGATTAAAATGATCTCCAATTATTGTAGTCTTAAAAGGGATGGATTCATTAAAAAAAATCATACAATCAATCCCAGATAATTGGGATAAAAATTATTGATGATAATGATAATATTACTCAAATTAACGAGTTCCTACAATTATAATTTTAAACAAATAATTTGAAAAAGTATAAATATTTATAAAGCAATCACATAATATTTATGTACACGCTTGCACCAATTCTAATTATATATTATGAAAGATCTTAGATAAACTAAAGTACTATCCAATGAATTTTTTTTATTGGAATTCTTATAATTCTATTTATTTATTAGGGATCTTAGGAGATTCTCTTTAACTATTATATTATTTGTCCTATGTAGATATAATTTCTGATTCTTCCCTTTTTTATTAGAAGTTCTTATGATTCAATTTTTTTTATTTATAGATAGTGAAAATTTTTATTTGGGGTAAAGGAATCTCCAGTTATTATAATCTAAAAAAATGGATTCATTAAAAAAAAGATTCAGTCATCCCAAATAATTAGGATAGGTCTTAAATAATAATAATGATGATATTACTCAACTCAACAAGTTGCTATAATTATAATTTCAAACAAATAATTTGAAAAGATTCAAGTATTTATAGAGCAAGCACCTAATATTTATGTATATGCTTGCACCAGTTCTAATTATAGATTATGAAAGATCTTATACGGACTAAAACAATATCCAATGACTTTTTGATTGGATTATTATGGTTCCGATTGTTTATTAGTTAGTGTTCATGAAAAATTCTCGTAAATTATTATATTATTTGGTCTATGTAGATATAATTCTAATTCTTCACTTTTTTATTAGAGTTCATATGGTTCCATTTCTACTATATATGGATTGCAGAAATTTTTATTTGGGGTAAAGCAAACTCCAATTATTATAATCTTAAAAGGTAAAGCAAACTCCAATTATAAGGAAATGAGTTCATTGAAAAAAAAATTATATACAGCCAACCCCGAGTAATTTGAATAAGGCTTAGTTGATGATAAAAGGGGATAAGTTTCAGATTACTCAACTCAACAAGTTCCTACAATTACATTTTCAAACAAATAATTTAAAAGGGTTCAAATATTTTTTTTAGGATAAAGATTATATATAGTCATCAATGTATGGTTATATCTTAACAAAAATATGCAATGGATTTCCTTATTGAGATTGTTCTCTTGATTAATACACCAATTGACTCTAATAGAGCATGGAGATGATCTTTTAATTAACATGAATGTTTCTATTAATTATTAGATATAGAAGAATAATAGAAAAAATGAGTTGATTTAATAATCATCAGACCACATACATCTTTAGTATTGTAAATTATTTTCTAAGTTCTTATATACAAATTCATATGAATGTTATTTTTCATACAATTTGATATGTAAAAAAATTTGTAAATTTTAGCATAGAATTCATGAACATACTTTTTGATGACAAGTGAGTCAAAAGGCTTGAGCACAGCACGAGTTATGGCCAAAATTAGTCATGCCAAGCTAGATACGACATGACCCAAAATCATGCTAGGAACTGGACCGTGCCGGCCTAAGGCATCACTCATGACGTGCTAGGCTGGCACGAGTTGTGCCTTGTGTTGAGTCGGGCACGACCCACATGCTTGGCATGATGGCAAAGTCCACCAGCAAGATGATCAATGACTGGGCAAGGGTGGGTCATGGGTCACAAATCAAGTTCTGCCAAGCAACCACCTGAAGGGAATGCGTATTTAAAAAAAATGACATAAGATGAGTTTGGCTTACATGGCCAAGTTGTTCCCGTCCAGGGCATTTAGGGCCCAACCGAAGTCGGCATGACCCGGCACTGTTGCGGGTCAAATAGACCATGATGGGCCTATTATTTTTTCAGTCATGTCGTGTCATGCACAGCACAAGATTCATCTTATGTCTTGCCTGGCACAATATAGTGGCAAGGTTGGGCCACACAGAAACAAGTAGTGTTGGCACAGCATGGCTTGTTTAACACCTCTAATAATAACTCAATATAATATTATTCTTATATAATGAACACAAATAATTAGGACAACTTATAAGAATTCTATCACAAAAAAACATAAAATAACATCAACAAATAAAAAAACAAACATAAAATTATATTGTAACATATCTCATCAAGCTGATAAGTACAATCCAAAACACCAAGTTTAGAGAAAAGAATAATAAATTGAAACAACTTTAAAATCTTTGTGAAAGTATTTGACAGCTATATTGTTGTTTGAATATATACTATAATAATAATCTTATTTTGAATCTTCTTCCTGATGAACAAATAATTCACCTCTATGTATTTCAACTACTCCTAAAATACTAGATTTGAGAATATATGTCTTGTTGTCTGATATTTAAAATAAAGAATAGTAAGAAAAAAAAAGTGAATATTCGATTTCCTCGAGTAAGTCCACATCCAAAGTATCTCACAAGCAAATATCACTATTACTTTGAACATTGTCTTCGTGCTAAATCTCAAAATAATTAAATATATATTATTTTTCCAGAAGACAATAATGCCTCCAAGAAAAGTACAAAGCCTTGTTGTAAACCTCCTCTCAGTACATGTTAATGCCCAACCCACATTTGAATACCTTGTTAATTGCAAGTACTCATGATCCCTAAAAGAGATTTCAAGTCTTAAAAACTTTTTTACATATCTCAATATGTAAAATGTCACATCAAACTAAATAAACCAAAAAAATTCTAATAAATAACTAATTATACTAACTATATACATTATATATAATCGAGTCATTGTCAGATAATTAATTTTCCCTATGATTCTCCTATAAATAGTAGAATTAATTATTAGGTTGCTTTAGAAATGAATTCATTACCCATATCAATAAGAGTATCTATTAGAGAATGACTCAAAAAACTAACATCCGCAAGTGTATCAAACGCATGCATCCTTTTTGACAAAATAATATCCCTAGTATAATAAATCACTTCTATACCAAGAAAATATTTGAGTCTCTTAATGTCTTTCATCTAAAAATTTACTTGAAGTTACTTCTTGAATTCGATGATCCTCAATTTCTTATCTCTCATAATCAGAATATCATTCACATAAATAATTAAAAAAATCATCATAGCACTTTCAGAAAAATAGATAAAGATGATTTGTCTTCCCATTAGATCAATTTTCATAGTGAATACCCAGATGCAACCAATAATGGAGCTTCCCAAAGGTTGTAATATTAGTTCCCAAATCTCATCAGAGTGAGGACGTGCATCTCTTCCATCATAATCTAATACTATCTTGAATAAAATAATACCTCATAGAGAAACTTAGGCATTCTAATACTATCAAAGAAATAATAAAAGAATAAAAAAAAAGATAAGACGAGCCTACAACAAAATCTATGAAATTGGGTATTGCATACAATTAATTTGTCCTTTCCAAAGAGCGATGAGAAGGTCAATATCAGAGGGACTAGCTACAAGATCATTTGGTTCCTCAGTAAATACATTTTTGTTTTGAGTAGACTAGATATATCTCATTCTCCTATTATAAATTATAAATTTTTGGGTGATCAAGTCTCCTTGTTTCTGGGCATAACATGAGTATGTGCTGGGAAAATCTCATGAACTATTATGTCATCTATACCTGAAGAAGATATCCTTTCTTGAGAAATACTACTCTCTTCAAAATCAAAATGATCAATAATTGTTGATAAATATGATGACTCCATAGAAGTACTATCATATTGAGTATAAACATGTTTAGATGTAATATATAGATAATTCTCTTTACTGATCGTTAGTTTAGGGAGACCATAGGTGAGTAATGAAAACAATGAATTCAAATGTAACTTCTACACCTACACTCTACCTAAGCTCATTAAAAAATAAGTTCTACTAAAAAAAAATCAATATGTAACTTCTACACTAAAATTATACCAATCTCTAATAAAAAATATTTATACCCTCTTTAGATACTGGAATATCCAAGAAAGATATACCTTAAGCACTTAGTTAATAACTTGTCTCATCTCAAAGTGTGATCGAAAACAAAACAAATATATCTGAAAACTATGGGAAATAATCTAAATAGTATTTTTTCAAATATAGAATTTAAAAGAATATATACTAAAAAATAACAAAAAAATATATACAATTGATAAGGTATATTATAATTAAAATTATATCTAATGAAAAATATTTCAAAATATTATTTAAGTAAAAATATATGAACTATCTCAATTAAAATGTATTCTTCATTTTAACAAACCTCAATTTATTAGGATGTGATTGCATGAGATGTTTTGTGTATTATCCCTTAACTCATATAATTAATATTAAATTAGTCTAACATAAATTTTAATGCATTGTTATTTCTTAATTTTTTAAATTTTTTATCAAATTATTTTTTTATCATTTTTTTTAAAATGTCTAAAAAATAAAAAATAATAGTTAAAATAAAAACATATATTCCTCTCTAATAAATATAAATGTCATGGTTTAACTCTATGAGATCCATTGGATGAATCTAGTAGTTTATATATTTTTCTTAATACTATATAATACTTTCGGCCTCCTTTCTGAAAATAATATACATTTATTTTTGATATGACTCATCCTTCAATAATATATACATTAAAATGAGGTTCTCATCTATCTCTCTCTGCTGCAATAACTTCTCTCTCCATATTTAATATGTCCACTAGAATTAGGATTTTCTCAATATAAAATTACTCTAAATAAAGTACTACTAAAAATAGATACATCTAACCCTTTCTAGTGAATAGTAAACCCTAAATTGGGCCCCCTCTCAAAGAAATTGTCCCAAAGCCTTAGTTTTGGAGCACAGATTCTACACACAATTGTGCACTATTCCTGCTACCTTTCCTTATCACATGTACCTATAGTCTTCCATGCGCAAACCACGATAGGCACGCCTATTGTGAGTCTGTACACAACCACACTTGCTACCCTTTTTTTTGCTTCTTGCAAATTGTGCATGTGCATGAACCATGCTGATACATTGGACATGATTTGTTCTTATAAAGTTTGTAAACCTTATCCACACACATACACACCCTTAAGGTCAGATTTTTACAGTGATTAGCTCTAATATCATGTTAAAGTGAGACATTATAATCAAACATAATCATTCACTCAATTATAACTTGATACAAATATTATACTTATATAATAGAAAACAAAATTGAGTCAGCCTAAATATTATGTACTCTCATCAAAAGACATAAAATAATATCAATAAATAAAAAACACATGTAAAGCTATAAAACTATGACATTACTTCTACTTAGAGTACTACTTAAAAAAACAATATTCACTATAGATTATTATAATCTTTTGAGAGGTAATATTATATCTTGAAAAAGAAAGAATTATTTCTCATTCTAGCATAAAGGAAAACATAGATTTATTGTCACTATGGTCTATGTGCTCTTTTGGATCAAACAGCTATGTAGTGAAATTGATTTTCCAATTGAGTATCACTACTTTTTATTATGATAACCAAATATATTATTTATTTAATCTTTCACGAACGAACAAAACATATAGAAAATAATTATCACTTCATTTGAGAAAAGATATTACATAGATTAACTAGTACCACTAATATTCATATTTCAAATCAATCAGCAAATATTTTTTACTAAGATATTAAGGAAATTGTTGTTTTTTTATATTTTCTTCAAACTTAATGTTAATGATATACATTTATCTAGTTCAAATGTTTTGAGTATTGTGCTCGCATTTTAATTATTTGTATGTATTTTATAATATGTTTGGTTGGAGTACTTATAAAAGAGAGGAGTGCTCTTAGACATTTGGTTGCATATGCATGGATATAAATTTTTCATATTAATTTTGATAATCAATTATATTTTTCACCACTAATAATTTTTACATTTAAAATATACAATAGACTAAATAAAAAAAAATCATGTAAGAAAACAAACGTCAATAATTATTCATTTACTAAAACAAAAAATAAACAAACTTTGCTTCTTCATTGCTCCCTTTAGTTCAATTTGGTTCATTTTTAGGCCTTCAAGTGTCCTTTTCCAATCCTCGAGATGCTGATGAATATCTTTCTTGAATTTATCATGGATTAATTTCAGCTTTTCTTGTTGTGCTGCAAGAAAATGAACAGGTGACACTCTCAGTTTAATAGTGAAAACGACAGTAAACCAAAACAACATAAATAAATCAAATATTTATTTGAAAGAAGATACTTGTGTGCATGTACATGTGCAAGGAGATGGTGATGCCTGTGAAGATGGTGGTGCATGGTTGTGTCCATCTACATATGTTTTTTATCCTGAAGCTGAAACTAAAGTGAACCTAATGAAGATGATGAATTGAAATCACGGATCAATTCATCTGAAGTTTTATCCCTGTTAACCATAAAAGAGTACTTACACCATATGTTGCACGGACACGGATACGGACACGGGGATATGACACGACAGAATACGGGGTTACGGCAAATTTCAAAAAACTAGAATACGGATACGACTAGGATACGGCATGAAAAAAAAATTAAATATAAATATTATCCATTAACAGAAATTTAGATAAATAAAAAAAATGCTCAAACATTATTTTTACAAACATTCAAACACAAACATAAGAAATATTAAAACAAAAGATTTTCATTTTCTTATGAATCAAACAAAATAGCTTCCAGTTCAGGTTCATCAAAAGAAAGATCTGCAATCTCGAGAATTCCAGTATTTTCAATATCCATTGATTCAAAACTATCACCTCCAATGTCTCGCATTTTAGATTCGTCTTCATTATAGTTTGGAGATCTCCTTGACAGAAGTCGAAGATTGTTATGAACATAAACTAAGTTTTCAGCTCTTTGTGGTGTCAACTTGTTTCTCTTTATGGAGTAAATAAAATTATAAGTGCTCCAATTTCTTTCACAACATGAGGATGAACAAGGTTATCGTAACAATTTTAATGCAATAGATTAAAGCATCGGTGCAGCAGCTCCATGAACAACCTATCATTTAATAGGACTCATATACAATCTGTCTTTTATGGAATCACTACTAGAAAAATCTTCCAAAAATGCCGAAAATATAGCATACTCATCATTTGCTCTTCTCCTTTCACCTTCATTAGAAAAATATCTCTCAAAATATTTTTTTCTTTTTCTTACTATTTCTAAATCTCGATGCGGCGGAACACGATCATCAGACTCAGCAAGTCATTGTTGACTATAATACCTACAAGTTATGTTATAACATTAATTATAAAATATTAAACATCATAGAATATCATTTATATTAAAATTATCATAATCTACAATTTAAACTCTTAAGATTACCTTGGATTTAAGGAATGATCAAGAGAATGTAAAGGTGTGTGACTTTTATTCCATCTTTCCACCAAGATTTCATTCACAATATAAAAAAACCTATAGGTTAAAATACATAGCAAATCATATAAGTTCAATTATAATTAAAACTTAAAAACTTTCAATCAAAATAATAAAAATTAAAAATTAATTTAAAAGTATACCTTGAATTATCTGTGGGGCTTTTATGTTCTTTCTTAAAAATAGTTTCTTTCACTTTTTCGATCATAGAATCCCACCACTCATAAATATTATAAAGGCAAGTTTATCAGTGTCAGCTAATCGAAACATCTCATAAATAGGAGTTGTAAAGCTGAGGATATAATCTACATTCATCCAAAAGTCTTCATTTAGGATTTTATCCTTTACTTCTTTAGCTTTCACTAAATCATCATCTTTATATATTTCTCATTCTTCACTTATCACTAATTGCTCCAAGCCTCTTTTTATTATTTTAAATCGTTTAAGCATAACAATAGTTGAAGCAAAACGTGTATCGGCCACTGAAAGTAACTTCAGCTTGCAATGATTATTAAACATTGATAATATCATTGCATGATTCATAATGAAATTCTTGATAAAAAAAATATCACTTGATACTTAAGCGATCCAACCACACTGTTCTATCATATCATCATATCTTGAGTTTGTTGGTGCACAAATATTCTTCAAAGCAATATTAAGAGTATGAACCATACACGGGGTCCAAAAGATATGCCGAAATTTTGCTTCCACAATGTATCCTACTGCTTTGCAAGCAGCAGCATTATCAGTTATAACTTGAACTACCTTTTGTGGACCAATCTCTTGTATAGTATTAATCAATAAATCAACTATAAAATATTTGTCCTTAGTCTCTCCTTCACAGTTTATTGCTTTCAAAAACACTAGCCCAATTTATTACTTTCCCAGAAGTTAAAAAAGAAAGAAAACCAAAACAGCATGAATATATCAAATATTTATCTGAAAAGAGATACTTGTGTGCATGTACATGTGCATAGAGATGGTGATGCCTGTTAAGATGGTGGTGCATGGTTGTGTCCATCTACATATGGTTTTTATCCTGAAACTGAAACTAAAGTGAAACCTAATGAAGATGGTGATATTTGTGTGCACATGCATGTATATTTGAACATATCATGTTAAATTGAATCCAAGAAAATCTAAATCCACTTTCATTGTCCACTTTACCCATATGTAATTTAAAATTCCCTAACATAATGGATCAAACTCAAATGAAAGACAATTATTACATTCAACATATGCTTTATTTGGGCATATTCTTCACGAAGACATGTTATATCTGAAGACAATGTGCTATGATTTGACACTACACAAGAATTTTATGTTTCCATAAACAAATGCGAATAAAAAAAATGCTAACATGCTGGTTTCCAACAATGAATCATTATGTTATTGATTGACACTACCGATAACACTTTATTTTGGACTTCCCACATGCCGGGTGCTTTCAAACAATGAAAAAAAAAACTCCAAATCTCAACATATATCAATATTGCAAAATGCTAAAGAAAAAAAATACATACTTATTTATAAATCTTTAAATAAAATAAATAGTAGAAAAGTCACTTGGAGAACTTCTATACATGGTACGCCCAATACATATTGAAAAACTAATTACAGGCTGAATACCAACAAAATACAAGTTTATTAAAAAGAATAAAATTAGTATAAATTAATTTACTAATCATAATTTATGAAATAGATACAACATGAGATTGGAGTATCCCAATGTTATGGGTATTTCACTACCAAGACTAAATGCAAACTAGAAATACATGAATACATTACAAGATAAAAAAAAATACAAGAAGAAAATAGCATATGTATCTCAGCATCTCACCTCAAGCATGTACGTATATATCTCTCATACTACATTTAAAAGAAAGAAATAAATTTCAACCACAGAAAATCTTCTTAAATATATTTATAGGCTTACCTACTATTAAAACATAAGCAATAGTAATCAATTTATCACATATCTTCTTTCTGATTAAAATACTAATTCATATTTATATGTTTTATTTGCTAATAAAAGACCAAATTGAAAACTATGTATATAGTTATCTAATTATCAAATTGTAAAAAGTAATATAAGCTAGAATAGGAAAATCAATGTCACCCAATAATTATTTGATCCAAAAAAAACTCATAAGTCTTTGTGGTCGTAGTTTAATATTATACCTTTATACTAGACCTAAAAATTATTTACCTCTTACTTCATAATATAATATTATCTCAAAAAAATACTATAGCATATAGGATGTCTCATGTCAGTGTAAACTATTGTCCAATTAGAATAAAAAAAATAAATTAATTTCATATAATCATGATCCATAAAAGAAATAATATCCTAAAACTTTTTACCATTCTAAAATATACATAAAATAGCATTCATATAAAATAGTAATCATATAAAATAGTATTCATATATTGGTAGCACATGATCCCTGAAAGAAAATTTCTTATAAATATATTGAGTTACCTTATTTTTCTTTTGTATATTTATTTTATTTCATTATGCATAATATATAAAAGTGTTCCAATCATTTTTTTATATACCTTCTTGCATCATTTATATAGTTTAGACAAAAATAGTTATATGCTTTGTCAAAATCAATATGGTATCAAAACTTTTGAGTAGAGTGATCCATTGTCATAAATTAATTGACATCCACCATTATTGTCATAGATTATTTCTAACATTGCATCCTATGTAATTGTCATTGGCATTTGTTAATATCACCCGCTTGGATGTAAACTTTCTATAAATCAATATGTAATCAGCTACTAATATTAAGTTTTCTTAGCTTTTGACATATTTTATGAGTTACTACTAGACAAATAGATCAATTTAGTAAACTTTTTTATATTTACTCTCTCAAAACATATACTCAATTTTGAAAAGACAAATTCTTAGTGAGCTAGAATTTCCCACTCAAAGTGAGATTCATCAAAGAGTAATGCAAAATTTGATAATAAATAATAGAGAAAATGATACTCATTTTACAAATAATATTGTTGTAACAATCAAAGATTAATCTTTAGTTTCAACTGATAAAGAAAATGGATGCATAAATAGTATGAAAAGTGGGAGATTTATTATGATTTGTCTCCACCGTGAAAAGGAGCACACTCAAGACACTTGCTTGTTTATTTTTAACTTAATTATCATTTATTAATCAAGCCAGTATTCTTGGAACTAATTATGAAGACAATTATTACTACTTATTGTGAAGTATATCAATTAAAAAAATATACTAGAATTTCTTACTTTACACTTCAAAAAATAATTAGTCTAGTTCCTTTTCAATTGACTCACACAGATATTATATTATATGTTGAGAATTAATAACATCATTCAAGATATCACTGGAATTCATCTCATATTTCAATGGGAACAAAATAATTTATTAGATATTATATATTGGGACACTCTCAATTTGAATAACTAAAAGAATGAATAGACATTTAATTTAGATGGCAATAATATTTATCTAACATAAAAGTGTTTAAAAATATTTTTGATATTTTGAAATTAAAACTAGAAAATATTTGATAATCAAAGATCTATATATATCCTTTCAGATGGTGTTAAAGTTTACAACTTTTTATTTTTGTTTATTTTACTTTCTGCATAATGAATAAAAGCAATCAACTTGTTTGCTGATTCAATCAAACAAACCTCTTATATAAAAACTTAAATTGAATAATTTTATTAGAGAGTTTTGATATTTCACATTGATTTTTCAGCTTATAATTTTAAATAATATCAGATTTAAGTATGAAGAAGTGAGAGAGCTTCAATTTAGTATATAGACTACAAAAAAATGAGATATTAAAAATAATTATTGGAAATTATTTCTAGATGAGATCGAGAGCACTACAAGTAGTTGAGCTACATGTTGTCTATCAAATCCATCTAGGAATCCTCACAAGGTCTTCCTACTGTAATCCCTACTGAAAAGATATATTTAAGATTCCTCCCTAGCGGGGCAGAAGCAAGCCCTTCCCGACCTCCAAGTATTGCATCTCATCTATCTCACTTTAATTCAAGCTCTTGAATTTTTGACGCAAAAATCAAATTCTATATTACAGATCATCGTTATCATTTCATTATCTTTTTTTTATCTTGAATATTATGGTAGACAAAGACAATCATTCAAAAATATTACATATAATAGTATTTAGTTTGACTTCTTGTTTCTTCTAAATATTTTGTTTATTTATAATTATTCTGTTAGATTTTTTTCTGAGTTAACTTTATAGGCAACTCACTTTTGATTTTATTTTATCATTCTTCTGATATTTTTTTGTGGGATAAGAAAACTCTAAGAAATACTTACTCTAAAACTTAGCTTGGTAGACTATATACCATTTCTTTTACGATAAAATATCATAATATGTATTGCAATGTGTTTGACCCGTTGATTATATATTCTCAACTTTATCACCTATCACTCACCAATATAAAATTATTTTACCCGAGTCTTAAGAATATTTCTATCCTATAGTATAAGATATGACAATCATGAAAATATATCAGAGTTCTCTATCATGTATGTCATAATAATATGAATAAAGACTTGCTCAATTTGATATGCAAAGTAACATAATTACATAATAGAGATGAGACAGACCCGAAAGAATTTTAGATATTTGATTAATTTTATCTATAAATATTCATGATTTATATGAATTTTTTTGTATTAGATCTAGTGTTTAAAATTCATTATCAAGACGCTAATAGACGTGTCTTCAAGGCGAGGCATTGCAAAAATGCCTTGAGGCATTAAAACAAAGAGCTACTCTTTCCAAGAATGAGCAGTAGCAGCTCGTTACCAAACGAGCTTGCACAACTCATTCCCTAATGAGCATCAAAGCTTGCTCTTAGACTAAGAATTTTAAAATATTAATAAGCACCATAGGTAGCTTATTATATTTTATAATTTTTGAAATATTAATTAATTATATAATATTATGCTCAAAAAGGTTATGCATCAACTCATCAAGACTTATGTCTCACCTCACAGATACAAAAATATCTTGCCTAACATTTTCACCTTTTAAAACAATGGTTAGATTAGATCACATGTTTTTTTTTATTTTTAAAACATTTTATAAAAAAATAAAAAAATAATTTAACAATAATAAAAAATAAAAAAAAAATAATGCGTTGAAATATATGTCAAACAAATTCAACATTTATTATATAAATCATGAGATTATACATCAGACTAAATGTGCCGACATAGCTTACAGGATAGGATTACATTAAAAAAATAGACATCGAGTAGAGACAACTCAAATACTTGTTTTAGATCTTACATCAAAGAGAAAATTTGTTTAGTCTACCTCCTAGAATATTTGAGTATTTATCTTGTTCACTATTTTTCCTCGTGACAATATAAGCTAGAACCTAGAGCTTTGAAATATATCTTTCTTAGATAATTTATTACCCAACAAGGATACGAATATTTTTTGGTCAAAATCTAATAAGATTTTAATAAGTATTGATATTATTATTTTTTTAGTTGGACTCATTTTTTAGCAAGCTTAAAAAGAGTGAGAATACAGAGAAAACATTTGGACCAATTGTTTTTCCTTACTTCTTTATAATCCTACTTAGACCTCCAATTAGGAGAGAAATATTTGTCGGTTGCAATTAAATTTGTTAGTCCACATTATGATAATATAATTAAATTAGTTGATTCATATTATGATAATACTCATATGAAATCATCATATATATCAACAAGTACAGATCATGTTTAATCTAAAGATAGTGAAACTTCATAGGAAAAGAAATCTCCATATGATCCAAATAATATAGTATTCCACAAGTATACTCTAATTCAGACTTATGATGAGTTTGAGCCCAGGATACTTAGTTCTTTTTTTTTTTTGAAATATTATCTTAGGATGACATTAAATCATATTAAAAGCGATAAATATTTTTCACCCCCTCAAATAAACTTAGAAACTAGTACTAAGACATGCAAGAAGGTATGTTGTTTGTTGCATGTGCAAATTCATTATAAAAACTTGTCTAGATAAAAAGATAGATCAACTTAAGACAAAACTTATTGCTAGAGAGTTCACCCAACCATTTGTTGTAAGTTATTAAAATATTTTTTCTCAAATAATAATAATGATTTTCAAATGAATTTTTATTTTACTAGTAACATCACACATATGAAGGATACATCAACTATATATGAAAACTATATTTTTTCATGATAATCTTGAGAAAAATATGGATATACAAAGAGGTACTTTCATCCAAAATATAAAAAATATATATATATGAAAAATACAAAGTTATAAACCATAAAGTACAACTCCTTTTTGAGAAACATCACTCTCTCTAGAATTAATATAATCTATATTTATTAATATATATAATGACTTAATATGAGTGACATTATATTAAGTACCAACAAGTTTATGTATAGCTGACAGGTGACTCTACGAATTCGAGATCTCAGTAAGACTACAAATAAGAAAGGAGAAGTAATTAGTCCAAGTACAAATTCTAGACTTACATTCTTCCTAAGTTCACCAAAAAATAAGTCATACTCAAATAAAGTAATATCACCGCCAACTAACACCCTACCAAGCCCTAGTGAAAAATACTTTTATCTTTTTAGATACTAGATTATCCAAAAAAGACAAATATCAAGGTCATAAATATTATCCGATCATTAGAAGAAATTGTGGCAAAGTAAATACTCTCAAAAATTCTAAAAAATAGTCTAAACAAGCTCTCCTTAGGATGCAAGATCTAAAAGATTCTAATCTAAAAAAATAAAAGAAAACAATCGGTAAATAATATATTTTTGTAGTTAATATCGCATCTCTCCAAAAATACTTTGAAACACTTCTACCAAATAGGAGTGCCCAAATTGTTTCAAACATATATTTATTCTTTATTTTTACATTCTCATTCTACAAAAGTGTTCCAACACAAGAAATTTGATGAATGATCTCATGATCCATATAGTATGTGCTGAAATTGGATGATATATATTATAATATATTATTATTTATTTTCTTAAAATATTTATTTTTATTAAATTAATTTTATAGTTTTTATAAAATATCTAAAAAATATAAAATATTTATGATCTAGAATAAAAAATAAGTATCCATGTAAATCAAAAATAATCATCAATAAAAATAATAAGGAATAGGTATATCAAATTTAGTATATCAGATTGAGTATATCATCTTAGCATTGAGTATATTAGATCAGACGGGTCCTTAGTCACATCATCTTAGCATTGAGTATATCAAATTAGATGGGTCCTTACATAATTTTAATATCCAGAATATAAAGTATAATATATTTTTCTAACTAACATATCTCACACTCAAGGATATAAATACATTTAAAAGTATGGTATAGATAATCTCAATTTGACTAGCAATGAGTCAAGAATGCTCAAATAAGTTGTCCAACACAGTCAAATATTTAGTAAGAGATTCTACCATAGAAACAAAAACATATAATTCATCTTGCTCAAACCTAAAAATATTTTTTCTCAAAATCTTTTGATCCTAAAAATAAATATTAGTAAAAAAAATAAAGTCAAGATTAGATTGCCTAGAAGACATAACACATAAGAGACCTATCATATCTAATAAATTTTAAAATTTTATCATTGGATACCAAATATTCAATGAGCAAGAAAAAATATATAATGAAAAAGAAATAATTACTAATAATTTAAGTATTAATTCTTATGTTGATAATTTATAAGTCTGATATAGAAGTACATATAAGATAGCAAATCCAATAATACTTGAAGAAGAGAAATTATTTATTAAAACCTTAGAAAAAAATATGAATACTCTTATCTAATAAGTATCATGATAAATAAACTCTGTAAAAATACCTAAATCACTTTAATAGTCAACATATTTCTTTCAATATTATATAATGCTCTCGGTCTCATCTCAAGAAATAAGTTTCAACACTTATTCTTAATATATCTCATATTCATATAATATGTGAATTGTATGAAAATTTTCTTGTAAATGCATATTAACATCATATCATAACTTCCTCCAATTGATATCAATAATAAATAGTATCACACACAGATATTTGACACCAACAGTGAGTTGGTTTCACTCAATAATAATTTTTACCTAAGATTTTGTCCCTCCCCTTTTTTTTAGCTTATTGTGCATGTATTTTTGCACAAAACAAACTATTGTGCATTATTTTTTGCACATAGTAAGTAGGCACACCTAGGGTTTGGCCTGCCTCAATCTAGTTGCCATTTTTTTTATGCCTAGGAAGGAAAATGCAGGATTTTCTGTCTTTACACAATGCATGCACTCTGCACTGAAGTACATTGTCTCATTTTCTATGCCTAGGGTTTGACACATTTCCTACACACATAGGTTCATCTCCAAATTCCAATCTAGTTTCAATGTACATGCGCAGTGTAGTACACACACCCACTTGAACTTTGCTGGTACAATATGCAAGCTTACGCTCTAGGATTTTTTCCCTCACTCATCATAAGGTTTGTTTCCCCTAAGATTTTGGTTCTAACACCATATTATAATTCAAGCCAGAGAAACAAATATCCACTCAAAAAAAAAAACTCAATGAAATGTGTAAAGTACAAAGAGAGACCCTGATATATTGGGTCATTCAAATTGGTGCAAGCCAGAGATTTTAAGTCCCTCATCCATAATGTAAAAACAAAAGATATTGAGTTGAGAATCATCTGACCCAAGAAATACTTTCGATTATTATTCCAAATAAAAAACCTTATGAGACATAATTTTTTAGCATATATATGACTTATTCCAAGAAAAAAAATCATTTTATCACATGAGAGATATATCGCTGATACTCTTATATAAGTTGGGTTTTTAATACTCCAAAAGACATTCTTATTAATTCGGATATTAATTTTTTGTCTGGTGTGACTACTCTAATTAACTCTACCACTTATAATAAAAACTTAAGTATTGAGTTTTAGTTTATCTTTGATTATTTTATTAATTTTTTCATTATTTAAGAGCATCAAACATGCGGTTGCACCAAACTATATATATATAATTTATCTTGTATTCAAAGATTAGTTTTTGAGATTAATAATTTTTTTTCATTTTTCTTCTGCTCTTTCCTTTATTCTTCTCAAAACCTCCCTCTAGAAAACCCTAGCATCACTGAACATGGTATCAAAAGGATTCTTCCAACAAAGAGGCAACACCTTGGGGGTGTACCAATGATTGTGCATCCTCCAACAGTACTGGTGATTGAAATCACCAAAAGTTTGTGATGGAAACAATAACTCCACCATACTTTAGTAGTTTAATACCCTCATACAATGGCCGTTTGTTTCTTCCAGATGTTAAGAGACTGTCAAACTTCTGATAGCAAGTTTGGGTGCTTCAATAATGTTTTTCAGCACATGTAGGCGAACCTTGCTATTTCATAGTAATTAAGAAATCTACAACTATACCTCGATTGAGTGGAGTTAGTATGATCAATCATAATATTGTGGTGTCATCATCACACGGTAACAGTGTGAGAGCTAAGAGACCTAATAGAAGTATTTCAAGAGACTAAAAGATAATGAAATATTTTTTTGTGAGAGGTTGGACATATTTTGGAAAGATATTACAATGAATTTTTTGAGGTTCAGAGGTTATACAACAGACTACTAGACCTACTCAATTAGTTCTTCTATGACCACGTCTATTAGACATGTTACACTAACATTTTTTAAGGAGGAGTATGCTAGATTTTGTTCTTTGAGTGCTATCAAGTTAGGAACGTCTATACCTACTATATTTTTTTCCCACCATTTTACCTCAAATTCATAGGCTGTAAGCTCAAAAATTAATACTCATATTACAAGTAATTGCATTATTTTTATTTATTTTGTAAAATTTAGAGACTATATTATTGTCGTGATCAAAAGCATTCAATGAGCCAGTAGACATGACACTATCAATATTTGTCACTTCTTTTGACATTTTCTATACTTAGAAAAATTTTACGATAATTATTTAATGAAATAGCAAGGTTGTGAAATTATTTTTTTCTTATTCTAATATTTGTATACAATATCATCTGACCAGATGATTTTCCTGAGAATTAAGCAAGAAAAATGGTATAAATTCTTTTCTGACTCACATGAGCTTTTCTAGATATTTGTCTATGATTTATCCACTAATAATTCACTCTTATTGAGACATCCTACAATGGACAAGTTGATCATTTTAGAGTTAAATATCAAAGGAATGACTTCTATTAATTATGAGACATGTTAATTACAAAAATATATCAAAAAATCTTATCTGACACATCAAAAGAGTAAAAGGAAGAGCCCATTAAATTTAATTCACTCGATATGTAAAGGGACCATGTACGATGATTGCACATAATACCTTATTAGAGGTATCAACCGGGCCGGGCCGACACAATTCGGCCGTGCCGAGGCCAACTAGGCCTCGTGCCGTGCCTGATCCGGCACGATTCTGTGGCCCGTGGGACGGCCAGCCAGCACGGGACATGTCCCGCACACTACGTCCCCACCCCTTCGCCTACGCCAATCGGTTCGAATGAGGAAAACACATGGGCACGAGTCCATTTCCAATCCGACCCGACCACAATCCTGTCCAATCCGACTAGGATTTAGTCATTCGACTCGGCTTTTTAGGATTCTCAACTAGGATTTAGAAATTTAAACTAGACTGTGGTGCACAGTGCACGTGATCTACATCACTGCTTTACTGGATATTTTAAGTTTTTTTGTTTACTTTCTCTCTCTCTAGTAACTCTCTCTAATCCGAAAATCTAAAATCTATCATCTAGGCTTTATCTCCTATTTAACAAAAATCCAAAAAAATAACTAATACTAAAGAAACATATTTAAATTTAGAAAATAAAAATCTTATACAGAGGTCTAAGGCTACTGAAACATTAGTTTCTCCAGTTGTCTCAACCCAAACATCTAAAAAACATAAAACTAGAAGAATTTCTATAGTTTAGACTCATTTTAATATAATAAAACAAAAAAATTATTAGGGGTGAGGAAGAAAAAATTGAACAGTACAAATATTGTATAAAAAATTTAACTAGTAAGAGTTCGTTTGAGACTGAGCACCTTAAGAGACATGCCGAATTATTCACCAAAAAATATGGTATATTAGATCCTAGGCAAATCCAACTTAGCACTGTATTTTTTGAAACTAGATTGAGTTCAGTCTCAAAGTTGACTCACTTCATATACCGCAGCGAGTTAGGTAAGAAATGCATGGCCAAACTTATCACATTGATAAGTCTTCCGATCAGATTTTCGGAAGACCCAAGGATAGTGTGCATCATGCAGACATATTTTCAGCCTACTTATCGTAAGATTCCTAGGTCCACATCTAAGAATGACATACTAAAATTTTATTAGTTAAAAAAACAAATAATAATTAATAAATTTATGACATATAGTGGAGTGGTGTCCATGACGTCTGATATCTGGATAAGTCACAATGAATCATCTTATGCATGTCTCACCAGCCACTATGTAAATTCTAACTGGACAATAAATAAAAAAAAATTAGGATTCTCTGAGATTCTTCATCCTTATGATAGCCGGCCATTTTTGAGTGTATGATTAAAATTTTAGAGAATATAAAATTCAAAATAAAATTTTTAGTATCACATTCGATAACACATCTAATAATGGAGTAGCAATTAACATGTTTATTAGAAATATTAGAGATGCACTATTAGGAGAGATCTTTCATATCAGATACATGTGTCGCGTGATTAACCTGATTGTACAAACGAGTATGAAGGTGTGTTCCCCCGCGTTGAATAATATATGTAATGTTCTAAAATATATTCATATTTCTCGCAGACAACAGGAGTTTGGTAGTCTCTATTTGTCTACGAATCTTAAGAAGAAAAAATTATAATCAAATGTGAGACATCATTTGAATTAGACCTATTTGATGTTGGAGTCATGTGTTGGATACGAACACGTAATATCTAACTATGGCAATAGTAAGAATGACGAACTTATTATTTACAACATTGATTGGGCTTCAAGAATTTTATTTATGAAATTTCTGAAGATTTTTTATGACACGACGAACATATGTTTGTCGGTTTATATTCCAACGACTTGCATTACATTCAGTGCATATGCAAAATTAGTAGCATGTTTAAAAAGTATCAAGCTGACCCGACACTTAGTCATATGATTGTGGAGATGAAAACCAAATACTTAAAGTACTAATCCACTATTTCATCTCTTTATTGTCTCGCTGCATGCATGAACCCTAGGATTAAGATGGATGGGATAGATAACACTCTGACTTACATTTTCTCGTGCGTGAACCTGGAAGACCCACCTGAAAGATTCATTCACGAGAAATTAACTGACATATTCACATACTACGATACTAGATATGATGGTAGTAGTAGTACGACTGCGATTATGAACATGGATACCTTCTTCAGAGATGACTAATTTTGAAAAGAATAATGACACAACTCCTAGGTTTGTACGCCAAAGTGAATAGCCTAATGTGAGTGTTCCACTTCCACTAGACATGAGATATGAATCTCACCAAAAAAGGGAGATAAAATTTGAGAGACTTAATGATCTAAACTTAAAAGTGTATATACTAGACGGATACATCCATAGTCTCTCACATATGAGTCTTTTATCACATTAGTTAGTTCAGCTCAAAGTAGCAACTTAAACCTTCCAATTGTATATGAAATGAATCATACATGTATTCTACTGAACTTCTTTTATCTCCAATACTTTCTTATTCTCATTTTGATATTACATATTTAGATTTTTTATCTTCATTTGATAGTTGTGAGATCATGAACTCTTTTCAAGACACTTAGTAATTTAGGATGGCAATAGGCTATATTACATCTAATTATATGTGTTACCTCATTATGAAACCTATTGATAAGCCAGTAGTACAATATATATGAGCTTACACAATGATAACAGGACCTAAGGGAAAGATCAATCGGCTCAAGATTATGCTGATAGCAAAATGATTTATACAAATTAATGATATTGACTATTAGGATATTTTTTTTCACATAGCCAAAATGACTGATTAGTTGCTATTGATTTATTACGGTATCACACAAGTATACTATATATCAGCTAAATATAAGGAATGCATTGCTTCACGATGATCTCAATGAAGAAGTATTTATACTACAACCATCATGATTCATTATTCCTACAAGCTTAGATATGGTGTGCAGATTGGAAAAGGCATTTTTTAGGCATGAAGTAGTTTAGTAGGACATGGTTTAATAGATTTCTTTAGGCATTTATTACTTTTGGTCTTAGGAAATGTGTAAGACTTCATATTTTTCATGATGAGGATCAAAAGGTAAGTGAAATTAATTATATACATCAATAACATTATGATTATAAAAGATGATCACTTAGGTATATCCTAACTAAAATTATTTCTACAATTTAAATTTCTAACAAAGATATGGGATGTCTGAGAAACTTTTATTTGTGTTGAGATATGACTTTTTTTTCTCAGAAAAGGTATGTTTTAGATATTAATCTGATCTTGGTATAATATGATGTATACCAGTTGACTCATCATTTGATTCAAGTGTAGACCTATACATTAATGGTGATTCATCAGTTACTTCTACTAGGTATAAAAGTATCATAGAAAAACTAAATTATCTGATAGTGATCAAAGTATATATTACCTATGATATCAATATAGTTAGTCACTTTCTAGATTTCATAAACATATTCATATAGATACTAGAGGTGTCAAGCAGATTAGGCAGTTTAGACACAACACAAAACATGACCCTAAATAGTCATGCCTAACCTGCATGACACAATTGAGAACCATGTCTAGACCACAGTCATGTCAGCTCATGGAATGGCTCGGGTCATACTGGACTAGGACCAACTATGTCTCATGTCAGGCTAGGCATGATGGCACGGTCCAGAATCATGATGAGCCATGATCAGGCACAATTGACAAGAGATGAGTCATTGTCGGATTTTTTAAGCCAATCCCACAGCTACTTGTTATGTTTATATAACGGGTCCCCACATCAAAAGTGACAGGCACAGCCTGTCACTTTCCATGTCAAAAAATAATCAAAAGAAATCTGACAACTATCAAATTTCTACCTATTTTAATTATTAAAAAAAAACAATAATATATTATTTTAATATAATAAATTTCTATAAATATAAAATAAAATTTTATCAATATCCATCAAATTTTTGTCGTCTCATCTCATTTCTTTTTCTCTCTTTCCTCTTTTATACTATATTTAGTATTTGCTATCTATTCTGGACTCTGGGCTAGGGTAGTTAGTATAAAAAAAAGAGGTGGACCATGGACTACGACTGCTGCTCAAATAAAGTTATGTTGTTATAGTACATATTTATTTTTTTATTTTTAAATTGTGTTATAATTGATAATTTTTAAAATTTTAAAATTATTACATTTTTTAAAATTTTAGAAATATAACTAAAATAAAATAATGGCAAATAGTAATTTTAATAATGCTTATTTTCATATAAATATAGATAATAACGACAACTCAATCAAAAGATCAAAAGTCAAAATTAGATTCTCTCCAATGATATTGAATTATTTTCCTAAAAAACCTAAAACCAAATAAACTTCTGTAATATGAACTCATTTTAATATAATAAAAAATAAAAATTATAATAATATCAAAACAGAATTGACATAGTATATTATGTATATATATATATATATATATATACACACACAAATAACATTGACCACATTAAAGGACATAATAATCAAAATACCAAAAAATATAGTATATTAAATTTTAAGAAAACACAACTAGGTGGCAGAGCTTTTGAAGTTTGATCAACTTCAGCTTCATTAGCCTCTTTTATTTACCACAAAGACTTTGAGAGTAAATACATAGTCAAATTAATTAATATTATAATCTTTTGATTAAATTTTTTAATGATCCTGGGGTAGTCAGTATTTTGCATACATACTTTCAACCTATTTTTCATAAAATTCTAGGTTCTATTATAAAAATAATATAATAAAATATTATAAATTAAAAAAAATAAATAATTGATGAATTTAAAAAATATAAAAACATAATATACATGATATCCGACATATGAATTAATTATAATGATGCATCATTTACATGCTTCATCACCCACTATGCAGGTTCGATACTTCGAATAACGTCATTATTAGTATATTTATCAGAATAATTAAAGATGGGTCGTTAGATAAAATTTTTCGCGTTAGGTATATGTATCATGTAATTAACATAATAGTACAAGCAAAAATAAAAATTAATTTTCCAGCATTAGAAAAAATAAAAAAATTCATTAAAAACCCTTAAAATGTCTAGCAAACAACAAAAATTTAGCATCATATATTTGTCAGTAAACTTTAAAAAAAATTCCAAACAGATGAAAAATTGTTAGAATTATACTTACCTGATATTAATCATATATTGACTATAAACATGTGATATCTGACTACATTAATAATAAGAGTGACAAACATATTATTGATAATTTGAACTATAATACAAGAATTTTTTATGAAATTCCTAAAATTTTTTTATAAAATAATGAACATGTATTCATCTCTATACAGTCTCATCACTTACATTATATTTAGGTACGTATGCAAAAAATAAATGACATGTTTAGTAAGTATAAAAATATCTGACATTTAATATCATAGCTATTGAGATAAGAACCAAATATTTAAAATATTAATATTTTATTTTAACTATATATTGCTTGGCTACTTAAATGGATTATGGGATTAAGGTATAAGATAAAAAATATATTAAAATACATATCCATTTATATGAACCATGTTGACAAATCTTAAAGTTTTATTCACAAAAAATTAACTAATAATTATTACAACACTAGATATGATAATTATAGCGAGACTCTGAGTATTCACATAGATATCATATTTAAAGATAATATATTTTCTATTCAATTAAAAAGGGACAAACGATGGGGAGGCCTATCGAATAGAAGTAAATTGTCTCAATACTTATATATCAATTATTGTTCTATCCTATCACATAATAATAATAAAAATTTAAATATTTTGATTAGTTGAAATTATATAAATCAACTTATCAGATACTATCTAAGATAGTACGCGATCTATTAACCCATTCAATATCTAGCGTAATATCAAAGTCTACTTTTTATGTAGCTCTCAATATTATTTCAAATAGAAAATCTAGATTACAACTAAATATCATAGAAATATTTGTATGATTGAAGAATTGAGAAGATTGAATATTTAGCATTCAAGATAAAATAAAAGTGTTGTTGATAAATAATGGCTCATATGATATCAAGGATATTAAAATAACCACTAGCATTATCTTCAAACACGGACTACTATTCAATA
Source organism: Sapria himalayana (assembly GCA_029783825.1). Taxonomy (NCBI): domain Eukaryota; kingdom Viridiplantae; phylum Streptophyta; class Magnoliopsida; order Malpighiales; family Rafflesiaceae; genus Sapria; species Sapria himalayana. Next base: position 293,140 of record JAREIK010000728.1, on the reverse strand, counting down.
GGCCAATCAAGTCGGGTCAAGCTGAGCCGGCATAGAAATGCCCAACTACAAGCCAGTCAGGTCGGGTCAGGCTGAGCCATTATAATCTTGTGTCGTTCCAACATGGCACAAGATGGTCATATTATTTAAATAAACTGATACGATGGCAATGCATATATTATTTATTTCTACTTCAACTTGTATTATGTATCATATTTCAGATAGTATTTTTTCATACGATATTTTGAGTTGGATCCAAGTATAAAATATTTATTTTAAGTATTGATTTAATTTTGATTCATTTAAATTTATAATATATTATACTTTTAATTATATATTTTTAATATGTGATATTTCTAATAAATAAAAAATTTAATTTCGAAAAAATTTAATTGAGCATTCTCATTTAGGTTCTCCATACCCGGCATGACCTGGCATAGAAGTGCCCAACTACAAGCCAATCAGGTCGGGTCAGGCTGAGCCATTGTGATCTTGTGTCATTCCAACATAGCACGAGATGGCCACAAAAATTTAGGCAATGTTGATACAACACAGCACATTTGACACCTCTAACAGAGACATGATATTTAGAATTCTCAGGTATATAAAAAAAACTCCAAGAAGTGTGATTACACTTAGAGATCGTAAGCATAAATGGAAAAAAATATTTTGATTATAGTTGGACTCTTGTAATTATAGAAAGGAAATCCATTATAATTTTTTCTTTATTTTTTTTTGCAGGTAATCTCATCTAAAAAAATAAAAGACAAATAATTATTTTGAGATACAATACAAAGATAAAAAAATAAAATTATAACATCAGCTACTTGTGAGTTACGGTGAATTAAACACGTCTAAGAGAAGGTTTGCCAACTAGTTTAGATACCAATAATATTTTAGTGTGACATTCATGCACCCCCACACATTGCTATCAACCAAGTGTTCTACAAGTAGATGAAGAATATTAAGATTGTTTGTCACTTCATTCAAAAAATATCCAATGTGGTTATTATTACTATAGTCAGTATATCAACTAACAAATGGAAAACAGACATCTTCACAAAAGTTCTTAGATAATCACATATTATTTTTCTCTCTTCCAAGTTTTAGATTTATAACATGTACACCCTAACTTAAAAAAGAGAATTGAATTTTAATTTATTTTATGTTAACTTATTTGTTTTTTCATTGCTTGGGAACACCTGACAGGTAGGTTGTACCAAACCATATATGTGATTTACATTATTTCCATTTATTAGTTTTTGAGATTAATAAAATTTTATTTTTTTTCCTAATCTCTCATGTCTACCTTCTCCTTCCTAATATCTCTCCCTAGCAAATACTAGTACCACCAAATAATAGGGAAGATTAATTATTAAACTATTATCAGAGCAGATATAGCTTATATAGTCGATATAGATTGTCGTTTACAAGATTATCCTCGAAATACTCACCTAAACATTACTCTTTACATAAAAAAGTATGTAAAGAAATCTTTAGGACTCAGAATCTCTTTCTACAATCACATTCTCTTGCAATTAATTAGATATTCATATTTTAGTTGGATACTAGCTTGCACTAAAAGGATATCTATGACAATTAATTAGATATTCATATGGAAGAAAACTTATCTCCTAAAAAAATAATATCAAATTATTATTTTAAGATCAAATGCAAAGGTAGAATTGATGACAATGGCTATAATCACTTGTGAGATATTATAGATCTAATATATACTCAAAAAGATCAAATATTTATTCTATTCTCTCACTATTTTTTATTATGTCAATTAGGTAGCAAGACATATAGCATCAAATACAATATTTCAAGAGCTATTAAAACACATAGAGATAGATTGCTTCTTTCTCAATGAAAAAATATAGAATACAATCATTGCTATAGCCTATATTTAGATAATAGAATAGTCAATAGATATCTTCATGAAGATCTAAAAAAGATCTTTGTTTATCTTTTTTTCATTCAAACATGGTGTTCATGGCCTTTATGCATCAACTTTATGGAAATATTATAGTTTATAATTTTTGTTTGCTTATTTTATTTTCTGCATTATGATGGAAGCACCCAACAAGTGAACTACCCCAATCCGACTGGCCTCTTATATAAAGGTTTCAATTATACTCATTTCATTAGAATTTTCACATTTCATATTGAATTTTTAACTTGGAATTTTACAAATGATATATTATTTCAAATCTTTCATCTATAAGAAATATTGAACCATTTATCCCCATGAATTTTTGGATAAATTAATATTTGTGTTGATTTGCTTTTCTTTAGAAATAATTCTTTATTTAAAGATTCATTTCCAAATGAGGCTTCCAATTTTCCTCTTGTTAATTCAATATTATAGTTGTTTGAAACTAGACTGCCAATTCCTTTTCATGAGACTGTTGAATCATTTTCTAGGGACACCCTCATATGGATCCACTATTGATTCAGTAATCTCATGGGATATACCTTCCACAAAAAGTGATGGAGTTACTCATTAGAATGTCTCATCACTTCCTAAGACAATCAAAAATGGTGAGTGTACTATCTAGGCATATAGGAAGTGTGAGCCAATAACAACCTCTATAGACACACAAGATTGAGGGTTGGACAACACGAAACAAGTTAATACCAAGAGGATATGTTAGTTTCAGCCTCTAGTTAAATAATCACAACCACTAATTGATCATTCAAAAAAAAAATATCAATTAAGCTCCCTAGTGTTTTACGAAAGGAAACAAGATAGTGCTCTATTTAGCATTCTATCTCTTATATTTTTTTCTTATTCTCAATTGGTTCTTTGTTTTTTAGATTAGATATGTGCAATTACTAATAATTAAACATACAAACTTATATTTAGGTGCGAGTGGGTGATGCTTGTAAAGACAAGATATGATTGTGAAGTAGACTAGCTAAAAGCCAAATTTTTAACTAAAAGCCAAATTTATATCCAAATGACTTGACTTAGATATATGTAACAAATTATTAAAATATATTTTCTATAATGGTAAATATGGTCACAATCAAGTTGTTTGTCGTCATTGTTACTTCTCACTTATGGGTAATATATTAGTTGAATGAGAAATACAACTCTTCATAATAACTTGAAGGAAAATGTATATATGAAGCAGTCACTAAGTTTTATAGTAGTAGGAAAGATAGATTACATTTTTTTAAAATGGAAAGCCTTGTATGGGTTTAAAAAGCTACCTAGTATTTGATTTAGCAAATTCTCTTTTGTTATTTTATCTTTTGGACTCTTTAAATATGTTTCACATTTAAATATATTTTTATAGATATGAATTACATGATAAATATATTTAATTGATGATCATGAATTTAGAATATACAATAATCTCTTATCAATGTACAATGATAATCATGAATTTAGCATTGGATTGGGGATAGTTCAAATGCTAATTGCTCTTATCCTTTATCAATAAATAAAAATATAAAATATAGTTAATTGTAATATCCTTCTCTCAGGCTAGTGAATAAATATAGAGAACACTAAACATGAAGAATAAAAAAAGTAAGCTAAGACTTTTACAAAATATTCATATATATATGTGTTGATTTATCATATAAATGTAAGTTGTAACAATAATCACATTTAGAATTTTCTTTCTTAAAAAAAGTAATTCATCTCTTTATGTTTCATTTGCTCGTGAAATATCAGATTTGAAATTATATGTTTCGTAACTTAACTATCATAGTTAAGATTTATAAGAAGAAAGTGAATTTTTAACTTCTGCAAGAATGTTTCTCATCAAAAATATCTCACATATGACTATCATTATCATTTTAAATTATATTTGAGCAGTGAATCATGAAATAATTATTTATTTCTTACTTTTTAAGACAATAAGATTGTCAAAATATAAAAGCTTTTAGTCGATCTCCTCTCAATATAAATTAATGTCCAAATCAAATTTGAATATTCAACTAATTACACATATTTGTAAACAGTGAAAAAAATATCAAAATCTAAAAATTTTTCTCATACCTCAATATACAAAGAACTACATCATGTTGAACATATCATGAAGAATCTAAGAAACTACTAATTATTTTAATTTCATGAGTTATATTTTGTTTGATGATAATCAAATTTTGTTTGATGAAGAGTCTAAGAAACTATTATATATAATTCTCTTATATATAGTGGAGTCAACTAAAATGCTCATATCAAATAAAAAATTAGTGTATGACTCAATCAAAGTATTTGTTAGTGCACAACCATGAGAGTCAACCTCTGTGAGAATATAAATTATATATCACTTGTGTGACAAAATAATTTCTCTCTTGAAGTAAAAAATCTTTATTCCAAAAAAGTATATGAGCCTCAAAAAATTCTTTATCTAGAGCTATGAGTGAAGATAAGTACTCCTTGAATTATTTGATTTCCAAATCATTTCTAAAAATAAAAATATTAATCATGTGCATAATTAACATGATCAATATGTCATATGAGCTCTTCTGAAAAAATAAAACATGTATAACATATATGTTTAATTTAAAAGAGGCAACTATCAATAAATATATCTCAAACAAAACTCATGATAATTATTTTGGAAAATACAATATTTTTCATAATTTACAAACTAAATCGAGCAGAATTACTTGAAACCCAAATAATCTCCTCAAGATTACCTGGAAGAAAAGCATTTTTTATGTTTAATTGATGGATTGTTCATTTATAAGAAGTCACTAGTAATATAAGAATTCATACGGTGATCATTTTGATCACTAAAGAGAATATATAATAATTATTCATATTGAACATCTGAATGAAATTCTCACATGTCTCATATTAAGATAATTTATCTTATCATTTATAATAATCTTTACTGTGAACACACACACAGTAGCTATGAAATACTAAAAAATTATCTAGTAGTAAGTGGAGAAATGTCATACCAAAAAATTATAATATTTGTCTCACTCTCTAAAACACATCAACCTATTGATAAAACATTTAAGAGTCGTGTATCTAGCTAAGTGAAGCAGTTAAAATGAGCCCCTTTAGTCTCAATCTTATAAGTTGTAAAACCAAATCATTTATTTATATTATCTTAGATGAGTATAATAATGTTATTAACTCATATAAAATCTTATATATCATGCAAAATAAAAAGAAATTAAAATCAATTTTAACTTAATAGATTATCATGTGATAATCAATAGACAAGAAATAATGTATGATCAAATCTTATTCATCTTACCACTAGAAGATTTTTTTTGTCGGGTGATCTATCATCCCCTGACTAAAGAATCACATCTAAATTCATATAATTCATTGCATGCAATTACTTTGTCCAAGTGTCCATAAAGTAGTAACTAACTTTATCATGACTTCCTCCATATATAAATAAAAATGAACACCAGATAAAATCAAAGAGTCATTAACAATTATTGTGCAAGCATCACTCACACTTCACACACTACACTTTATTGTGCACTTAAACTTTATGCACACATTTTCTGCACACTTTCTACCCATCGCATTTTTCTGCACCTCTCCATTATTCACATCATTGCACCTACAATGCACCTCTCCACACCAACACAGTGAGCATCAACTTCATGCACTTAACCACACACAGTAGACATGCGAATTGTATCTATAATCACATATTTGTGCATCCTCTCTCACACACACACAGTGCATACACATGTACTATGTTGTTACAGTGCATGTCTCACACCTTGCTTCCTATCTAGGGTTTGGCTCTGCTATCATATAAAAAAATCAAGTCATAAACTTCTAAAACTCAATAATCATTTATCAATGTGCAATTAAAATCATGAATACATAACCCTGGCTTTTGATTAGCACAACCTACATTTTAGATGCTCTCATCCATAAAACATAAATACATAAAAAATAACTATAATAACCTATAACAATTCATATAAATGATATTATTAATATAAAAAATAATTAATTGAGTATTTCTCAACCGTAATAATATTATTATACTATGTTTTAGAAAACAAAACAAAATTACATTCATTATATTTTTGAGATTGAGATTTCATTTCTAGGCAGAGTAATAGTTTTGTCATCATAGAAAAATATACTGGATATTCTCTGAGTTAGGATTATTGACTAGTTGCTCATACTTCATTTTTGTTTCAATAATTTTGAATTAAAAATCTATCACAATTTAATATACTTTTTGGAGATATAATCTTATCTGATGAAAAAATAAAATCAAATAATCATTTCTAGATCAAATATCAAAATATAATATAAAATTATGACATTAGCTATATGTGAACTCCTATGATTTAGATAATTGATGAGATAGATTTTTTATATTGAAAATGGTTACGTTCTTTTGTGACATCTAGTTAATGTGTTATTTTGCATTCACGAACAAATTAAATTCACTTTATTTGAAAGAGGATTTAAGAATCTATCACTATTTCCAATCAACAGCCTACTAGAAACTAACTTATAGACATCTTCATGACTATTTTGAAAGACCACATATCACTCAATTTTCCTCCAAATTCACTGTTAGTATATGCACCACCTTGAGCAGGTGTTAACTCTGTTTTCTTTTGGTTTATTTTATTTCATTGTACATTAGCATAAACATAATGTACAATAGTGCTCCAATTTTTTTTTCCTTGTTTATATATAACTTTATTGTTTTATTTATCTAGTTTAGTAAAAAATAATTACGCATATTTTGTCTCAGTCAACAAACTGTAGTATCACCTTTGAACTCAATAGGCATGTCTATTGATGCACAACCAAGAATGTAGAACCATACAATAACATTCATTACATATTTTTAATATGATAGAATTATTTATCAAAAATTGTAAGCAACTTTTATATCATATTAGTTACAGGCACACCTAAACCACATCTAAACATAAACTCTAAAAGATACTTTGCCTTCAATTAGGCAAGTCATCTTCAATAAGGCATATTGTACCAATACCTTGGATGAGACACACTTCAACCTATGTATCCTAAGTAGCTAAAACATGCATTTTGTTATAAAAAATATTTTTTAAAATAACCTTTTAGGCATGATTGTTGATGAAGTTAGAAAAAAAAAATAAAAAATAATTATAAAACTCAACTTTTTTTTCATATATACAATATGATACAAACATCATATTTATAGAGATAAATAGGAAATAAGAATTTTAGCCTACAATGTGATACATAGGCATATAGTACACTTAATATAATATAATTTCAAATAACATAAATTAATGTCACAACATATGCAAGTTGAGGCATATATAACTTAACCATCAATCTTAGATAGAAGAAATATGAGTTCTGAGTGTTTTGAACATTAGAAGTAATAATTAAATTTTCATGAATTTTTCCTCAAATGAAATTACTATCTATTACAATATGTTTTATCCAATTATAGAAAGATGAATTATAAGCAATATGTTGCACTAATTGTTTGTCCCTAGAGATGTCAAAATGAATTGACAACTCGGTCCAACCAATTCAAATTCACAAGTCGATCCAACCAATAAAATTCACAAGTCGAGGAAACCTGGCCTATGATTTTAAAATATAGATCCAACCCAGCCCACGTACCCATATGTGAGGGTAAGAGTGGGTCAGATCGAGCCCAAATAATGTACTCATAACATAGCCCAAACTAGTAACATGCTTACACTTCCAACTAGATCAAAGATCTATCATTGTGTTCTCCAATAATCCTTGAGTAGTAAAGAATGATATCATGTATTTGTTGTGCTAGAATATAGGAGAGGCATAAGGGTGGTCACATTAAAGTAGTTCTAAGAGAAGAGAACACCCCCAAGAGATGTGTTGGATAATGCATCTCAAGTAGTAGTGAATTGTGTTTAAAAGTTTTAGGGATGAGAGTTAGGCTATTCATACCAAACAACAGTCTACATAGAGATTATCATTAATATTATCACTATTCCCACAAAGAGTGTGCTACTCCTTTTTAGCCCAACTATAGACTTATCTCAATATTCAAGTATCACTATTTTTTCATATGTACATTTACTTTTGACTCACAAATAATTGAGTCAAGAATAAATACTCATATTACATATAAGTAACCAAGTTTCTCTATTTATCTTTCTAGAGTGGCTAGAATTTTTATAACCAATGGAGAGACTTATCAGTTAATTGATTATGAAAAATATTAACTTGGATTCATTTATCCTATTACATAATTTGCATAGACTTGATTTCTGAGTATATTATTAGTGAAAACCATTGTGAAATAAGTGAATCGTAATGTTAAGTTATCTTATTTTAACATTGTTTTACCAGATTAGATGACTTCAAAAAAAATTATGTATAAGTGAATAATATTGTGAAATAAGTGAATAGTATTGATTTCTGAGTATATTATTAGTGATTGCTGGGCAGAATGGTCATTACCAATTTTTTCTTCAAGGTGAGGCATAGGAGTAGTCTCACATTATAGTAATTATAGAAGAAAAAGTTAAATCCAAGAGATTTGTTGGATATTGCATCCCAACTAATGTTGAATTGTGTTTAAGAGTTTATGAGAAGAGAGTTGGGCTATTCATAGCAAACAACAATCTATAGGGCTTAAACATCAAAGTTGTTACTATTTCTAGGAAAGAGTATGCATGACCCTTTTTAGTTTAGACTAACTACAGATTTATATCAATATTCAAGTATCATCTTGCTTTCGGTATGTACTTTTGCTCTGGAGTCTTGACTCGTGGATGATTGATTCTAAAATAAATACTCATATTGCATATAAGTAATTTATTCTCTTTTTTTTTTTATTACTAGAGTATAGGTGTCAAATGAATCGGTCATCAGATGGCTCAGGCACGGCCCATGGAACGACCATGAAATCCAGCCCACAGCACATTCCGCCACAGCTGGAACCAAGCTTGGAACAGGCGCAAACCAAATTGTGGCATGGCTCAGAATGTGTTGGGCCAGGGTTCCTGGCTCATGTGCCGCAAATGACATGGCATGGGCCCGACACACCGACCCATGCAGGCCATTTTTGGCATGGCTGGCCAAACCAAGCTAGCCTAGACCTGACCTGGACTAGCCTGCAATGAACCCAGGCTAGCCTCAAACGAACACAAGCTAACCTGGTGCCTAGTGCACGGGTGTGTCAAGATTTGGCTCAGCCCAATCTGGACTAACACAACCTGATCAAATAGCGGGCCAACAAGTTGTGTCAGGCTACCCATTCTTAGAGTCGTGCAGGTACAGCACGACCCATTCTAAAAATCATATCATTTTGGGCACGGTAGAGTGACCCATATGGGCCAAAAAAATAAGTCATCAACTTAACATAGCCCATTAAACACATCTATACTAGAGTGACTAGTATTATTACAACTAATGGATCAGTTCATTGATTATAAAAACATTAACTTAGATTCATTTATCTAATATATATTATGTGTATATTTGATTTTTCTGTGTTTGTTATTAGTAAGTTGTATAATAAAAAAAGTCAATTTTAATATTTTCTTTTATTTTGCATTATTTTGCATGATCAGATCAAATTACCTCCAAAAAAAGCTTTCTACAAGATTTGGCAGGATAGTGTTTACAATTTTTCTTCATAGTGGGGCCCCCTAAAAATTTGACTGTCATTAATTGTTTATTTTTTCATGCTCAGTTTAGTTGCTCATCACTAATCAAACTAAGAATTATGGATTCATGTATAAGAGAGTCCTCACTCTTGACCATGAGATGTATCATCTAAAATTATATATTAGAACTTCATATCATAGATACCATTCAGATATTTGTAGGGAATCATTCTATCATATTCAAACTAAAATTTTTCAATGGGCCAACCCACCTGTCTAGACTCAATCCTCTCAAGTTGACCTAGTGTCAATGTGTACTTTGTTAGGTAAAAGAATAAATCAATGAAACAACAAAAAAAGGTAACATGTTAAATGTAAATTTCATTATACAATAGCTAGCCAAGCATATTATGCAAGTAATTTATATTGATAATTGTAAAAAATTTTCTTTGATATATTCATTTGAGAAAGGTCAGATTTTCTCGATATTTATGCATATATATAAAATGATAAAAATTTAATTTAATTATTATATTAAAATATCAATTACTTGATTATTGTATTAGAATACATATCAAAACATTTCAATATATATTTCTTGAGCATTGAATAATACATCATATTTCGTGTATTAGCATGTCACCTAAATGTATAATAACTGAAAGAAAGAATAAATATATGATAGAGACTTTTAGACCCTCTCTATTCATAGAGATACTTCTTATTAGATTTAGAAAGATACAACTTTTGCCATAAATTACTTGATCGATTAAATATAGTTTTTATCCTCTTACACATAATAATCATTTTAGATATTATATTTAGAAGAGATCTGTAGTTTAGTACTACATCTATTTGGGTATAACCATAATTTTAAAAAGCGCAAGGTACACCAAGGCACAAAAATTTCTTGGAGCCTTAAAGCACAATACGCACCTAAGACGTAGACTTTTGTGAAGTGAAATATGACTTTAGATGCACATAAATTTTTATTAAATATGATTCAATTGATAAAAAAATAAATGTTCCTAATATTTAAATAAATTTTGATAAAAAAAATAAATAAAATTATATAAATTTTAATATATAATTATAAATTTTGAGAATAAATATATTTTTTAAAAAAACTATAATATATAAGTCACGCCTCTTCCGTAAGGCGCATGCCTTGGAAGGCGAGGCGCTATAGCTATGGAGTGGTTGTGCATTGAGCCTAAGCACGCCTTAAGCACACCTTTCACAACTATGGGTATAACTATTTTTTTAAAGAAATCATATCAGAATATCATTCTCATTATAACCACAAATTATTAGGTGTGTATTAACTAATAATTTTTGTCCCAAATAAAGTGAAATTGTTTCTCACCAATGATATATATTATAATTACTTGCATTGATATTATATTTTTTGAGTTAATTATTATTAAAATTTCTCCTCACCTAATGATTTTTGAAATTTTCTTCAAGTTTATAACTTAGTTTCTTTTTATTTTTAATTTTCTTTTTCTTTACTTTTTCCAATTGATTATATAATGGATAAGAGCACCCAACGTGTAGGTTGCCCTAGTCTAAATAATTATTATCCAGGGTTTCCACTTGTACACTATTTTTATTGAGTTTTTCTATTGGAATTTTGTGATTTTTATCGATTAATTTTCTACATAGTATCAAAGTCAAATAACAAGTAGAGAAAGCAAAAAAAAATTAGGATTTTTTAGAAAGAGGTATGCATTATAACAACAAAATGCACACATTCACATGTGTAATAATACACATGTGTACTATTTAAATGCGATAGTAGAGGTGTCAAACGGGCCGACCCAGCACGGCACGGCCCGTTTTTCACGTGCCCGGCCGTGAGACAAAGGCGGGCACGGCACGGCCCGTGGGCACGGCAAGGCCGTGCCGTGCCGTGCCCAGCCCGCTCGGGCACGCCTTGGCTTGGCCAGGCGGCACGAGCGCACGGCAGGCCCCGGATGGGTCACAAGGCGTGACCGCGTGAGTCGTGAGTCGTGACTCACGACTCAGGCCACGGCACACGTGGCACGCCGCCAGTGCCACGCGTGCCTGCGTGAACCGCCACGGGATGGACCCGTGCCGGCGTGCCGTGCCGGGCCAGGCACGGCACGCAATTTTTTAACCCGGGCACGGCACGGGCCCGGGCTAAGAACGTGCCGGGCAGGCCCAGGCACGGCCGAACCGTGCCGTGCCTCGTGCTCGGCCGGGCCGGCCCGGCACGTTTGACACCTCTATGCGATAGACTAGAACAAATGTATGGACATGCATATGGCACATCTGCATATGGTATGTACTGACTAACATCAACGCCTACTCATGTATGGTGTGTAACTAGCTAACATTGACACATATTGCATTGGCATCTATGGTGGGTGAAATCCATGGGTGCCATGTTTGCATCAAGTGGAAAAAGGTGCACAATGGGTACAGTGAGGTGCATCGTGAGTGCAGTGAGGTGCACAGTGGAGGAGGAATGTGGTGAAGTGAAAGTGCATAGTGAGTACGGTGAGATGATGCATTGTGGGTATAGTAAGATGCACAGTGAGTACAGTGAATGTGCACTTGTATACAGTAAAGGTGCATGGTGAGTGTCAAATATGCGTACAATGAGGATAGTATTTATGCACAGTAGGCATAGTAACTATGTAATGTATTGTGAATCAGAAAAGTGCAGTCCATGTATGGTGTGTACTGACTAACATTGACACATACTCTTATATGGTGTGTTTAATAGCTAACATTGATGCCTATTGCATTGACATATATGGTGGGTGCAGTGAATAGGTGCAATGTGTGCTAGAGGTGTCAAACAGGCCGGGCCCAGCCCGGCCTGAGGCACAACACGGCATGGGAATGACCCTTGCCCGTGTTCGTGCCGAGGCCAACAGGGCCAGGTACAGAGGACCGTGGACATGGGTACTTGGCACGAGCTGAGAATCACCCCGAGCCCCCAAAGGATCCGATAATTCCGTAGGTGTCGGGCCCCAAACCGAACCAGCAATTTTTTCGACCCAAGTCCGAGACCCCACCCCCCTCTATCTCTAAGTGTTATATTTTTCAAAAACATAAATCATCTCAATTCTCATTTTCTCTCTTTCTCTCTCCTAAATGTCTCTCTCTCAAGAATCAAGATTTCGGCTTAACTTTTCGGGATTCACAACTTGGGCTCGGATTTAGTTGATGTTTGAACTTTGGATTTATGGTGCACGTATTTTACGCTAATTTACGGATATTTCGTATTTTTTTTAATTAGTAAACTCTTAACTGTTAATTTTAAAATTTAATTAGTCTTTCACTATCTCTCTCTACTCTATTATCTAGTCAAAAAAATGATAAATAGTAATTTAAATAACGAAAATAAAATTAATTTAAATTTGAAAAAAAAAAATTTACACAAAGGTTCAAGGCTGCCGAAATTTTGGTTTCTCTAATCGTCTCATCTCAAACATCTAAAAAATAAAAAACTAAAAGAACTTCAGTAATTTGGACTCACTTTAATATAATAAAATAAAAAAATATTAAAAATGCCGAAGAAGAATCAATACAGTACAAATATTGTAAAAAAATTTTAAGTTATTTGAGTTCGTGTGGGACTGAGCACCTCAAGAGATATGCCGAACTATGCACCAAAAAATAGAGTGTATTATATACTAGGCAAATCCAACTTAACAGTAAGTTTTTTGAGGCTGGATCAAGTTCAATCTCAAAGTTTACATCATTCATATACCACAATGAGTTGAGAATGAAATGCATTGTCAAACTAATCATCACGATGGGTCTTCTGATTAAATTTTTGGAGGATCCAAGAGTAATCAGTATCATGCAGACATAATTTCAACCTGCATATCATAGGATTCTTAAGTCCACTTCTAGGAACGACAAACTAAAATATTATAAGTTAGTAAAATAAATAATAATTAATAAATTTATGACATATAGTGGAGTAGTGTTCATGACATATGATATCTGGACTAATTACGATGATGTATTTTATTCATGCCTCACCACTGACTATGTAGATTCAAAATAAACTCTAAATAAAAAAATTTTAGGATTTTCTGAGATTTTTCATCCTCATGATGGTTCAACCATTTTTGAGTGATTGATGAAGATCTTTAGAGAATATAAAATTCAAAATAAAATCTTTAATATCACATTCAATAACGCATCTATTAATAAAATAATGATTAACATGTTTGTTAAGAATATTAGAAACGAACCAATAAGAAAAATTTTCTATGTTAAATACATGTGTCATATGATTAACATGATTTTACAAATAGGGATGAATGTGTGTTCCCCCGCTTTAGAAAACATACGTAACTCACTAAAATACATTTGCACGGCTAACAGACAACATGTGTTTGGTAGTCTCTATTTGTCAGTGAATCTTAAGAAAAAATTTCAATCAGATATGAGACACCTTTGAAATTATATTTACCTGATGTTGAAATCGTGTATTATTTACAAACACGTGATATCCGATTATATTAATAGTATGAGTGACAAACTTATTATTGACGATACTGACTGGGTTACAAAAATTTCATTGATAAAATTTTTGAAGATTTTATATAATACGACGCATATGTGTTCGTCGATTTATATTCCCACGACTTACATTGTACTCAGACACATATGCAATACTAGTAGCATTGTATGAAAGTATTGAGCTAACCCGACACTTAGTCATATGGTTGTAGAGATGAAAACTAAGTACTTAAATTACTTGTTCATCATTTCATCTCTTTATTATCTGGATACCTGCATGAATCTTAGGATTAAGATGGAATGGGTACATAATATTTTGACTTATATTTTCTCGTGCATAAACTTGAAAAACTCACCTGAATGGTTCATTCACGAGAAATTGACTGAGCTTTTTATATACTACGATGCTAGGTATAGTGGCAGTAGTAGTGAGGCACCAAGTAAGGACATGGATACCATATTCGAATACAACAACTTTTCCATTCAGTTAGCAAGGGAAAAATGACGAGATTGATCATCAAATAGGAGCGAGCTGTCTCGGTACTTAGATACTGATTACTTCTCAATCCAATCATATTCAAATACTAAGAATTTTGATATAATCTAATGATTAAAATCATACGAGTCCACCTTTCACGTGTTATCTAAGATGACATGGGATTTACTACCTCTTCCAATGTCGAGCATAGCATTGATGTCTATTTTTTCTGTTGCCGTGAATATAATTTCGAATAGGAGATCGAAATTATGTTCAAATATTAAGGCTTTAGCATGCATAAAGGATTAGACAGATTCAAATTTGGGCAACCAGGAACGTGATAGGACTACAGTAAAAACGGAGAAATTGATTGCTGATTATGATCCATATGATAGTAATTTTAATATTGAGAATAATAATAATATAACAATGAACGATTGATGACATTGTCACTTAATACCTGATGATTAATAATTTCCAAATTACAACACTTAATATTATGCTTATGTCTGATTCTGATTTTTAATTTCGAGATACTCATTTTTATTTACATTATATTTGGTTTGGTTTAGCTTTATCATTTGTGTTTCAGATTTGCTATGTTTATTTAATTTTTGGTTGTGAATGATGCTTAAAAGTTAAAACTTATATTTATTTTTTGTATTTTCATTTTACATACGATTTAAAAATTTTATTTATATATAAGTATTAATATTTTATTAATTCATATCTAAATTCTAATTCTAATTACTAAAAAGTAAAAATAATTAACATTAAAAATTTATAATTTACAATTTCAAATTTTTTAAATATAAACTAATTAATTATTACATAAAAAATAACATAATTTAAAAAATATATATTAAATTTTAAAAACCATTCAATACGGGCCCAACCTGACACAGTATCTTAACCGTGTCTGGCCTATCGGCCATGCCGAGCCTGGCCTACAAAAACTATGATGGGCCAGGCGCGGCATAGTTACTATACCAAGTTATGCCTGACATGACACAATAGCCGATTGGGCGGCCTAAAACTGGGCCTGGTCTGGCCAGCCCAGCCCATTTAACACCTCTAATGTGTGCCTCAGGAGCAGAAGGTGCACAATGGAAATAGTGAAGTGCATTGTGAGTGCAACAAGGTGCACAGTGGATGCAGTGGAGGAATGTGATGCAATGAAGGTGCATAGTGAGTGCGGTGAGATGCATCATAAGTACAGTGAGGTGCATAGTGGGTTCAATGAATTTGCACTTGGATATGATAAAGATGCAGTGTCACATTTGTGTACAATGAGTATAGTATTTGTGCACAATATGTGTAGTAACTATGCAATGTATTGTGAATCAGAAAAATGCAATCGATGGAATATCAATTATAGTAGAGATAAAAATAGGAGAGTTTCGGTTCAGTAAATACATTATAAGATAATAGATCACACCAAGAATAATTATTATGAATTATTTTCAAAAAAGAAACCAAAATCACTAATGACAAATGAGAAGGATAAGCCGATTACCAAAATCATCTAAGAGTCATAATAGAATTCTCCCTTAATAACTCTTACTAAAAAGAAAGATATAGAATTCGTAGCCGGTAAAACAGTCTCAGACACTTCTCAATTTTTAAGTTATATAATAGGTAACTGTATTCTTTTCACTATTTTTCTTCTTGTTAATTAAATATTATACTTAAAGTAGTAAAAGATAGATCATCCAGAGATATTAGTTATGAAAATATTTTGTTTGATCATTTATTTCTTATGTTATGTTTATTTTTGGATAACCAGATAATCTTCTTTATGTGAATTATTTTTTAGAAAATATGATTCTAACTATTTTTTTTCTATTAATATTTATTTGTAAAATCAAAAATTTCCAGAAAGAAAAATTTGTGCTGAATTGATGAGTTGTATGTTTTTACTTTTACGATAGTATATCTCACTAGATATTTGAGTATTTTTGACTCATTATTTATTATTTCTCAATTTAGTCACTTGTTATTAGTTAAGTTGAGAATGTTAGATCATAATATTAGAAATATTTGTACACTAAAATGTGAGACAAATTAATTAAGAAAATATACTAGAATTTTTTATCACAATCATTAAACTTGTGTAAGCAAAAGTTCATTTGATATGATATACTTAAACATATAAAAATCTATTAAAAATTAGATCTAAGAAAAGTTTAGATATTATTATCATATTTATTAATAATTATACATTATTAATAATTAATAATTAATAATTACTAATAATTAATATTTTTATCATACTTGTCAATAATTAATATTTACTTGGTTTATTCTATTTTGCTTTAGACCATAAATTTTTTCTATTTTTTAATTATTTCATATTAATAAAAATATTAAACAAAATTAATGAATAATTATTGAAATTTATTTATGTTTATTATTTTACTCCATTATTTTTCTATTTTTGTTATATGGGAGCACGACCATACGATATGTGGGCTGCCCCAACCTGCACATACACTTGTTTTGTTAACATTTTCTAGAATTAATAAAAATAAATATTTACCTTTTCTCTTTTCCCTCCCTCCTCTTATCTCTCATTCCTCCTCTCACTTGGGTCGTGCCTTGGCATGGAACATGCTCCTGGCTGGCTAGGGCACGAGCAATACACAGTTCAAGCTCATGGATCATGCCCAGTAGACCCAACCCTAGCTATGGTCATGCCTAGTGTCTACTAGCTAGTTAGGGCATGGACAATGGATGTAAAATGAGCCCATTGCTCATTCTTAACCCAAGTCAAGACATGTGTTCGTGCCTGGTGGCTACTAGCTAGCAAATAAGGCATGAGCAGGCTCAAATCATGTTAACTTAGAAGTTTAGATTTGGCTAGCCTTGGCTCATGCCTCGCTAGCCTTGGGCCTTAGCTTGGGCTCGAGTTATAGCATACAACATACTAAAATTAAAAATAATAATAATAATTGAATAACAAAAAAGAAATATATTTTTGTTTTAAATTAGTATTATGCAATAATATTTAATATACTAAAATTCTTTAAACATACAAAAAAATAGAGGTGTCAAACGTGCAGGGCCGGCCCGGCCCAGCACGAGGCACGGCACGGTTCGGCCGTGCCTGGGCCGGCCCGGCACGTTCTTTAACCGTGCCCGGGCCCGTGCCGTGCCGTGCCTTGGCACGGCACGCCGGCATGGGTCCATCCCGTGCCGGTTCACGCAGGCACGCGTGGCACTGGCGGCGTGTCACGTGTGCCGAGGCGTGACGTGAGTCGTGAGTCACGAGTCACGACTCGTGAGTCGTGAGTCACGAGTCACTACTCGTGAGTCGTGACTCGCGAGTCACGACCGTGTTTGGCAAGGCGTGCCCGAGCATGCCCAGCACGGCACGGCCTTGTTGTGCCTACGGGTCGTGTCTTGCCCGCCTAAATCTAACTGTGTCGTGCCCGCCTAAATCTAACCGTGCCGTGCCCGCCTAAATCTAACCGTACCGTGCCCGCCTAAATCTAACCGTGCCGTGCCCGCCTAAATCTAACCGTGCCGTGCCCGGCACGGCACGGTAGCACGACCGTGCTCGTGAAAAACGGGCCGTGCCGTGCTGGGCCGGCCCGTTTGACACCTCTACAAAAAAATATAAAATACAGAAATAAAAAATATATACAAATTAATTTCTTAAATTTATATTGTAGGTCACTAGCCGTGGATCATGATCATTGTCTGTGTCGTACTTGTGTTGATTATTTATAATTTCAGATTTTTTGTGGAATTCATCTAACAATACTTGAAGAGTCATTCATGTCTATTTTCAAACCTTCAATAATAAGAATACTTCTAGAATATTTTGTGTTAAAATTGTTCTCATATCAGCAATTATATTTACAATAATAAAAGAAATAGACTTTATATTATAATAAAAATCAAAAGGATCAGTAGATCATATATCATTTTATATATTACAAGACAGGTAAACTCGTAAGATTTCCACTAACTTAATATTTCAAAATTTTTTAAATAAATCAAGAACAAATACAAATAATAATCGATATATAAATATTTTGACATCTCACTGTTATTAGATAGATCACCTTGTCATTTACCCTTAACTATTTGAATAAAAAATTAATTATCTTCAAATATGATTTTAATCAAAATACTCAGAGGGACACTAGCAATATCATATTTATTTTTATAATAATCATATAAATTATATATTTATTAGTAAATTTTATCTTCTGGGTCTTGTTATCAATTCATACAATTACATATGAATTTTACAAAATTTTTAACTTCTTTCATTTTAATACTAAAATTCAAACAGATAGCTAAATAATAAAATTGTGAAATAGTCAGCTAGTATATTAAATATTTTCTATTTCAATAATTATTTTACTAAAATATGAGTGTTGGCTATGATTGTTAAATATATTATTAATATTGCATATATACATAAGTGTAATAAAAGAAGTATGAGTATATACAGATAAACATCAGTTTATCATATCATACAAATTATTTTAGAATTTTAAAAATAAAAATTCTACATCTCCGTTATATTCAATTATTAAAACTTCATTAATTCTACTATCCATGAAATTTTATATAACATGATGATAGGCAACATATAATTTCAATATTAAACATATCCAATTCTAATAATATTTAACATACAGCTTAATTTTTTTTTTATTTTTTAAGCTTAATAACTTATATGAATTATTATTTTCTTGTAATTTGTTAAAAATATTAATACATTTATAGAATTATTAATAGATTTTAATAAGTGATAAATTAATTTTAAATTAGTTAATACTATTAAGTTTATTATAAAACATATATAACTAATATGCAATATCTCAAATGGGAGACTCTCTATGATAGTTCTTACAAATAAATTTATTGTCACTCTATTATTTATAGTATTATTAATTATAATATTATATATTTTATTTTGAATTTCATATTCTCAAAAATAATCATTTGACACTCACATATGACATAATCATCATAAGGATGCAATATCTGATAAAACCTTAATATTTTCTTAATTTTCAGTTACAATCAATATGGTGGAGGATTACACATAAAATACATGTTATTTTGGGTAGTTCGTATATCGAATATCACTAACACACTCCACTTTGTTTTCAAAGATTTTGAATTATTAAGTTTATCATTTATGCACAGTGACATCGAAATCCAACAATATATAAAATAGATATATTTTTATATAAAATATATTGGTCTATAATGTTCTATAAATTTAAGTAAAAAACTCATTCTAATAATCAATCAAATCATTTTTTCTATTAAAAACTCTTGATTATAAATGAATGAAATCATTAAACCTAAATTAAATTTATCAATAACACGATTAAGTTGGATTTGCAAGGGTATAGTGTACTTTATTTTTTGATATATTATTCAATATATCTCATTTAGTATCTAATCTCACTATTAGTTTTACAACTATATGTTTTTATAATATCTATGTTGAATATAATAATATTCAACTATTTAAATATTTTTTTAATTATATTAAAATGAGTTCTTGACAAACCATTTTATGACTTTTCGATTATGTTATTTAAATTCAAATTATCTAAAATATTAATTTCATTTTTAATAAATTCTTTAAAATTCATTTTTAAACTAAAAAATTATAAATACTATTTAACTATTGTACTAAATCAATGACTAAAATGAATAGAAAAATAATATCATAATTTAACTCTATTATATAAAACAAATATATATATATACCTTTCAAAAATAATATAAAAGCCAGCACAACACTTTCTTAGTTTCATCATTCACTAGAGCAAGAAATTATCGCCAATCAATTGGGAGATATAAAACAAAAATTTATAAAATTTAATTTTTTTTATATTACAACAAATAATGGTTACAATTAAAAAAATAATTTATAAAGAAAAGAGAATTAGAGAGGAAAGACAATAGCATTAAGAAAGAGATTTAAAGATTAGATCAGTATAGAAGTAATAAACAAGTTGTGTCACACCTATATAACTTTATTTTCTATGACCCTCGGGCCACCATGTTGGATAGGAATAACCTAATTTGGAAGATGTGTTATATTAGCCCAACACAACTAAAAATAGGAAGCCCAACACAACTAAAAATAGGAAGCCCAACACAACCCAATGATCAATTGAGTAACCCAAGACATAACCCAATTACAACTATTTGTACAAAAAAAAAAAACCAAGACATACCAAGTTACGCCAACAGCTAACCCAGATATCCTGGCACAAGGTATAGTTCAAACCTAAGAAGCACGGACACGAATTGAGACATGGGGATACGAAACGACGAGATACGAGAACACGGTAAATTTTAAAAATCTAAGATACGAATACAACTAGTATAAGACATAATAAAATAAAATAAAAATAGAAATTATTATTTTTATCAATATTATTCTTAAAAAATATTAATAAAATAAAATAAAATAAAATAAAAATTATCATTATCATTATAAATATTAGGTATTTTATAAAATAATATTTATAATTATTTTTTTATAAAATAATATTTTATAATTATCTTATTTTATAAATAATATATTTTTTTTATTTTATAAAATAAAAATATTTTATTTTATTTTATCGAAATCGCGCCCCCCTCCCTCCCCACTCGGCGTCATCGGCATCGTCGACCACTTAGCATCGTCGGCCACTCGGCGTCATCGGTCACTCGATGATGTCAGCGTGGATACGACATTCAACACGTCTGTCCGATATGTTACATGACATATCAGACACGAATTGGGCAATGATATGTCACGTGGCATATTAGACACGTATCCGACGCGTGTCTTGCACGTGTTCGACACTCGGACACTCCTGTAAAACGCCATATTCCTGCTTATGAGGTTCAAACCCAAGCTAGTTAGGGTTCAATCCGAGCTAGTCTAGGTTAGTGTCAAGCTAATCTAGGCTCAGATTAATAGTTAATTATGGCTTGGTAAAAAGAATAGTGTCATTTTTAAAAATAGCATTTAAATCTCACAAGTTGTACATTTAGGATGGGATCTCATTGCCCTGAGACATGAATCGAGCATAAACAATCTGACTAAACCCCATGACAAATTTGGCTTTGGTGTATCAGCACATCAAGTTACGCCATTTCGCATGCTCAATCAGCATACCGCAATGACCCCCCATGTCAGGCAAAGCTCGCACCTTCAGTTTATGCTGGCTCGTGCTAGCTCCAAGACTAGTTTTGGTTGGGTTAAGCCTAGGTTTTCTAGGTCATGCCATGCCAGACCCAATTGGTCATCACTAGATTTGTATGAAAAAAAATTAGGTTCTTTATTTATAGAAAAAAAAAAGATTATAAAATATTTTCTAATTAGACCATTGGTTGGATAGAATTCAATCGTTGGATTCAACAAACCATGATTATAATAATCAGTCATTATCAATACCAGTTGACATTGATAGCTAACATGATGATTGTAAAAGTCACTGCATCAAAAGACCATGGATCAGATCAGACAACTCAGACCAAAAAATTCAAATGTTGTGCTCGTCTGGCCTAACCCAAGCCAACTAGTGATCATTTTTTAAAAAATTTAGCTCATGAATCTTGTTCCTTGTACCCAGATCATGATTCAAAGGAACCTGAGGCATGACCTAAGTATGCCCCAAGCATAAACTAGGACCTAGGACAAATTCAACCTAAGAGGTCCAGCTTTTCAGGTTATGTCATGCCATCTACACATTTTCCATTCATAGTTTTGCGTGTGTCATGTCGTGGCAATCCCAATGCTTTATAGGATGTGCCATGGGTCGGGTTGGATTGCCCAACTCATTTGCTACCTCAAGGTCAACAATACATTTAACATATTCTTTGGAGACAATTTTGTCTCCAAAAAAAAAAAAAAAAAGACATTATTATTTAGAAATTCATTATAAACATAAAGTTTTGAGTGATAATGACAATTATTTATAAGGCACTTTGGATCATGTACCTTTTTAAGAATATCGAGTACTCATTTTCTTCTCTTACTATTCCATATTATAATAGTTAGGTTGTGAGACATTTAGTCTTTAAATCAATGTTCAATTAACAAACAAAACACATAAAACTAGATTGTTTCTTTTTTATGGAAAAGATCCAAGAAAAAATAATTATTATAACCTATATTCCTACAGCAAATCAATCAGCTGATATATTCACAAAAGTTTTGAAAAGCCTTTAACTTTTTTTCTCCTCCAAACTTAATATTTTGGATATTTACCTATCAGGTTGAGGAGTTACATTTATAACCTACTTTCTTTTTCTTTTTTATTTTATTTTTTTTGCCTGATTATTTTATGGATGAGAGTACCCAACATGTGAGCTGCCACTATCCAAATAGGTCTTATTTAAGAGCTCCTACTTATGCCCTATTTTTATTGAGTTTTTTTGTTGGAGATATGTGATTTTTATGCCTTAATATCTACATGTTAAATCACGTTATCAAGAGATTTTCAATTATGAGTTCCCATTGTTTCCAACAATTTCGCAAGTTGTCGAGTCTTATTCTAGTGAGACTAAAGGGACCTCTAACAAAGTTCCTTATCCATCTATTATCTCTCAAGGTACTGCTCCAACTCAACATAATTTACCAGCTACTAACAATCATGAGTGTGAGATATTTGATGCACCTCACCCGAAGCTTACATTTAGAGAAGATTAGTTGCTTAAACTATTAACAAGTCTCAACTCTCAAGTGAAGCCAAATGATTTTGAAAAAAAAATTTTAAATTTTTATCTTTTAAATATTTTTCAAAAGAAATAGCAAAGTTATACTAAATATACATTTTTATAGGTTTTATCTTAGCATAGATTTTCTTTCTCATATAGTAGTTTTTTATTTTTTCTTGATTATGCTAGTACACTTAGGTCTCCTTCCAAAACACTAGTTTATTTTGGATGGCGACAAGTCATGCAAAAAGAAATAGATACCCATCACTCTAGTTTAACTTGAAAACTAATAACTCATAAATTAAGCCCTGTGTTGCACGGATACGCCTAGGAACTGCCGTGTCCACGTGTCGGACACGTGGACACGGGTCGGAGACGTATCCGACGCGTTGTTCGGAAACAGTTGTCATTGCGTCAAATGGGGAGGGGAGGAGCACACCGCCGAGCCGCCGACAGCACCTAAGGTAACCTAATTCTATAAAGGGAATGAGGGGGGGAGGGGGTTTCGAGAGGGGGGAAAAGGTTCGGGAGAGGGGAAGGTGTTAGAGGGTTTAAATTTTGTTTACATTATTTTAAAATACAGAATTTTAAATTATTTTAAAATACAGAATTTTAAATTATTTTAAAATACAGAATTTTAAATTATTTTAAAATATAGTATTTTTAATTATTTTAAAATACAGAATTTTTAATTATTTTAAAATACATAATATTTATAATTAATAATTTTTATTTTTAATTTTATTTTTTTTATCATGACGTATCCTAGCCTTATCCGTATCCTAGTTTTTTAGAATTTGCTGTGTCCCCGTATCTTGTCGTGTCATATCCCCGTGTCCGTATCCGTATCCGTGCAACATAGATTAAGCCTATTGTTTGTACTATTGATCATATAAATATTCATGATACATAATAATTCAAATGGAATGATAGATTAGCTCAAAACTCAATTGATGGCAAGGAGTTTACACAAACACCTTTAGTACATTACTAAGACACTTTTGAACTAGTGAACATGATGACTTTCATCAATTTTTTGTGGTCCTTTGCTATTTCTCATATGTAGTCAATTTGTTAGTTTATTATGATGAATATATTCTTTATGATAATCTTGAGAAGAGAATATATATGAAGTAGCCACTTAATTTATGTGCTTAGTTAGAGACAGACTCAATGTATAAATTACAAAAAACCTCACATGATTGATGCTAAGAAATAGTAACTTGGTCATTTGTCTTCATAAATCAATTGTTTTTAGTTATACATGGTCGGAAAGGATACACTAATAAATAATATAAGAAATCATTAGCTTAATTACGTAGTCTATGCTTAAAATGAAATCTCCTAAAAAATATTTCATATCTCTTATTAAATAAGAGTGACCAAATTATCACAATCAAATATTTATTTTTCATTTTAACAATCTTATTTATGAAAATGTGCTAACATTAATAGTTTGGCATTTATTATCATGATTCATATAATAAGTATTAAATTTTTCTGATATATATTCTAATATATTATTATTTTTTATTTTTTTAATGATTTTATCAAATTAATTTTATCATTTTATGCAATAACTAAATAAAAAATTAAAACTTAATACGAAAAAGAAATATCCACATAAAACATGAATAATCATCAATAAAGATAACTAATTACCTAAAGTACTATTGGATCTCAGCTTTACTAGATCTTCATATATTTAAGTATATCAGATCTAATTGATCATGCTCATACTAGTCAGTCAGACAAGATAAATTTAGAAAGTTTTAGTATTTTTTTTAACTGTCATGTTTCACACACTAAGATAAAAACATCCTTAAGACTCGAGTACAAAATCAAGGTCATGTCATGTATGATGATGTGGCCCACAAGTTACATGTCCCAACCCATGGGTTTATGTTGCCTGTGACCTAGACCTATGCCCAAACAAGGGTCATGTTGATGAACGATTACCTGAACCATGCCCAGCCCATCTAGGCACAGCTTGAATCAAAATCCAAGTAGCACATGCCCAAGCATGGGTAGTGCACAAGTCATTTGATTCCCCAAAACATGCTCAAGCATAATCATATTGAATCGTGCCAATGTTCAAGTTTATACCAACCTAACCCATCATAAACCATCATGGTTCGCATTGCCCCACAAGCCAGCATAAATTGTTGGGCCACCTCAGTTTTGTGGCATACGGAGATGGCATGACCCATATCCGAACCAAAGGTACTTGGTCTAGCATGATAACCCAACTTACACTATTATACATATTACTACTATAAATCAACTTGCATATATTTTCATGAGAGATCTCTATGATGTCAACTTTTTTTTCTTTTTTCATGTTTAGTATGAAGGATATATAACATTAACTTGAAGAGGGTTTTAATACACACACACACACACATATATACATACATATACATATACATATTTACACAAACACACATCATCATCATCTTACTTTATTGTTTATATATGCATTTTTTATCGTGCAATGTATTTATGTACTTAAACACTTGAATTTAGCTTGGAGTGCCCATAGTGTTGGGATGCTCCAATCACATGATTTGTGTTTACTTCACGTCTTGAAATTTATAAAATTATGTATGGCAATACCAAAACTATGATTAAATCAATAACATGTAAGAACACCATTAGGGTCATATGTAAAAGAAAGATCTTAAATAAGTTTAAGGATAAACATTAAAGAATGACCACTAGATTATTTGAGTTTAATAGCAGTAAATGATGAAGTACAAAATATAAAAATTTTAAAAAATAAATAATGTTGAAATGAAAATATTAATATAAAAGTCATACCCAGTACATAAGACTTCAGTTTAATACAAGATTTGAGAGATGTTAATATCACGACAATCTTATTCTTGAAAATCAAAGATATTATATCTAATGAGTTTCAAATCAGAAACTTATTGCCCTTGAATGAAAATTATTTTAATCAGGTCAAGATATTAACTCTAAATAAAAATATTGATATAAATATATAACAAAAAATAAAGCCAAAAAATATATATATTAAAAAAAAGTACACATTATACCTGTTATAAAGAATATACAAGACATAGAATAATTTGATCATCTCTAAATGAGACCTTTAGAATTCTCAATTAATAACAATGAAATGTTTGATATAAAAGATGACATAAAAGAAAAAAAAAATAGATTTGACTTGGATTATGATGATGAATGGTTTTTTATTACTTAAATTAATAGATAATCTTGCACAAAATAGATCTAGATAAAAAATAATTTATATAGACTAGAATTGCCATGGAATTATGCCTAAATGATGAAACGATCATCATAAAGAATAAATTATCCATACAAAATACCCTTGGTAGAATGAAATGGAGAGCTATCCCACCAAACAAACATAAGTAAATGAACAAGATTTTCTAAATCAAAAGTAAGATATAAAAAAAAAGAACATGCACTCATACCTTGATAGCAATATTATTTGGTGACAATTTTATGAATTGTATACTACGTCATGTACACATTGAAGTTGTTAAAAAAATCCATCCTTTACCTTGGAATTTTGTTTCGAGACATTTTCTCTTTGATTTATTAATAGTTGTTAGCTTCCCCCTGACACATCAATAAATTAAGTATAATGAATTTGACATCTTAAAAAAAAGAAATAATATAGTTTTCAATCAATACATATCAAATTGGACTTGTGACTCAATATTCATCAGCTGTTCTTGTATCCCATCAGAAACAGACATCAAGATCCTAGATGATTTCTTTCTGGTCACTGACGTCATTTTGTGTTTGAAATTTTCCAAAGCAATTGCAAACAGCATAACAACCCTAAAACAACATTATGTCACGTTAGAACAAACCACAATATTTAATGGCACTGAAAAAGTTCAGTTCCAATCAGAAATAAACCTTTGCAATTCATCTTCCTCTTCTGAAACTTCTGGGACTTCATTACATCCACTAATTCCTAATAATCCACATGAAAAGAGACACTAACAAACAAAAAACACACTGAAACTAAGGATAGCCACAACAATGGTGGATAAATATTTTGGGAATTTTCTTTTTTGTGAGCCAGATTTAATTTTGACCATTTTGGTGCATAACATTGTTACATTACAATCAGGTATTTCTGTCAGAAATCCTAACAGGGTTAGCTGACAATTTTATCATATTTGTAGGATAATTGCACCAATAGTGAGCAGTTATTTGGAAAATATTTAATTTGTTATTTATTATTCTCATATTTAATTTCTGATTCTCATTCTCCTATGCATATAAATCTATTTTCTCTCTTTCAACTTTTTGCTTCTCAATTTGAAAATGCCAAGATGCTTCCACAGTGAAACCTCTTTTTGTAAACATCATGGATAGACATTAATCCCTAGGAAACAATTTTGGACATGCCAATAAGAACAAGAAAGTGACTGAATCTAGCAGGGGATTATGTTCTATATGCATTGCTGTGTAGTTAGTGGACTGACCTCAATCCAATCAATTTTTTTAGTATGAAAAAAAAAATTCATACATTTTTATTTCTAATTTTTTTCCTTTTCATATCGCATTCTTCTTATTTATTATATTAAATTAAATCTACATAATAAACTTATTAAATATATTAAACCTAGATTTTTGCTCAAAAAGTGGGATACACTAATAGAGATAGGGTCTCTATATCATTAAAAATATTAAATTCACTAGTTACTTTATTTAGTGAGTGATAATTTTAAATTTTAACAAACTTACTTCAAGACTCAAAAAAAGATAGAAGTAAAAAGGATAAAAAATAAAATAAATAACAAAAAAAAATACTTTAATTTTATGATGGTAACCACTTGTAGGCTTCAAAGTTACAAATTATTAGATATATAAATAGTTTTAAAAAATGAAGTTTAAAAATTATAAAAAATCAAAATTTTAAAAGAGAAAATGAAAAAAAAAATGAGAAACACGGTAATATCAGAAAAGATATTAGTATTTAAAGATAATTTATGGGCTAAATATAAATCAGAAAATTTATCTTTTTGATTTTGGGACATTATAGCCATGGACATTAATTATGAGTTAGTATGTGATATACAAACATTAACATACTAGGTATTAATAAAACTTTAAAGTTAAAATTATTTGAGCAAACAAAATATTATGATTATTGATAACCTTAAAAATTTTCATATTGCATGAATATGTTTGAGATTGTCATTGTTCAATAGTTAGTATCTTCGTCTAAGGATAATAAGTCTCAAATTCAAGACTCATTAGATCATCCTCTCTGATTGATAGATCAAAGACAACCGAGTAAAAACATACTCAAATTTTAACTGGACTCTAATAATTGCATAGAGAAGATTTATTATTGAGTTTTATACTTTTTTTTAAATTAATCTTGTCTCTTAGAAAATTAAGTATCGAATCAAGTACAAAAATTAAATATAAATTCATTACATCAATTGCTTGTGAGCTTCAATGGATCAATCACTCTTTGGAAAAGCTAAACATATTAATTCGGAGACAAATGATACTTTATTGTGATCTTCAATAGTCAAGTAACTCAGCAAATTATTATCAGTTTGATATTTCACAAGCAAATAAATTATATTGAAATTGATTATTATTTTAGTGAAAAAATTCAAAATGATTCAATAATTGTCACCACCTATATGCCTACCAATGAATAAATTACAAACATTTTTATAAAAAACTTGAATAACTATAATTATATGTTCCCACCTAAAAGATAAGTATTTGTGATATATACATATCGGCATAAAGTAATTGACTCAATGATTGCTGCAAATTGAGTATATATACATATTATATTATCTGATTTTAAAGTAATGAAAAACATATTCTATTTTTCTAGTTCTCTACACTTCTCTCTTTCTTCTCTCTTCTCTTTGCGTGACTCATCTTGAAACCCTAACCAACTCAATGATAAACAAGAATTTTAATGTTTAGATTTATATTTTTTTAAAAAAATTTTGATTGGAAAAAATAAATATATATTTAGAATTAATATTACATTTTTTTCTTATTATTATTTTATTCCAATGTATTATTTAGTGAGATTTTTAACGATATAATCATTAATAAAATTTTATATTCCAATTTTACTTATTAATCTCATATAATTATATAATGATATTACTTTTAATAATATTTATGATAAGCAATACACAAGTCACCTCCAATTTCAAATAAAACTTAAGAATATATAAATACAACTAAATGTCCATATATCACGGATAAAATGAATTCAGACAACCCAAATCTTGGATGCTCCCATTCATAATAATATAAATAAGTAAATAAACAAAAAAATTATAAACATAAAATATTGAAACTACAACATGCCCCTTGAGTTGGTGCATAAAGGTCTATGGACCATGACACCAAGATTTAATAAAAAAATATAAGGTTATGTCTCTTTATAACTTTCATGAAAATGTCTACTATTTAATTTGTTATCTGAATACAAATTATAGAAATAGTTACATTGTGAATCTTCTCTCTAAAAAAGAATAATATAAAAAGATAATAGATATTTAATCTTCTCGAGTATGTATCACAAATTAGATTCAAAATATCTTATAGATAATCATCTAGAAAAATTTTTAAAAAAAGTAAGAACATAAAAAACATAAGCACAATAATTCCAATGAAATAAGATAATGAGTACAACTATATTACTTCTAGTGAATGACAAAAAGATCAAAATCAAAAAAATTAACTATAAAATTATCTAGCTCTTTGGTAGACTCACATATGGTGTGAGCATGCTGCATACATCTATTTTTCCTAGTATAAATTCTAAATATTGAATGATCATGTCTTTCACTCTCTGATTCAACATGAGTCAAAAATAGAGTAGACTCGTGGACTACTATATCATCTAGACACAAGATAGACTTTCCTTCTTGAAAAATCTCTCTCTAAAGAGTCAACATGATTTGTACTTGATATATATATATATATAATAACTTTATAAGATTATCATCATAGCGTATAATAAGTTCAAATATAGCCGAAAAATAATTCTCTTTTAACTAAACATTCAAGTGGGACAACGGATGACAAAGTAAAAATAATGAGCCCATATGTATCATATGGGCTCTCAATCTTATTAGACTCGTTAAAAAATAAGTCATGCTGAAAAAAAAACAGTATCACCACTCATTAAAACTCTACCAAGTTTTAATAAGAAATATTTATATTTTTTTGAATCTAGGTAAACAAAAAAGATATATTTCAAAACCCAAGATATTATTTTGACTCATCTTAATGATAGATCACAAATAAAACAAATAAAACAAGTACTCTCAATGATAATATAAGGTATACTAAATAATCTATCTTCATAATCCAAGATATGAAATAACACATGATAAAAAATAATAAAAAAATATATATGATTGATGAGGTACGTCATGGTTAACATCACATCTCCTCAATGATACCTTGAAGTACTCCTATAAAAGAGAAGTATTAAAGTTGTCTCAATCAAGTATTTATTATTCTTTTAAGTCATTTTATTACAATAAGTGTGTTATCATAAAAAATTCAATATATGTTCTCATGATTCATATAATAAATATTGAAATTATCTAATATTTACTCTAATATATTATCATTTCTTATTTTCTTATATTTTTATTAAATTAATTTTGTATTATTTTATTAAATAAGAAAAATAGAAAAAAATGTATGATCTAGAACGAAATAAGAAATAACCATATATATCATAAACAATCGTCAATAAAAATAATAAAATACATAAAATCCTCAAGTCTCAACTCTATTTGATCCCGATATATATGAATATATCAACTCGAATAGATTTTTACTAACAGTAAAATCTTAACACATGAATGTTCCCACAAACAAGCATGAATCAAGTATTGTATCCATAAAAGAGGCATTTGATGTTCAAATGATGAGATCCAATGATTGCCTAAAACATCTAGCCAATCACCTATGGAGTAACACAATAAGAATATTGTTACGGCTCACATCTTTCACAACTCTTTTTATTATTTTTTTTTATATTTTACTATGTCATTGATGAGAACACGCTACTTGTGAGCTACACCAATCATATTTATCTATAATATAATAGCATGATTTGTATATTGATTCTTATATGTATCATTATATTTTATTTCTTGTTTATGTGACCAAAAATTTAACATAATTTGAGTCAAGACCTTAGAGAAAAACAAACTCTAAGGCTTGTGAGGTTGAAAAAAAACCTAGAGAGAGAAATGTATGTATTGTACTAGCATAATACACATGATCGTGCGTGCAATAGTGCACATAGTCACATTATGAAGAGAAATGAAGTGCAAATTTAATGTGTGCTGCCATTTACAATCATTGCATACTGACTGTGTT
Organism: Sapria himalayana; assembly: GCA_029783825.1. NCBI lineage: Eukaryota > Viridiplantae > Streptophyta > Magnoliopsida > Malpighiales > Rafflesiaceae > Sapria > Sapria himalayana. The sequence goes on along the minus strand of JAREIK010000728.1, from coordinate 261,513 downwards.
TGATGAACATCACCACTCACTACATTGACATTGTAAGGAAGGAATGGCTGATGGCATGTCAAAATTCAATAGTGTTGCCATGTATTTTTCATGGCAAAATGCACAATTGTGCATGGAAATAGATGCGGCTGTAGGCATGGTACTTGGCACCTAAATTATATAATTTTGATAGAATTAGGGTTTTGCAAACCCCTAAGTTGATTTTTGGAAAAAATCTAAATCAGTATAAATTAGAGTTTGGCATAATATTTAATTTGATGTAGTTACATTTTTAGCTGAAATTAAAAATTTAGCAGTAACCCTAATTTGATGCAGTTTTCAACTATATGTTGACTGTGAAGAAAAATTATCACAGCAAAAGTAAAAAAACCTCGATTTAATGTACACATCGCATGATAATTAATCATACTAGAGACAACTAATGAATATTATATCCAAAAAAGATGTCAAGAGTTTTATACAATATTAAGAAAGACAAGTTGATTATCAAAGGTACCCAATGATTCTTACAAAATTTATACATTATAACAAAATTATCTCTAAGGCATTAAGAAATACTTCTCTTCCTTCATGTATTATTAGTTATCTCATTCGCATTCATATTTCAAACTCTTGAATTATTGATACATAAGATAATATTCATATTATTATAATTATATCATATTTATTATTTTTTTTATTTTCAAAATATTATTGTAGTTAATGACAAATTACTTGAAATTTTTGTATATAATAGTATTCAGCTTGAATCTTCACTACTTTTTTATGTCATTTTTATTTTTGATTGCCTTATTAGATTACATTCTATGAGTTATCTTTCCAAATAATTCAACTTTAAATTTATTTTTACTTCTATTAATAATTAATTACAAAATCATGAGACTTTGAGGAATACTTAATTTAAATTTGAGCAAAATAAATTATATCTTCTTTTCAATAGTAAAATTTCATTTTAAATGTTGCAAAAAACATAGAAAGAGAAACATGTGCACTGTGCTACTACTAGCACAGTGCACACGGTCATGCATTATATGGTGCATATAGTTGCATTTTGAAGGAAAAGGAGGGGCATAGTTATTATGCACCACCATTTATAATTGTCACACACCCATAGTGTGTGATAGATGACACTACCCACTACGACTACATTGACATCATAAGGAAGAGGTGGAGAATCAAAATTTAGCAATGGCATTGTTTATTTTTTGAGGTAAAATGTACAATTATGCATGGTAATAGGCACAGTGGTAGGCATGGTAGTTAGTATCTTAATTATGCAATTTAAGCAAAATTAAGGTTTTGCAAAAACCCTAATTTTGTTTTTGGAAAAATTATAAATCTTGGGCAATATTTGGAATCGATAGAGGTGTCAAACGGGCCGGGACGGGGCGGCCCGGCACTTTTTTTTAGGGCACGAACGTGCTTCTGTGTCGGACCGGGCACGGCATGGTTACTGTACCATGCCGTGCCCGGCATGGTTTAAAAAAACCAGGCCCGACACAGCCCGTAGGCACGGCTGGCCGTGCCATGCCTTGCCTGGCCCGCTCGGGCTTGCCTGGCCCGTTCGGGCTTGCCTGGCCCGCTCGGGCTTGCATGTCCGAGCGGTTCGGGATACGGGGGACCGCGGGTCGGGTCGAATCAGACCCGACCCGTGGTCTTTTTTGCGGGAGGGGCATCGTGGGGTCGGGCTCACGGGACACCCGGCACGGGATAAACCCGTGCCGGTGTGCCGTGCCGCACGCCGAACCGTTCTGGGCCAGGCACGGCATGGCACGGCACGGCTCGTGCCAAACCCGGGCACGGAATTTTTTCGTGCTGGGTCGGGCCGGCCCGGCCCGGTTGACACCTCTAGGAATCGACAGAAGCAAAAACCCAAATTTAGTGTAGTTTGATTTTAGACAATAACCCTAATTTAGTGTAATTAAGGATAATTTATTGATCATTAGATGTAGAAAAGTCTTGATTCAATATGCACATTGCATAACAATGAGTCATATTTAGAAATAAGTGTTTTATATTATTTTTAAAAAGAAAACAGAAAATTTTACATAATATTGAAAGAAACAAACTGATTATCAAAATTATATAAGAGTTCTCACAAAATTTATTTATTATGATAAAATGTATTTCTAAAATATCAACAAATATTTTTCTTCCTATAAGTGTTATTAATTCTTTCACTCATACTCATACTTTAGATTTCTAGATTATTGATATATGAGCTAATATTCACAGTATTAATAATCATACCCTATTTACTAGCTTTTTTTCGTATTTTGTAAATATTAGTATAACCAATGGCAAGCCCTCTAAAACTATTAGATATGAAAATGTTCAACTTGGATTTTTATGACTTACACATGACATGCTTATTATTAATTATTTTATTAGTTTATTTTCTGTGAATTATCTTTTAAGTAACTCGAACTTCAATTTAATTTTTACTTCTACTCATATTTTTTTATAGAACCATGAGACTCAAAAAATGATTTCATTTAAATTTAAGCATGATAAATTATATTTTTTTTTTCTATGATACAATTTCATTCTAGATAGTTGAGAGTATTGAATATTTTACTACATTTTTAACTTCATCACTCATCACTAACCAAGTAAATAATATTGTATTTTAATCTGTAAAATATTTCTATCCTTGAGTATGAGTCACATCAGTTAAAAAATATTTTAGTGTGAATAAGAACTCATTCAATCTAATACACTTAAATATATAAAAACTTAATAGAGATAAAACCCAAAGATGACTTTATGTACTTGATTACTTTCATTGATTATTATTCATAATATACATGTGTATATCATTTTCATGATAGATCGCATGTATTTTCTATTTATCAAATATTTCATAAAAAAATAAAAAATTAATTTAATAAAAATAATAAAAGACAGTATTAGAATACATGTCAGGCAAATACATCACTTAGCATATAGATCACAAGATTAAACATTAAACTTCATGCATAGGCATGCCCCAACAAAATCGTATTGTTAAAAAGAAAAAAAATAACTGATTAAGACAATAAAAACATTCTTACATATAAAATATTTTTGGAAAAAATGGTTGTTAATATAATCTACCTTATTAATTGTATGCCTTATTTTGTCTTTTTTTGATGTATATCCTTTAAGATCATGCATCCTATAAATAAAAATTATTTAATTTTTCTTCCAAGATTTTTGGATTTACTTGCTTTATCCGCTCTTTTTTATAAAAATATAATCACTTGTAATTCTCCTTTTTGAAAATAAAATATAATCATCTATAAGATTTTGAGCATGACTATTTTTTAACGAGCCTAGGAATAATATGAATCTATAAATTATGCCTTGACTCATTACTTTTCCTTTATCACCTATAGTTCGGTCTCGACCATCAGTTAGTACATGGAGTCATCCATCAACTACAACTAAACTAATTAATATACAATATATCATTTTTATAGAATAATCATATCTACCAACAAGTACAAATCATATTGATTCTAAAAAGAATAAAATTTCCTTAAAAAAATCTCTTTCAATCTCAAATGACACAGTAGCCTATAAGTTTTCCCCAATACAAACACTTGTTGAGTTAGAAACTAGAAGATTTGACTGCCCAAAACTTAGAATTTATACTAGGAAAAAATAATATTCTCAGCTTGCTCAAATCAAAGACAAGCCTACTAAAGAGCAAGATAATATTGCAGCAAGTCCCTCTGATCTTGTACTTTTAATCACTCTCCAGATAGAACAGAAAAGTAGTACTTAGAACTTGATTTTATAGATTTTATCATATGCTCATATTGTACTTAATTGTATTTCTTTTATTACTTTTTTTGATAAATTGGAATTCACTCTTTCATAGGCATTATCTCATTAATAATGACATCGGGCCATGATGAAAAAGATATATGCTTTACTCTCTAATTGGGATTAAGAACTAATATCATGATATTCATAAAGATCTGTTATTGATTGTAAGTAGAGGTGTCAAACAGACCAAACAGCCCGAGGAAGATCCACAACCTAGCCCGATTCAGCAATGCCTAGACTAACACGACACAGTCCAGAACCATACCTCAGGTCAGGTCAGGTCATCCCATGGCACAGGTTGTGTCGTGCTGGACCGGCATGAGCCCTATCTCGTGCCGAGCTAGGCACAACCTGTATGCCTGGCCTGGCTGCAAGATAAACTAGGCATTCCAGTTTTGTTAAAACAATCGGCCACATGGCCGATTATAATTGACCAGCTCGTAAGCTGATCACCCGTCACGCAACGGATAATAGGGCACCATCTAACACGACCATGCACTTAGTCATGCCACCATGGCATGCTAGGCCGATGGACCTTGCCACCGTGCCATGCCTAGCACTGTATAAAAATTTAACTATGTCATGCACTGTACAGCATGGTTGCATGGTCGTGTTTTAAAAAAATAGGTCGTGCCGACACAGCATGATCTATTTGACTATTGTAAGTAAATTTTTACTATGAAAACATGTACAAAAGACAAGTTTGATCACCTTAAGACTAGACTTATTACAAAAAAGTTCATTTAGAAATTTGGTGTGGATTATCAGAATATTCTCTCAGGTAGTTAAGATGACTTCGATACGGATTCTTATTTTACAGTAATATCTCATAAAAAGATGATACATCATCTAGATGTGAATAATATATTTATTCACGATAACCTTAAAAAATATATACATATAGAGGAGTCACATGAGTTTCAAGTAACATAGTTAGATATAATTTACAGATTACCAAATATATTATATTGCCTAAAATATTGACTAAGAATCTAATTTATAAAATTTTTATAGACACTAATTTTGTTTGGGTTATACAATTATGTTATTAAATTATTTTTTTTTCAAAAAACTCAAATGACAAGGTAATTTTACTAATTATGTTCATAGATAACATTTTGATTACGAGAAATGATAAGGTGGATATCATGCAACTCAATGAGTATATTTAGATATAATTTTAAATAAAAAAATTTTATAGATTTGAATACTTTCTTAGTATAGATTTAACTTATTTTATGAATGATATTATTTTATCATAGATGAAGTATGTGTTTGATAATTTTAAAGAGATTAAACTAATTTTATTTTTAATGTGACCCCTCCAATTGACTTTGACTATGAGCAAATCATATATAGCATACATAATCAATATAATTAGTTATTTCTTAGATTCTCCTTGACATATATATCTTAATTGAGCTAATCATATACTGAGGTATGTGAAGAAATCTCCAAGACTTGAGATCTCTTTCATAAATCATTGGCACTTAAAGTTAGACCATTATTTAGATTTCAGTTGGGTACCAACATATACTAAGAGAATGTCAATAACAAGATTTTATATTTTTTAAAGGCAATCTTATCTCATGAAAATGTAAAGGATAGACCATCATTTTGAGATTCAATAAAAATACAAAGCTCAAGGTGATTTTGACAGTTATTTTTAAAATACTTTGGATGTGGCAATTGCTCAAAAAAATCATGTATCCACTCTCTTATCCCACTACCTTTTACTGTGACAATCAAGTAACAAGGTATATAATTTTTAATTCAATATTTCATATTTGTATCGAACAGGATGTGTCATGCCATCACGGCCTATTTTTGGGTGGTCCTATCAGGCCACCATGTCATGTCATGTCATGCCCGGCATAGCACAACTGATAGTCTACCTGGCTCGGCATGGCATGATCAACACGATTCCGAGCAAACTTATACCAAACATACTGGGTCATCTTGAGTTGTGCTAGATCATGTTAGTTTTGTGGGTAACGCCACCCCAGAGATTGTCCATCGGCCACGACCACGGCCACCACATTACCACCATAGAAAACTAGTTACTCGATTTTATGTGACTCGTGACTCATTCTCAATCTCAAGTCACTGTCACAGTGCCGATAGACCATGCCAACAAGCTAGGCACATGAGTCGTGTTAGGCCCCACATGAGATACCTATGGCCCAGCACAGCACGAGCCATGCATCGGACCAGCATAACCCAAATCTAGGCACAATTATGGATCATGTCATGCCGGGCTAGGCACAACTCAGTCAAGTCAGGCCTAGTGTCATGTTTGAGCAACCTGACCCACTGACACCTCTAATATTTCACGAGCGAGTGAAATATATCAAAGTAAATTATTTTTTTTTCAAGAAAAAGATTCAGAATAAAACCATTGTTATATCATATATTCAAATAATAAAATAATCAACATACATCTTTACGGATGTTTTAAAAAGACATCCACTTATCATCTTCACTTTTAAAATTAATGTTCTGGATGTTTACATATTAGCTTGAATGGAGATATTACAACTCATAGCTTGACAATTTTTTTTTGTTTTTCCATTTTTTACTACATTATTAATAGGAACATCTAACTTGTCGATTACATCAATTACATTTACCTATTATATAATAACATAATTTGTATATTGATTATGATGAATGATTTTAATTTATTTCTTATTTATGTGGACTAAAATTAAACAAACATAATAAGCTAAGAGAAAGTAAGCACCACAATTGGTAACAAATACAAGGCAGTGGTAGTGATGTATCCTCACATATATTACCTATTTTATATGACAGACCAAATATATTCTATTGCGATTAGCATAATCTATGATCTTCCCAAGAAATAGGTTCACACAGCTACAACTCGATGTTTCCACTTAAAGGTTAGAATGTAAACATTAGCTATAAAAATGAAATTTCCCAAAAAACATGATCTACCATGTAAATATTTAGAAATGTTATATCCTGAAGACTAATATTAAATGTGAATCAACAAAATATAAAATTTCAATAACATTACACAAAATCAGCATGGTTATCACTTGAAACTGGCAAAAAGAAAAGAAAAAATCAGGAAATGTCAATTGCAATAAGTTGTGCCTTTTGTAAAGGGTGAGACATTGAATTTACTAGTTCCCCTGCAATCAAGGATATGAAGCCTTTTGATTGGAAAAAATATGAAATGTGGTTTCTCATATATGGTATCTTCTGGAAACAATGTGCTTCTTTCTGTACAACCTGCATCCAACAGTTATGAATTTTGGTGTCAAATTATTTTAAAGTTCAGGAAAAAAAACAAATAAATGCAGCCTTTTTCTTATGACAACCACAATAATCCAAACACACATAAATATGTCAGGACTGGCATAATGGAAAAGTATGATTGGTACCAATTCTTTATTTTTTGATAATCCAACTTGAAAAACAAATCCATGCAATACAAGAAAACATATATTACTATAAGTTGGACTTTCAAAATCGAATTGAGAATGACAATTATTTGACATTAATGGATGGCATGTCCTGGAATAAGAATGTTATGCTAATGACCTGACAATATGAGTAAGAGAACTGTCATTACTTTGAGTAGTTGGGAAGCCATCTTCAAATCTTCCTGAGTCTCCATCTTCAGTTGATTTGGAAAGTGCATCTTCTGCACCTTTTTTCCCATTAAAAAGTAAAGATCCACCAGATGCAGAATCATTGAGTTCCATGGCAACATTCTGAAATCTAAGGAATTGAAATCGCATAATGAAACATGCATAGCACAAGGTAATGTGACTAAAAAAGTAATCAAGGATACGAATGATTCTTTTTGAACACAATCTGTCTTTGAAGTCTGCAAATTTCTGAAGCTACAAATATTTCTGAAAGTAAAGCATGCCTCGACTATTCCAGGAATCTGAGCATCATCCTTCATTTGGTCCGTTTTGGGGGTTGGGATGATGGGAGAGATACAAATGGGGGTACTATTTTTGAAAGTTGGACTTTGAACTAAGTCAGTGGGGAAAGGGTTCTCCAATGGCCAGCCATGGAAATCTTTTTCTGGATCATCATTTTCTGGTAGTGACAAAGGGCGACATTGCCCTTGCTGAGTTTTTGCACCAAGAGATACGCGATCATTATTTCCTGCAGATTGGCTAGAATTTAGTTCTTGATTTCTACTTGTCGGCCCAGAGAGCATTTTTTCATTTCGGGGATGAGCACAAAAATCTCTCACTTTATTGCTGAGTGGAGAGCTTTCCTTAGCTGAAAGTGAAGCTTCGCTCATATGGACTGCTCCATGATTTTCATTATGATTGATCCTCTCGCTGTATTTCTTATCTGGATCTAGATTTGAACATTTTTTCCTTCCGTTCTTAGTTCTAACAATTGAAGTGCAGACTTTTTTAGAGATGTCATCTTTCCCTGACAATTTTTCTTCAAAAGAGATACTGTTTCTTTCAAAGCCCTCTTTTGAGTTAATTTCCTTTATGACACTTGCATGTTTTCTAGCTTTTGGTTTACCTGATAACAACTTGGCTGAAGCCCTCTTTTGAGTTAAAGAGCGAGTTATCGGCCTCTTTGAAATATGATTAAGAGTTTCAGAATCAGTTTCAATGGTATCCGAATTCTGCCTACGGTCGACAACTGGGGCACCTTGATCAGGCAGTTGATCATTCTTTAAATTATTAGCAGTTTTATCATCTGGATGGCAGTTTATAAACTGACTTTTGGGTGAAGAAACAGTGCCCAGAATCTCCCACAATTTCATTCTCAAAGCTTCAGTTCTTCTTGCTTCAATATTATCTACAATCACTCCTTGATTTGCATTAGCAAATGTAATTTCCTTTTCTTTTTGTAAATTTTTATTTCTTATTTCCTTCCTTCTATATGTGAAGCCATTAAACTTTTTATGTTCCCCACCATTGGAGTGTGAAACAGATGTTTCATTTCTGAAAAAATTTACTGAATGTGTTAACGGTGCATCCTTCATTCGGCAAATCTTGTTGGATTTCAAAGCAGTAGCTGGCAAATTGCAAGTGCTTTTTGCAAATAGGTTGGTCTCGATAGATTGGCCAGGAAAGGATCTAGGAGTAATCCATAGAGAATTGATCTGATCCATGGCAGTAGCCTGTTTCCATTCATTGGCATCGAGGACCTCACTTCCTCTTTTTTTATCTGTAGTGTTAGAATTTACCCTCTCTGCAGTTGTTGCTGCATTATTGTCTTCCTTTGTAGCTTCCGATCTTTTTCTTACTGATGAATCTATCATAATTCCAACTGAAATCTTTCTGGATTGTCTAGAAAGATGACAACCACCTCCAAAGCTTTGAAAATCACTCATTCGATCCTGAAAATGTTTTCAGAAGAAAAAAACATCTTTGATCTCAATCTTTAATAACCATGGAATCACCAAATTATGTGATCTTATATCTTTTATTTGCATCTCATAAACCAATGGGTGTGCTCTAGAATCTAGATACTTCCCTTTTATTTCACCAATAAGGATTAAAATTATTTATTTTTTGTTTTTGTCTTGACAATGGAGTGCTTGTAGTAAAAAAACATTCATTATTCTTTCATATCTATTTATGCATCTTGTATTATGATTGATTATATCATTATCATCCAAATATATTCTCAATATTATCTATCATAGTTGGTTATATATAGAAAATAAAATTCATGTATTTATTTCAAATAATTATAATTTAACATGATATTAGAACAATAAGAATAGTGACTCATTATCACTCATTCTAAGTATACATCATAACCAGTGATGATTATTAGTTTTCAATCATATATAATAATATTTTATTTTATTTTATATATTTTTTATTCATGATGAGAATACTCGATCTGAATTGCACCTAGTTATTTTCATCTCAATCTATAGACTTAGGATTCCATTATATTATCAATGAAAGAGTTTCTATTATTATTTCTATGAATTGTTTAAGTGTTCTATTTTATATGGTATTAAAGCCAAAAAAAATCAAAAGTTAAGCTTTTCTAAAAAAATGGAGGTGTATGTGCCATGGCCAGATTCTCACGGGCGCCACCCATCTCCACCACACCCCAGAACCAGCTACACTTGCAGCACGTGACACACATGTTCCATCCATTTTACCGTGAGCCAGCGAATATTACTCATACAGAAGCTATTCTATCTTGCTGTGCTAACTTCCTACAAGAGCACCAGTGCTGGTCACCTCTACGGCACGCAAACATCATCTAAGCCACAGAATCAACGGCACCTTTTACTACCGATAATCATGTGACACTAAGTGCAGAAGACACAACAGCAGGCACAAGAAGTGATCAAATGAGTGGGTAGCAATGTGTAGTGGTCAATATTCTCACTTCAAACTCTTTGATTATTAACTCATAAGCTAGTAGTTATATCATATGTTGCACGGACACGGATACGGACACGGGGATACGACACGGCAAGATACGGGGACACGGCAAATTCTAAAAAACTAGGATACTGATACGGCTAGGATACGTCATGATAAAAAAAAAATAAAAAAAAAATTATTAATTATAAATATTAGGTATTTTAAAATAATTAAAAATACTGTATTTTAAAATAATTTAAAATTATGTATTTTAAAATAATGTAAAAAAAATTTAAACCCTCTAACACCCTTCCCCTCCCCCTCCCGAGCCTTCCCCCCCTCCCGAACCTTTTCCCCCCCTCCAAAACCCCCCTCCCGAAACCCCCTCCCCCCTCCCGCCCCCCCTCCCGAAACCCCCTCCCCCCACCCGATTATTTCGATTTTCGATTTTCGAACTCTCCCCCTCCCGATGCAGATTCCAAAACCCACCCCTGGCCTATCGGACACGTGTCCGACGCGTGTCCGACCCGTGTCGCCGTATCCACGTGTCGGACACGTGGACACGGCAGCACTTAGGCGTATCCGTGCAACACAGGTTATATCACATGTAATTATACTTTATTTATTATTTTTTAAAATTTTTTAAATGTTGTTATAATCAATAATAAGTTATATATGATCCTTGGTTACGATAATATTCAATTTAATATTTATTTCTCCTAAGTTTTTTATTTATTTATTGTTATTTATTACAATAATATTCAAACAATAACATGTTTTTTAATGTTTATTATTTATTTATTTATATTAAATACATATAATATAAATTTCAAAAAAAAATCTCATATATTATCATTTTAAATATATTAATAGATCATGATTGATTGAAACTAAAATATAAAAAATATATCATAAACAATTATCACATATAATAATAAAATATAAAAAAAAATACAAAAAATGGTACAACATAATGAAAAACATATATAAAAAAAATATCATTCATTATTTAAATCTACAAAATCATTTTTATTATCAATAATACTCTTGTATGTTATTATCTCTTCTTCCTCTGATGAAGCACCCACAATGTCATCTTTATTTATCAATAAAAATGAAGATGCACCCTTAGAAACAAAAATTATTTTTTTCAATGAATGCATGTTGCTTAATATTTCATTAGCTCTAGCATAAAACAGTGTCATCATCTCACTAACTCTGGTAATATCTTACCAAATAAGTGTATTATCATCAAGAATCAACTCAACTTTCACACCTCAAGGCTCCAAGTGAATTTGTATTTTTATCTTTCATTCTTTTTTTAATAATTTATTATTATCATTAATGCCTATGAAGAAAATATGATCAATGAATTTATATTGGTAATATCTTCTCATCAATGCTCAATCATATTTAATACATATTAGGTCATTCAAGTATAAATATTATAATTTATTTCATCCTTTATTATGAATTTATATAAATTTTAAAATTTTTTAATTAAATTATATCATATAAAGTATGAATTATGATATTAATTATAATATTGAAAATAATTTGTTAGTTATATTCTTAAATATATTCTAGTTTCTTGTATAATTTCTTACATTACATATATGGTTCAACATTCTCATCACAAACATTTACAAATCTCATGTGTAACTAATCATTCAACTATTATATAAATATAAAAATTTATTATTTAATGATCTAGTATACATGATCCTAATAGCTAACTTATTCCTAAATAGTACTTACACATTCATATGCAAAGCAAATTCAATCATAATTATTTTTTGTTTATCACATCTTTTATTCGTTTTATCATATAGTTTAATAGATCTCTAGCACATATTCATCATATTCTATTTATTTATTTTTTATTAAAAGAAATCTAAGTGAAAATACTCAACTATGAATAATAATTTGTGAAGTTAAATCTTTTACCTCATCTTAATAATGCTAATCAATTCTTTATATTTATCTTCCATTTATTGTAACTTCTTGGAATCATCTTTGTAACTCTATCCAAAATTTCATAAATGTATATCATCGATTTTTTTTTCGTAATCAACAAAATAGAGATCATATCCAGTGCACAAGGATCCCTCACTTTAGTAGAATCTAGGAAAGATTAATATCCAATAATCATAACCTCAAAATTCAAAAAAAATATATCTAATAAATTTTGAATCCAAGATTTACTATTCTTGGATAAAAATATTTATCATCACATCAAAATATGACCTCAAACAAGTTAATTTACAAAAAAAAAAAAAGAATTAGACATCTTCTAACAAAATATTATTGTATTGTCGAATGATAAATCAAATGGTATTTGTTAGATTATCTCACTTCAGCTCTTTTATCCAATGACTATAATCAATTAGAATTAGTAAACAACTTTCTCAAATTATTTTTTCTCATATTATCAAACTAACATAAAGAAGACAATCACATACTACATCAATGCCTTTCAAATCAACTCCCACAATCCATTAAATTGTATTGTCATATTGAGCAACCTACCCCAAATATACATATAAACATTAATTGTAATGGTATTCGTTATCATTTTTTTAAATTAAAAATATGTCTAGTATCAAGGCAATACAACTTGTAATGCAGAGAGTACAAAAAAGATGTGATTGTTTCAATTATAATAGTATCTGTGAAAATTGTGCATATTATATATTAGAAAAATATTTAAATTTTAAACTTGAAAAAATTAATATTTGCCCTAAATTTTAAAAAATATAAATTAATTATCAACCATTATATAGCTTCAATAATTATCTATTATGATTTGTATAATATTCTTATTTTAAACTTGTTTCACTCAATCATCAATTAAATCAAGTGTCCCTTTGTTTTTTATCATCTATGAGATATTAATTAGAAACATAAATTTTATTTTCATATAATAATTTACCAAAAATCATTACAATTATATACCTTTTATCAGTTCATCCATGAAACAATGAAATTTTCATTTTTTTCCTCAGCTATATGATATTTATTTCAAATCTTTACTTATATTTATTTCAAATCTTTACTTATATTTCTTTTTGAGATTCCTCAAATTGATCTCGTGTAGACTAAGACCATTCAAATCTTTATTATATTGTTTGATAGTTTTAATCATAAATAGACAACTAGGATATGTAATTGGTCAAATGAAATTTCTACCTCATTTATTTCACTGACAAATCAACATGCATGTTTTATTTCTATCTAGTTTTTTATGTGTTGAGATTTAATTTAGTTTGTTTGCTTATTTTATTTATTTTCTATTTTAGTCTGTGTGAGAGTATTCGAGATATTGTTTTCCTCAACTTGGGTAAATATATATATATATATATATTGTTATAATTTTTGATTTCAAATTAATTTTTGTCTTGTCTCTCCATCTTCATGAAATCCTAATTGTGTCCAACTTGAACTTGAACATAGTAATTGACAAGTTTTAGAAATGAATGTATGTAGTGCACAGTGAAGTGCAAGGTGGCGCACCGTGCACCAACGTCACTGATAATGTGCACTAGCATTTGGTGCCAATAAAGATGTTATCATCATTATGTGAAGATAAAAAAGAGTTTTTACATGTTTCTTACTTTCGTGGTGGAATAGATAGTGGCCTATTAATGTGCAATTGTGGTTTCACAGCAGTTCAATGAGTTTACAACATTTCAGATGGTAATCTTACAATAACTTGTGTGGTAAAGCATATACAATGCAATGGTGTGTCAAGGTAGTGCATAAAATAAATTACAAATGGTGTGGTACATTTTCAAATTTTTAGTTAGCAAATTTAGTACTTTTCTTTGGTTTTTGTACTATATGATGTTTAGAAATAGTATGTGATGCATCATATTTTTAATTTCTTTGAGTTGTTTTTTTTTGTGTGCCTCATGTTAAAAAAGATTATCATAATTAGTATAAGATCATTAAGAATAGCCTAGTAAAAATCAATAATGAATATGTATTTATTGTGGGCTACTTGAATGAGTATTTGATTCTTCAATCAGTGATATGTGAGATACAAATTAGATAAGCAATCGAGGTTGAGTCAACTGATGAATTAGTAATCGACACACAATTGTTAGTTCATCTATGATAAATAATTAATCTGAGCATGTTCAAAATATTTAGTTCTTGTTACATAAGTAAAAAGATATGTGATTTAGCTACAATGAATCAATGATATACGCAATTATGACTATTCATCTATATGACAATATAACTTAACTATTAACATACATATTGACCAATCAAAATGAAGTGACTCACTATGCGGCTTGAACATAATTATGCAAAAGGATTAATGAAATGATATCTACATTGACAATGTAATATAAAATTATTTTAATTATATAAATTATTAAATTATATATAAAATTATAGATAATGTATAATATTATATATTTATAATATGAAAATTATTAAAATTTATTAAAATTACAAAGTTAAAATTTTTTTTATAATGTAATTTAAAATTAGTTTAAAATTTATTAGAATTATATAATAGAGTTATAACTTTTTAAATGAAAAATTAAAATAAAAAAATAAATAAATCAATAAATTATGTTAAAAAAAATAAAAAGTAAAAAAAACATAAGCAAACCAAATGAAAAATGACCAATCAGCCATTAGATACCAAAGGTCCGAACTAAATAAATTAAAGTTTCAACGTAACGTATAAATAAAGCGTACAACTAATAAAAAACAAAACATAAAAATCAAAAAACAGTAGATCGTCATCAATCGTCAATCAGCATATCATAAGCATCATCAGCCGCAACATCAAGATCAGTATCATATGGATTATCATCATCGGCAATCAACTCTTCCGCCATCGTAGTGGATGTGGATGCGACTGGAGTGTCTGTCCCAGTCCTAGCTCCAGCACGATCATGAATGTTAAACCTTGATTCCTCTCAATCCTTCAAACATGTCAAGGCCTCAACCATATCTGGACGTAATCTCGATCTCCTATTCGAAATCACGTTCACTGCAACAGAAAAAGCAGACTCCGATGCTACGCTCGACACCGGAGGAGTCAGTAGATCCCGTGTCATCCTAGATAGCACGGGATAGATAGACTCATATGATTTTCACCACTGTAATAAATCAAGATTCTTAGTATCAGAATGTGATAGGATTGAGCAGTAATCGGTATCTAAGTACCGAGAAAGCTCGCTCCTATGTGATGGTCCACCCATAAGTTTCCCCCTCGCTAGCTGAATGGAAAAATTATCATCTCCGAACAAGGTATCCATGTCCGTAATCACCGTCTCACTACAACCACCACCATACCTAGTATCGTAGTATATGAACAGGTCAGTCAACATCTCGTGAATGAACCCTTCAGGTGGCTCTTCCAGGTTCATGCACGAGGAAATATAAGTCAGAGTATTTTCTACCTCTTCCACTTTAACCCTAGGGTCCATGCATGCAGCGAGGCAATAAAGAGATGAAACGGTGGACCAGTACTTTAAGTACTTGGTTTCCATCTCTGCAACCATATTGTTAAGTGTCGGGTCAGCTCGATACTTACTAAACATGCTACTAATATTATATATACACCGAAATATAATGCAAGTCATGGGAGTATAAACCGACGAACACATGTTCGTCAATAATAAGTTCTTCACTCTTACTATTGACGTAGTCGGATATCACGTGTTCGTATCCAACACGTGATTCCAACATCAGGTACATGTAATTCCAACAATGTTTCACATCTAATTGAAATTTCTTCTTCTTAAAATTCTCAGACAAACAAAGACTACCAAACTCTTGTTGTCTGCAAGGAGTACGAATATATTTTAGTACATTATATATATTATCCAATACGGAAGAACACACCTTCATACCTGCTTGAACAATCAGGTTAATCACGTGACACATGCATCTGACATGAAAGATCTCTCCTAATGGTGCGTCTCTAATATTCCTAACAAACATGTTGATTGCTACTTCATTATTAGATATATTATTGAAGATGACACTAAAAATTTTATTTTAAATTTTATATTCCCTAAAGATTTTCATCATACACTCAAAAATAGCCGGGCCATCATGAGGATGAAGAATCTCAGAGAATCCTAAAATTTTTTTATTCATAGTCCAGTTAGAATCTACATAGTGGCTGGTGTAGAGGTGTCAAACGGGCCGGCCCAGCACGGCACGGCCCATTTTTCACGTGCCCAGCCGTGCTACCGTGCCGTGCCCGGCACGGCACGGTTTTTTAAATTCGGGCACGGCACGGCCCGTGGGCACGGCACGGCCCGTGGGCACGGCACGGCCCGTGGGCACGGCACGGCCCGTGGGCACGGCACGGCCCGTGGGCACGGCACGGCCCGTGGGCACGGCACGGCCCGTGGGCACGGCACGGCCCGTGGGCACGGCACGGCCCGTCGGCACGGCACGGCCCGTGGGCACGGCACGGCCCGTGGGCACGGCACGGCCCGTGGGCACGGCACGGCCCGTGGGCACGGCACGGCCCGTGGGCACGGCACGGCCCGTGGGCACGGCACGGCCCGTGGGCACGGCACGGCCCGTGGGCACGGCAAGGCCGTGCCGTGCCGTGACGGCCCGCTCGGGCACGGGCGCACCGCAAGGCAGGGCAGGCGGAGCGGGGCGGGTCGGGTCTGTTTGAACCCGACCCGCGGTCTTTTTACTGGGGGCGGGGCCCGGTTGGGTCACGAGTCACGACTCAGTGAGTCGTGACCGTGAGTCGTGACCGTGAGTCGCGACTCACGACTCACGACACAGGCACGCGGGCCGGCGTGCCGTGCCAAGGCACGAGCCGTGCCGGGCCAGGCACGGCCCGGCACGTGGTTTGTTCGCCCGGGCCCGGCACGGGCCCGGGCACGTTTTTTTATCGTGCCGGGCCGGCCCAGGCAGGCCAAACCGTGCCGTGCCTCGTGCTGGGCCGAGCCGGCCCGGCCCGTTTGACACCTCTAGGCTGGTGAGACATACATAAGATGATTCATCGTGACTTGTCCAGATATCGGACATCACTGACATCACTCCACTATATGTCATAAATTCAATAATTATTTTTTATTTTTCTAACTTATATATTTTTAGTAAGTCATTCCTAGATGTGGACCTATGAATCCTACGATAAGCAAGCTGAAAATAAGTCTGCATGATGCACACTACCCTTGGATCTTCCGAAAATCTGATCGGAAGACCCATCAATGTGATAAGTCTGGCCATGTCATCCCTACCCAACTCGCTGGAATATATGAAGGGAGTAAACTTTGAGACTGTACTCGATCCAGTCTCAAAAAATACAGTATCAAGTTGGGTTTGCCTATAATCTAATGGACCATATTTTTTGATGCATAATTCGGCATGCCTCTTAAGGTGCCTAGTCCCAAACGAACTCTTACTTATTAAAATGCTCATACAATA
The DNA here is from genome assembly GCA_029783825.1 of Sapria himalayana. Taxonomy (NCBI): domain Eukaryota; kingdom Viridiplantae; phylum Streptophyta; class Magnoliopsida; order Malpighiales; family Rafflesiaceae; genus Sapria; species Sapria himalayana. Next base: position 243,928 of record JAREIK010000728.1, on the reverse strand, counting down.
TTTGCACTATGTCATTTCTTCTTCCTCGTCCTAATATTTTTTTATTTTATTATATTAAAATGAGTCCAAACTACAGAAGTCCTCCTAGTTTTTTATTTTTTAGAAGTTTGGGTTGAGATGACTGGAGAAACCAAAGTTTCAGCAGCCTCAGACCTCAGTGTAATATTTTCATTTTTTAAATTTAAATATGTTTCATTAGTATTTGTTATTTTTTAGGATTTTTGTAATCAAAATAGTTATTTAGAGACTAGATGACTAATTTTTCTATTTTTGGTCTAGAGAGAGAGAGTAAAAAAAACTTAAAATAAATTATCCGGTAAAAACAGTGCAGTCGATCATGTGCACGGTGCACCATAGTCAAACTCAAAATTCAAAATACAAGTTGAGATTCCCGAAAATCCAAGCCGAATGTCGAAATCTCGAGTCCCGAGAGAGGGTGTGAAATTTATAGATTAAAAAAAATATTTTTTAAGTCAATTTTATTGATTTTTTTTTTAATTTTTTCGGGGTCAAAATCATGAGGGCCGTTGGATTCTACCCCCTAGCCGTTGGTGGCGAGATCCAACGACTGAAATTTAAATTTTTTTTTGCCCGTTGGGAGGGGGATTGGGTCGGCTCGGGGGACCGCGAGTAGGGTCCAATTAGACCTGACCCGCGGTCTTTTTTGTGGGAGGGGCGAAGCAAGGGGGACACGGGACGAACCCGTGCCGGTGTGCCGTGCCACGGGCACCGAACCGTGCTGGGTCAGGCATAAGCTTGGGCCCAGGCCCAGGATTTTCCCATGTCGGGCTGGCCCGGCCTGGTTGACACCTCTATCTTTGGGCATCATTAGATTCAACCGAGACACTTATAGTTCAATAGTTATTTTTCTCACCACCTTACAATGAGTTTTTAAATCATAGATTTAGAAATCAATACTCATATCACAAGTAGTCACACCTTTTTTATTTTTTTAGTATAATCTATAGAATTGATTACACAATAATCGATAATACCATTATACGAAGCAAAGGGCATGATAATATCAATGTTGTATCTTTTTTTTTATATGCATTCTCTTTTTACCTAAATTTTTATCATAATTTATTTTAATTAATTAATTTACTAAGAAATTAGGTTACAATATTATTTTTTTATTCTTCTATTAATTTTGGGTTGCCCCAATCAATTATGGCTCTCACAATGTCAGAATCATAATTATGTATGTGAGTACGAGTTCTCAAACTCTAAAAGGGACAAAACAATCTGTAACATAAAATGAGTGAGTTGTGCAAGCATGCGCTAAGTGCAAGCATTCACAATGAAGGTAGAGACACATGCAATGTATATAGAGGTTCACACACAATGAATGACAAATGCATAATTTGGGCAGCAGGCATGCTTTGTTGGCAATAGACACTACATGCATGGTGCGCAAGATAATTTTTCAGCAAACACAAGCCAGCACACAACAATGCACGATGATGAACAGTGCTAAGCAGTGGCGAACAATAGTACACAATGACACAATGGCAAAAGACAATATTTCTTGTACAGAAACTCTAACTAGGATTCTTGGAGATATCAGATTTGTAAAAATAAAATGTTTTGGGGATTGTAATTTTTTGGAAAAACTATAATTTTGTGACACGTTTAAATTATCATAGTAGAGGTAAATGGAGATAAGTCTCAATCTAATAAACTTATTGCAAGAGATTAGGTCACACTAGACACAATTGTTGGATATTAGTTCCAAAGAGAATATCAAAAATGTTACACAACAATGAGAAAAACATACTAATTGCTAGAGCATCTAAGAATCATTAATGAATCTATTCATTGTGATACTTACTAGAGAAAAATACACAAAATTCATCTCTAAGGCAACAACAAATCTTTTTTGTCTTTTATGTATTATTGGTTGTTTCACTTACTCTCACTTCAGACTAATGAATTATTGACATATAAACAAACATTTATATAACTATTAATCATACTTTATTTTTCATGTTCTTTTCTTATTTGGAGAATATTATTGTTACCAACAAAAATGCTCAAAAGTTATTATATATGAAACTATTCAACTTGAATTATTAGTACTTCCTAATGTCATATTTATTCCTAATTGTATTGTTAATGTATTCTAAGTAAAATGACATTTCAGAACTCAACTCTAACTTTTGTTTACTTCCACTTATATTTATTAGAAGTGTCAAGTGGGTCGGTCAGTCATGGCACAGCATTAGGCATAGCCCAATTGAGTTGTGTTTGGCCCAACATGGCATGGACCAAACCATGTCTGGACCTGGGTCGTGCCGGCAAAAGGCACAGCTCATGTCGTGATGGACTAGAAGCTATCGTGCCTCATATCAAGCAAGGCATTGCCCACGTATCTGGCCTGTCAGCACAGTCCACCGCATGGTGACCATGGCCTGGGACCAAGAATGGGTCATTGGTCATAGAAAATCGAGTAACTGGATATAATTGACACGCCCATGCCCGGTCCCATTTTTAAAAAAAACTAAGTTTTTTTTTAATTTAAATGTACCTACCGCATCCACACAGCAAATTTTTTTAATAAAACCAATATTACCAAGTTGACGTGGCGAGTCGGCCAATTGTGACAAAAGTCCCGATGGCTAGACTGGGCATCAGGCAAACACATGCATATGCCTGATGGTGACAATAGTCACTATCAATGTCGGGCATGTGCTTTGAGGTTCATTTATTAAAAAAAAAAGTTAGGAGATGCTGCCAGAGGACAAAAATCTAAAAGCTATCAAGTTTTTACCCATTTATATATTAAAAAAATTCAAAAAAATAAAACAATATAATTTTTAAATAAGAAAAATCTATAAATATAGATTAAGTATTTAGAATTTTTCATTTTTATTTCTTTATCACTCTCCTCTCCTTTACTTTCCTATGTTGTCTCTCTCTCATTCTCAATTTAGAGATTTTTTATTCTCTAATTTTCTCTGTGTGCAGATATGTCCTTTGAAAGTTGGAAACCAGAATGAATAGTGAAAATTTTATATTTTTTATAACAAAGCAAATCATAACTCAGTACTTACAAGCAACAATTCCAATTGCAGTTATGTTAAGGCCTAAAGGTATTAGAATCCAAATATTTTTTTATTTGTTTATAAATATTAGTTAATTATTTTTTAATATAAACTAAAAAATTAACTAATATTTAATAATGAATATAATGATGATGAAATTAATATTAATTTAGATATAAATAATAATAATAATCCTATGAAAAGGTCAGAGACTGAAACTATATTTTCTTTCATGACCTCAATCTAAACTCAAATATCTAAAAAATAAAAAATAAGAAAAATTTTAATTGTTTGGATTCACTTTAAAATAATAAAAAATAAAAATTCTAGAAATATCGATAAAAAATCAATACAATGTATATATTATCAATATATATATATATATATATATATATATATATATAGGAGTACAAGTGACACGAACTACCTAAAAAAACATATCAATCAATGCACCAAAAAATATGGTACATTAGATCTCAAATAAACCCAATTAAGTCTAAGCAGTAGAATCTTTGAAGCAAAATTTATTTTAGCTTATTTAACCTTTTTCATATATCACATTGATTTAGACAAGGAATACATGATTAAATTGATTATGATAATAGTTATTCTAATTAGATTTTCAGAGGATCCTAAAATAATCAATATCATACAAACCTACTTCTAGTCTGCTTATTGTAAAATTCCTAAGTTCACATATATAAATAACATAATAAAAATATTTGAAATTTAAAAAATAATTAATAATTAATAAATTTATAAAATATAATAGAATAATATTCATGATATCCGATATCTGGACTAATCACAATGATGGATTATTTGTATGTTTCACCACCCACCATATAAATTTTATGTAGAAACTTAAAAAAATTTTAAAATTTTCTAAGATTTTTCATCTTCGTCATATCATTATCATATATGAGTACATAATGAAGATTTTTAGAGATTATAATACTCATTATAAAATATTTAGTATCATATTTAATAATACATCTAATAAAAAAGTTACTATTGGCACATTTATTAAAGACCATTATAGATAAGCCATTTGTTAGAGTCTTGTGTTGGATACAAACACATAATATTCAACTACGTTAATAGTAAGAGTAACGAATTTATTATTTATGACTCCGACTGGAATAGAAAAATTTTTTTTATGAAATTCCTAAAAATTTTGTATGACACGGCAAATGTATGTTCATCTCTGTATACTCTCACTATTACATTGTACTCAGTTACATATATAATATTAATAACATGTTTAACAAGTATAAAAATCACCATATATTTAGTGTCATAGTTATTGAGATAAAAACTAAGTTATTAAAGTACTAGTTCACTATTTCATCACTTTATTATCTGACTGTCTACATGAATCATAGGATTAAAATGAAAGGGATAGAAAATATTTTAACATATATATTTACGTGCATGATTTAAGAATACCAACCTAAAAATTTCATTCATAAAAAATTAACTAACTTATTTACATATTATGATATTAGGTATGATAATAATTATAATCATACTTCAAATATGGACATGGACACTACATTTAGAGATAATGACATCTCCATTCAGTTAGTGAGCAAGAAATAAAAAGGTGATCCACCAAATAAGAGCGAGCTATCTCGATTTAGATACTAATTAATATTCAATCCTATCACAAAATAATAATAATCTAAGTAGCACGGATACGCCACTGGACAGCCGTGTCCACGTGTCTAACACGTGGATACGGTACGTACACATGTCGGATATGTGTCCGATACGCCCCGTGGTATCGTTAACAAAGTTCGTGTTCGATACGCCACGTGACGTATCGGATAGATGCGTCGGTTGCCAAACCGACGCATTTTTATGATTTTGACGCGGCAAAAATACTCTATATATTAATGCCTTACTCCTACAACTCCAACAAATAAAGGAGCACACCACCGACAGTGAGTGGCCGACGAAGCTGATTGCGGGAAATAGTTGAGGAGCACACTGCTGACAGTACCTAAGGTAACCTAATTCTATAAGCTGTAATGGGAGGGGTGTTGGAAGTTATAACGGGAAGGGGGTGTGTTGGAAGCTGAAACGAGAGGGGGGGGGTTCAAAGCATGATTTTATTTATTATAGGGAGGGGGGGCTAGAAGCTGTAACGTGAGGGAGCAAGGGTTAGAGGGTTTAAATCTTTTTTTTATATTTTAATTATTATTGTTTGTTTAATATATATGCAAAATATAATAAACAAATAATTTATTTTAATTTTAAATACATGATTTTAAGAATAATAATAAATATGCAATATTAAAATATAGAATATATAAATATGAATATTTTTTGTAGTATGTAATATTTAGTAATATATAATATATAAGTATAATAGTTTTTGTTATATAATTTATTTTAAATAAATTAATATAATATGTAAATAATAAAAATATAATGAAAATTGTAATATAGTATTGATAGAGAAACAAAATTAGATTAAATTAATTTTGAAATAATATAGATTATTTAAAATGCATATTTTTTTTTTCATATAGAATTATACAATAAAATAAATTATAATTCGAAACCTTCAAGTAATCAACAAAATATTCAAGATGATGATAATGCTTCATTATGGAGATATGTCACGAAAGATGCAAAATTGGATAAAGAAAAAAGGAGAGAAAATATTACTTTTCAATGCAATTTTTGTAGACAAATATATAGAGGATCATATTATAGAGTCAAGGTTCACATGTTAAAAATTAAAGGGGTTGGGATTGCATCATGTACAAAAGTAACAAGTTAAAATTTGATTGAGATGCGAATGATGATAGAGGAATCTAAACAAAAAATGAAATAATCTAATCCTAAGCAAGTTTATTTACCCACATTAAGCATTGCAGATTCTTTTTTTAAGAATTCCTCTTCTAGTACTAATCCAATTGATCTAAAAAGGAGAAAGGAGACTATGTGATCAATTGAAAATGCATTCAAAATCGGTGCAAGTGAAATAGTTGACAGTGAGATAGCTAGGATGTTTTATTCTGGAGGATTATCTTTTCACTTTGCTAGAAAACCTTATTATGCACGTGCCTTTAAAAGTACAAGTCAACTTCCAGGTTATGTCCCACTAAACTATAATACATTAAGAACAACATTATTGCAAAAAAAGAAGAATAATAATATTGATAATCAATTAGAACCAATCAAGAAGACTTGGAATGAGAAAGGAGTGAGCATTTGTAGTGATGGATGGTCAAATGCTCAAGGAAGATCATTTATTAACATCATGGGAGTCTCTGAAAGTGGACCAATATTTTTAAAAGCAATAAACTGTGAAGGAGAGACTAAGGACACACATTTTATAGCTGATTTATTGATTAACACTATACAAGATATTGATCCACAAAAGATAGTTCAAGTTATAACTGATAATGCTACCACTTGCAAAGCAGCAGGATACATTATGGAAGCAAAATTTCAGCATATCTTTTGGACCTCGTGTGTGGTTCATACTCTTAATCTTGCTTTGAAGAATATTTGTGTACCGACTCACTCAATATATGATGATATGATGGAACAGTGTGGTTGGATCGCTCAAGTTTCAAATGATATTTTTTTTATCAAGAATTTCATTATGAATCATGCAATGAGATAATCAATATTTAATAATCATTGCAAGTTGAAGTTACTTTCAGTGGCCGATACACATTTTGCTTCAACTATTATTATGCTTAAATGATTTAAAACAATAAAAAGAGGCTTATAGCAATTAGTGATAAGTGAAAAATGGAAAATGTATAAAGACGATGATTTAGTGAAAGCTAAAGAAGTAAAGGATAAAATCCTAAATGAAAATTTTTGGATGAATGTAGATTATATCCTCAGCTTTACAACTCTCATTTATGAGATGCTTCGATTAGCTGACACTGACAAACCTTGTCTTCACAATATTTATGAGTGGTGGGATTCTATGATCGAAAAAGTGAAGAAAATTATTTTAGAGAAAGAACATAAAAGCCCCACAGATATTTCAAGGTATACTTTTAATTTAATTTTCAATTTTTATTATTTTGATTGAAAGTTTTTAAGTTTTAATTATAATTGAACTTATATGAATTGCTATGTATTTTAATCTATAGATTTTTTTATATTGTGAATGAAATCTTGGTGGAAAGATGGAATAAAAGCCACACACCTTTACACCCTCTTGCTCATTCCTTAAATCCAAGGTAATCTTAAGAGTTTAAATTGTAGATTATGCTAATTTTAATATAAATGATATTCTATGATGTTTAATATTTTATAATTAATGTTATAGCTTAATTTGCAGGTATTATAGTCAACATGGCTTGCTGAGTCTCGTGATTGTGTTCCACCGCATCGAGATTTAGAAATAGTAAAAAAAAGAAAAAAAATATTTTGAAATATATTTTTCCAATGAAGGTGAAAGGAGAAGAGCAAATGACGAGTGCTATATTTTCGGCATTTTTGGAAGATTTTTCTAGTAGTGATTCAATCAATGACAGGTGGTACATGAGTTCTATTAAATGGTGGGTTATTCATGAAACTGTTGCACCGATGCTTCAATCTATTGCATTGAAATTATTAGGACAACCTTGTTCATCCTCATTTTGTGAAAAAAATTGGAACACTTATAATTTTATTTACTCTATGAAGAGAAATAAATTAACACCACAAAGAGCTGAAGACTTAGTTTATGTCCATAACAATCTTCGACTTCTGTCAAGGAGATCTCCAAACTGTAATGAAGGCAAATCTAAAATGTTGGACATTGGAGGTGATGGTTTTGAATCAATGGATATTGAAAATGCTAGAATTCTTGAGATTGCAGATATTTCTTTTGATGAACCTGAATTGGAAGTTATTTTATTTGATTCATAAGAAAATAATAATCTTTTGTTTTAATATTTCTTATGTTTGTGTTTGAATGTTTATAAAAATAATGTTTGAACATTTTTTATCTTTATCTAAATTTCTGTTTATGGATAATATTTGTATTTATTTTTTTTTTTCATGCCGTATCCTAACCGTATCCGCATAGTTATTTAAGGCACAAGGCATACTGAGGCGCAAAAGTCTTTTGGGGCCTTAAGGCGCAAGGCGCACTTGAGGCGCGGGCTTTTTTATTTGAGACATACCCAGCCTAATACACATAAAAATTATACATTTTACTAAATATAATCTTTAATTTTCATCTAATAATAAACTAAAGAACATCAAAGATAAAAATCAAATATTAATAGTGCTCTCATCATCCAAACATTCAAAGTTTCAAAACAAAATATCAAACATTTAAAGTTCTAAAACAAAAATACCTTTTGAGCCTCTTCTTCTTTTCTCCTCTTCAATCCAGCCTTAAGAGTATTTTGGGAGGGTTGTTTTGAGGGTTTTAGGGTGTAACCTGAGAAAGAGTGGGTTTTATAGGGCTTAAAATCACAAAACTCAAAAACGACATCGTTTTGATTCCTTGAAGACCAAAAAACATCGTTTTGGAGGTGGCATTTTTTTTATTTTAAATCAAAACCTCAAAACGATGTCGTTTTGAGGGTCTTGTTTTTTTAAAAAAAATCAAAATCAACCCAAAACGATGTCATTTTGGGTTGTTTTGGTTTTTTAAAAAAAATATAACTCAACCCAAAACGACGTCGTTTTGGGTTGGATCAGCCGAATACGTCATCTTCCCCGACGCACTCCTCCGGCATTTTGCCTGGTTCCACCTATCGCCGCTTCTCCCGCCGTTGCTTTGCCCTTCTTCTCCGACAAAATTTTCTCATTTCCAACGGCGAATCCGGCAAAAAAAAAGGAGAGGAGAAGAAGAGGAAAAAGGAAAAGAATGACGTACCTGGCTCGACACCTGCCGCCACCGAAACTGGAAGTCGACGCCTGCTGCGCCTCACCCGGCTGCGCCTTGCCTGAAGCGAGGCATTTTTCCCGGGAGTGGTGGCACCTGAGCTTCAGGCGCGCCTCAGGCACGCCTTTCAAAGCTATGCGTATCTATATCCTAGTTTTTTGAAATTTGTCATGTCCCTGTATCCTACCATATCGCATCCCCGTGTTCGTGTCCGTGTCTGTGCTTCTTAGATAATAATAACCTTCATATTTTATTATGATAAAAATCAAATAAATCTACTATCTTTTGATATCTAAGATGACACAAAATCTATTGAATTCTCTAGTATCTAGCATAATATCAGAGTATACTTTTTCTGTTGTAGCTAATATTATTTTAGATAAAAAATTAAAACTATTATCATATATCATTATAGCATTTATAAGCATGAGAGACTAGAAAAATTTGAGGTTGAGCATTCAGAATAGAGTGAGAGTAAAAGAGTTGATAGTAGATAACTCGTGAGACTTGAAGAATATTGAAGTCGTCACTAACAATATCATCATGCACTTACATGATAATAATGATTTAAATACAAACACCGAGTGGCATTGAGATTGATTGTTATCTGTTGATGTTGTATTAATTTTATAATTATAATTTTTATATGATACAATTTGCATTTGATACTATAATTATAAATTACAATTATTTTTTTCTATTAATATTTATTGACGAAGAAAGAGAGGGAGAGAGAGAGAGAAAACCTTGAGTATTTTTTGCTTATCTCTGGCTTGTAGCACTTTCCCTTATATATTTCACACTCTCCCTCAAGCTGGAGCATATACGTCATATGCACCAAGCTTGTTACAAATGTATTTAATCCTAGGATAACTGAGAGATTTAGTGAAGATATCTACTAGTTGATCATCTGAATTAACAAAACTTGTAGCAACACATCCTGATGTGATCTTCTCTCTAATGAAGTGACAATCAACTTCAATATGCTTGGTCCTTTCATGAAAGACTGGATTGGAAGCAATATGTAATGCGGCCTGGTTATCACAGATGAGTTTCATCTATTCATCCTTTTCAAATCTCAACTCTCGAAAAAGATTTTTCAACCATATGAGTTCACATGTTGCCAAAGTCATAGCTCGATACTCTGCTTCTGCGCTAGATCTCACTACTACATTTTATTTCTTACTCTTCCAAGATATTAGATTACCTCCAATAAAAACACAGTACCCTGAAGTGGAACGTCTATCTGTGGGTGAGCCAGCCCAATCTGCATCTGTGTAACCAACAACCTGAGTATGACCTCTGTTCTCGTACAACATACTTTGGTCTGGTGTACTTTTGATATATCGAAGAATACGGATTACGACATCCCAATGGCTATCACATGGTAACTGTAGGAATTAACTAACAACACTCACAGAAAAAGAAATATCTGGACGAGTAATGATGAGATAGTTCAATTTACCTACGAGTCGTCGATATCTCCCTGGGTCTCCTAAAGGCTCCCCCTGTCCTGGTACAAGTTTGACATTTGGATCCATAGGTGTGTCTACCGGTTTACAATCTAACATACCGGTATCTTCCAGGATGTCTAAAGAATACTTCCTTTGGGAAAGGACCACACCGGAACTAGATTAAGCTATCTCAATTCCCAAGAAATACTTGAGTTTCCTCAAATCTTTGGTTTGAAAGTGGGTAAAAAGATGTTGCTTTAGTTTCTGAATATCATCCTGATCACTGCCTGTAATGACAATGTCATCCACATAAACAACCAGATAAATACACTGCCCCAAAGAGTTATGATGATAGAAAACTGAATGGTCTGTTGTACTGCAAAGCATGCCAAACTCTTGAACAACAGAACTAAAACGACCAAACCATGCTCGAGGAGATTGTTTCAAGCCATATAGAGAACGGCGTAACTTGCACACTAAACCAGACTCCCCCTAAGCAACAAAACCAGGAGGTTGCTCCATATAAACTTCCTCGACAAGATCACCATGAAGGAAAACATTTTTAATATCCAACTGATAAAGAGGCCAAGAACACATAGCAGCCATGAAGAAAAGCAGACGAACAGAAGCCATCTTGGCAACAGGGGAGAATGTGTCAGCATAATCAGAACCATAAATCTGAGTATAGCCTTTAGCAACTAAGCAGGCCTTAAGGCGATCAACCTGACCATCAGGACCAACCTTAATTGCATAGACCCAACGACAACCAACTGTAGATTTACCAGAGGGTAAAACAACAAGATCCCAAGTGCCATTAGAGTGTAGAGCAGCCATTTCATCCACCATTGCCTGTCGCCAGCCTGGATGGGAAAGAGCTTCATGGGTGCTCTTTGGAAGAGAAACAGATGATATTGCAGAGACAAAAGCAGAATAGGGTAAAGATAATCGAGAATAACTCAAAAAATTATAAATAGGATAAGGATTACGAGTAGAGCGATTACCTTTCCGAATAGCAATGGGTAAGTCATCAGGAGATGGTGGAGCCAGGGCAGGAGAAGCCGAAGGGATAGGAAATGAGTCAGCAAGTGCCTCAGCAAACGACAGAGGAGCATCGACACGAGGGCGACGAAGATAAACCAAAAGTGGTCGAGGAGGCACAACATCAGGTGAAGAGAGAATGGGAATGGGCAAGACTGCAGAAACAGGAAGAGACTCAGAAATAGTGGAAAAGAATGGTGAGTCCTCAAAGAAAGTAACATCAGCGGAGATAAAGTAACGATGAGTCTCAAGAGAATAATAACGATAACCCTTCTGAAGTCTGGAATATCCCAAGAAGAGACACCTCATGGCTTTGGCTGAAAGCTTGTCCTGTCCAGGAGTGAGAATATGAACAAAGCAAGTACAGCCAAAGACACGAAGAGGAAGGAAATAAAATGATCGGTCATGGAATAGAAGGGAACGAAGAATCTGATCATGTAAAACAGAGGAGGGCATACGATTAATCAAATAACAAGCGGTAAGAACAGCGTCCCCCCAAAAACGAAGAGGAACATTAATATGGAGGAGGATAGTACGAGCTGTCTCAACAAGATGTCGATTCTTGTGCTCAGCTACCCCATTTTGTTGAGGAGTATGAGCACAAGAAGACTGATGAAGAATCTCATGATGAGATATAAATGAAGTAAAGGAGGATGAAAAATATTCCCTAGCATTGTCACTGCGTAACACACGAATAAAAATATTGAATTGGGTCTGGATTTCAGCATAAAATTTCTGAAAAATAGAAAATAACTCAGCTCGATTTTTCATTAAAAATAACCAAGTACATCAAGAATAGTCATCAATAAAAGTGACAAAATATTAAAATCCTAAAGTAGACACAGTCCGACAAGGACCCCAAATATCAGTGTGGACAAGCTCAAAATGAGACTTTGCCTGATTATCCAAACACTTTGGGAACTAGACACGAGTATGTTTCCCAAGCTGACATGACTCACACGAAAGCGACGACAAAGTGAAAAAATGATGGACCATCTTCTGGAACTTGGAGAGACTAGGGTGGCTCAGACGACTGTGAATGAGGAAAGGAGCATCAGTGGAAATGCAAACTGCATGAGATGAATCCGAGATGAGGTGATAGAGACCATGAGACTCACGTCCTATGCCAATCGTCTTCCCCGTACTCCGGTCCTGCAAGGTCACAAATTTATCAGAAAAAGTAATAGAACAATTAAGAGTACGAGTAATTTTGCTGATGGAAATAAGATTAAAATGATATTTAAGAGTATAAAGGATAGAAGTGAGAGGTAGAGAAGGTAGAGGAAGGGCCAAACCAATACCTTTAGCCACATTTTGAGAATCATTAGCTAAGGTAACAGTAGGTAAAGCAGAGGTAGTAGAAATAGAGGAGAAAAGATCCTTATTACCAGATATGTGATCAAAAGCTCTAGAATCTAGAATCCAGGGTCCAAGAGAAGATGTGTGGGTAAGGCAGGCAGAGGTATTACCAGGCTGGGCAACAGAGGCAACAGAAGCCTGATATGCCTGAGATGCGGAGGAGCTCGGAGGCTGAGGCAGCTGAGAATCAGAGGACTGGACCATATGGGCAATGCGAGAAGGCCGTCAATATAACTGATAGCAACAATCACGAGTGTGGCCAAGTTTATTGCAATAGGTGCAATGAAGACGTTGACCCCTACCTCGGTTACCTATACGGCCTCCTTGAGTGGTAGTGTGAGAAACTAACACAGAAGAATCTGAAGTGCTATCAGATGACAAAGTCTGAGTGGACGAGATACGAAGGAGGCGAGGAAACACATCATCCAAGGACGGAACTGTTGAACTGCCAAGAATCTGATCGCGGACAGGCTCAAGATCCGGACGGAGGCCAATAAGAGTAAGGACCATAAAGAACTTATCAAGCTGTGTTTGTTGAGCCCCAACATCAGAAGTAAGAGGCATCACAGTCAAGAACTCTTCCTTAAGAGAAGCAATCTGGCCAATATAAGTAGATAGATCCAAATCCTGTTGGCAGAGATGGACAATAGCAGAAGCCACCTTATAAAGAAGCTGGATATCATTCGTGTATAATCTTTTAGCTTGCGTCCAAAATTTAAAATAAGTTTTGTAGGCCCGAAGATGAAGAAGAATCTTAGGATCAACTGATTGCCACAATATACTACATAACTGAGCATCTATCTTCCTCCACTGTACGCGGTCAACCTCAGGAATATCTGTCTCCTGTGTAACCAGGTGATCCTCATATCATTGACCCATAAACCATAGTTCAACAGAAGCTGACCAGCAAAGATAATTGTCACTGCCAACCAATTTCTCCGAAGTAATCATGGGAGATCCAGATATAATAGAGGAAAAAATGAAAATTTTAGCAGCCATATCTACTTCAGATTGAAAAAAAAAACCCTAGTACAGCTCCAGATTGTGGCGTGGCAGCACCCGAAAGATTGAAGAGGCAAGGAAGAGGATTTCAGGAACAGGGTTTCTGAACAAGGTTGAAAAGAGCCCTAGTACAGAATTTCCTGGCCACCTTGGAACCCGTGACCGGAGACGACGAACGAGAATACTGGACGCTGTTACGTTGTAATCAAGAGGAACGTTGGAAAAACAATAGCAGTGGATTCGAGCTCGATTCTCTATCCCTAAACGCCGACTCCATGAATGGATTTGACGAACAAACTTTCTCGAAGCCAATCGGTGAGGTTGATGTTATTGTGCTGAGCGATTCCGACGATGAAGACGAGGATGATGAAGTGATGATCTCTTCGGGGACGATGTGTGCGAAGAACAGAACTGATGGGGCGCAGCTTCTCGAAATTGACGATCCGTATTCCGTACCGGCGATCGGAAATGGCGGAAGTTCTAGCGTACCCTGCTCCTTCCCTTCACGATTTTCACTCGGAAGTAGAGGTGTCAAACAGGCCGACCTGGCATGGCACAGCTCGGTTTTTAACGGCAGTGCCTACGGGCCGTGCCATGTCGTGCCGGGCCCGCTCGGGCCCGGCCTGGCCATACAGGCCGGGGAAGAGGCAGACCCGAGCGGTTGAGCCCGAGACTGAGAGAGAGGGAGGCAAGCTGCACCGCACGCCGCACGGCCAGGCAGAATATTTTTTTTTAAAAAAAAATTTATATATTGTTAATTGTATTGCTTAAGTGTAGAGTATTAAATATAAACATATTTAAAAATATTAAAAATAAAAATTAAATAAAAAAACAAATTTTAAAAATTCATTTTTTTAATCAAATTCAAATTAGTTTACCTTTTATTATATTTATTAATTATAAATTAAAGTTATTAATGTTTAAAATAAAATTTAAATCGTAAAAAAAATAAATCAATATATTATGTTAGTAAAAATAAAAATTAATAAAAAATTAAACAACACAAATGAAAAATTATCAATCATCCATTTGAAACCGATGGTCCGAACCGAAAAAAAACAAGTATAAGTTTCAACACAACGTACAAACAAAGCGTACAAATACAATCAATAAAAAAACATCGAAAAAAAAAAACAACAGATCATCATCAATCGTCAATCGGCATATCATGAGAATCATCAGCCGCAACATCAAGATCAGTATCATATGGATCATCATCATCGGCAATCAACTCCTCCGGCATCGTAGTGGATGTGGATGCGACTGCAGTGTCTGTCCCAATCTCAGCTCCAGCACGATTATGAATACTAAACCTCGATTCCTCTCAATCCTTCAAACATGTCAAGGCCTCAACCATATCTAGACGTAATCTCGATCTCCTATCCAAAATCACGTTCACTGCAACAGAAAAAGTAGACTCTGATGCTACGCTCGACACCGGAGGAGTCAGTAGATCCCGTGTCATCCTAGATAGCACGGGATAGATGGACTCATATGATTTCCACCACTGAAATAAATCAAGATTCTTAGTATCAGAATGTAATAGAATTGAACAGTAATCGATATCTAAGTACCGAGACAGCTCGCTCCTATGTGATGGTACACCCCTACGTTTCCACCTCGCTAGCTGAATAGAATAATCATCATCTCCGAACAAGGTATCAATGTCCGTGATCACAGTCTCACTACCACCACCACCATACCTAGTATCGTAGTATGTTAATATGTCAGTCAATTTTTCGTGAATAAACCCTTCAGGTGGCTCTTCCAGGTTCATGCACGAAGAAAATGAAAGTCAGGATGTTTTCTACCCCTTCCACCTTTGCCCTAGGGTTCATGCATGCAGCGAGGTAATAAAGAGATGGAATGGTAGACCAGTACTTCAAGTACTTGGTCTTCATATTTGCAACCATATGGCTAAGCGTCGGGTAAGCTCGATACTTCCTAAACATGCTACTAATATTGCATATGCACCGGAGTGCAATGCAAGTGGTGGGCGTATAAACCGACGAACACATGTTCTTCGTATCATAAAATATCTTCAGGAATTTCATAAATGAAATTTCTGAAGCCCAGTCAGTGTCGTCAATAATAAGTTCGTCACTCTTACTATTGACGTAGTCGGATATCACGTGTTCGTATCCAACACATGATTCCAACATCAAGTACGTGTAATTCCAACGATGTCTCACATCCGATTAGAATTTCTTCTTCTTATGATTCGCAGACAAACAGAAAGTATCAAACTCTTGTTGTCTGCAAGGAGTACGAATATACTTTAGTGTATTGCGTAAATTATCCAACGCGGGCGAACACACCTTCATACCCGCTTGAACAATCAGGTTAATCACGTGACACATGCATCTGACATGAAAGATCTCTCATAATAGTGCCTCTCTAATATTCCTAACAAACATATTGATCGTTACTCCATTATTAGAAGCGTTATCGAATGTGACACTAAAAATTTTATTTTGAATTTTATATTCCCTAAAGATTTTCATCATACACTCAAAAATGGCCGGACCATCATGGGAATAAAAAATCTCAGTGAATCCTAAAATTTTTTTATTAATTGTCCAGTTAGAATCTACATAGTGACTCGTGAGACATGCATAAGAAGAATCATCGTGACTTGTACATATATCGGACGTCACGGACACCACTCCACTATATGCCATAAATTCCTTAATTATTTTTTGTTTTTCTAACTTATATATCTTTAGTATGTCATTCCTAGATGTGGACCTAGGAATCCTACGATAGGAAGACTAAAAATAAGTCTGCATGATGCGCACTACCCTCGGATCTTCCAAAAATCTGATCGGAAGACCCATCAATGTGATGAGTCTGGCCATGTCGTCCCTACCCAACTCACTGGAGTATATGAAGGAAGTAAACTTTGAGACTGAACTCGATCCGGTCTCAAAAAATGTAGTGCCAAGTTGGGTTTGCCTAAGATCTAAGGGTCCATGTTTTTTGGTGCATAATTCGACATGCCTCTTAAGGTGCCCAGTCCCAAATGAACTCTTGCATGTTAATAGTCTCATGCAATATTTGCACTGTGTCATTTCTTGTTCCTCACCCCTAATATTTTTTTGTGTTATGATTTTAAAATGAGTCCAAACTACAGAAGTCCTCCTAGTTTTTTGTTTTTTAGAACTTTGGGTTGAGGCGACTGGAAAAACCAAAGTTTCAGCTACCTCAGACCTCCGTGTAACACAAACGTTTTTATTTTCCAAATTTAAATACGTGTCAGGTGTATTTTCATTTTTTATGTTTTTTATTTTTTCCTAATTTTTTTCTAGAGAGAGAAACTTTAGAGAGAGAAAGTAAAAAAAAAAACATAAAATAAAATACCCGGTAAAAGCAATGAGGTCAGTCACGTGCAAGGTGCACCGCAGCAAGCTCTGATGTTCAAAACTCAAGTCGCGTTTCACGAAAATCCTAGCCGAAAGTAAAATCCCGAGGCCCGAGAGAGAAATGTACGATTTATGTGAGAGAGTGAAAATTTTGAGAGGATATATGTTTTTGAAAAACAAAAATGTTATTGGGAGGGGGGTAGAATTTATAGATTAAAGATATTAATTTTTTATAAAAAAAGATATTTTTTTTTTATTTTTTTGAATTTTTAATATATATTTAGGGGGCAGAATCACAAGGACCATCGGATTCTTCCCCCTAGCCGTTGGAGGCGAATCCAACGGCTGAAAATGAATATCATTTGAAAATTTTTTTTTCCCGTTGGGATTGGGTCTGGAGTTGGGACAGCGGGTCGGGTCCAATCAGACCCGACCCGCAGATTTTTTTCGGGAGGGGCCAGGTCACGCCCTCACATGCCCGTGTGAAACCTAACCGGCACGGGAAGATCCCATGCCGACGTGCCGTGCCCCGGCACGGCACGGCACAGGCCCGGGCACGGTTGACACCTCTACTCGGAAGTGGATTTGTCAATCATTATCCTCTAATACCATATTGACGAAGAAAGAGAGAGAGAGAGAGAGAGACAAAACCTTGAGTATTTTTCGCTTATCTCTGGCTTGTAGCGCTTTCCCTTATATATTCCACAATATTAATTATTAATTATTATTTATCATTTTTTATTTCACTTATAATTATAGTTTATGTTTATATGTTTTTACTCTTATACTTATGTTTCGTTAATGTTATGTCTGATATGTATTGTACATATAATATAATTAATTTTTATTTTCTTTATTTTTTTATTTGATATTTTTATTTTTTTATTTCTATGATGACTAGTCAATGATGTGTAGTGACGGTGGAGGTGGTAGGTGGACTGTGCATGTGGTGGCACTGCCCACAATGCTAGCATGATGCGACATGGCTCAAGATGACCCAACATTATAAGCACGAGTCTACCCGAAATCATATTAGTCATGCCATGTTGGGCATGGCATGACTTCCATGTCGGGCAGTGCCCGGCACAGCACAATGACCCAACTGAACCACCCAAAAATGAGTCATGCCAACACATCATAGCCTGTTTGACACCTCTAAAATTTATTTACAAGATTGACAAACTCTAAAAAAGACTTCATTTGAGATTAAGCATATTGAATTATATGTTATCTCTTATACGATAAGATCTCACTCTATATGTTTGAGTCTAGTTTGAACCGAGACATATCAACTAGGAAAACTTACAAGAACTTCCTATTTGATATGCTAGTCTAGTTTGAATCGAGACACATTCAATCTGATACACTTAGTAGAGATATGAGAACCTAATAGATATGATCAGAGTTGAATTTAGGTATTTGATCATATTTATTGATAACTAGTCAAGATATACTTGGATATATTTATTTCATGACAAATCATTAATATTTTTATTTTTTAGACATCTCACGAAATAATAAAAATTTAATTCAATAAAAAATTGGTATTAAATATTTAAATTTTTTATCTTGTCTTGATAACTCTAAGATTCTTAATACTCTTTTCGAGGTGAGATAAAGTGTCAACTAATCTCTTTCTTGAAATCAACCCAAATATCTATTGAACAAAAACTCATTTCTATCATAAATCTTCTACACCACCATAATATTGCATTAATCATGAGATAAAAAGTAATGGTGCATACCTTTGTTACCTCATCAATTAATATAATTACTTTGAAATATCTTTCCATGTGCTATAAATTATTATCTAACTCTTCGGCATCCTATTGACTCTAAAAGGTGTAGAGCTTTAGAACCTCCACCATTGGTGCCTCATGGATGGTCATCACTCGATCTGATAATATAGCCTTATAAATTATCACATCTTATCTTAGCTCCTATTCATGCTTAGTCAGGACTTCCACCCTTGATTCCAAGCTAGTTAGCATGTTCATGATCCTCATGAACTCCTCATATGATATCATCGAAACTATCAAGTTTTGTATTCTTTCTTTAAAGTCTTAAATCTATACTTTGAGATCCTTGATGGTCTTCTCCATACATTGCTCCATGTGATTCATTCCATCCTTGGTGTTAGCCATGACGATCTCTAATTTGATAACACAACAATCAAAGCTTGTAAGATAATCATATGACTTGTCCTTCTTTCCATTATCTTTGGTGAGAGGGTCAATGTCTCTTTCTCAAACTTCATTGAAAACTTTCTCCATATGAAAGCTTATCATTATTTCTTTTTGAGTTACTTCATACTCACAACCTCACCTCTGATACTAATTGTTACAGATTTAATCTTTTTGTTAAACTTTCGTGCAGCATTTAGGCAACTCACTATTTTAATATTGCTAAATCAGTCTCTTTTTTGTCTTGCAAGTACTACTTAACTTCTACCAATAAGTTAAAATCAAAAAAAAAACTCAAAAGAACACAAAAAAATTTAGTATTCAAGAAAATTTTTTATCAACTTAATGATTTACAAATAAGATTACCTCCTTTTTGATACATATCAAAAAAGATATCTAGAATCTTCCAAGGTTCTAGATACTTTAATTCTCTAAAATACTCTATACTTACTTAGAATGGGAGATCTCTTCATATTTCTAGAAGTTTCTCATCACCTTATAGAAATCTCCCGGGGATTTATTTGCCTCCATTTGATGAAGAGAGGATCCCTCCATAAAATCTAGTGTGACAGGATACACTATGCTACACCTAGGCTAGTCTAGGTTAAGCACGTGTCGAGCCAAGCACGATCCATGCCCACCCTAGCTAGCTAGAGTTAGGTCATTCATTTCAGCCTTTTCAACATGACAATAAAATCATGTTGAGCCTAGCACGACATAGTGGCACAAATGGACCACCCAAAACCAAGTTCTACCAACTCGACACAACCAAATTTTTTATCTATAAGAATAAGTAAAACAATATGAAAGAAATATAGTACCTGAATATTGAATATTTTGTTAGGTGTAAAAAACAGTATCATATACTCATCTCTAGTTAGAAATATGATGATTAAACTTTGAGATGAATAATAAATAAAATCAATAGATAGTTAATCTGACAACACATATTGAGCAAAAGTCTCCTGCCTCTTAATAAAAATAATCTAATTTATTATCTCATCCTTGTGCAATGAGAACACTAAAGATTAGATCTTCCAAAAGTAAATATAAAGTGGTGATTAATAAGCATAATAGAATATGCATGGTACGTCAATCTCAAAGTCAATAACTAAGAAATAATACTATAAGACTAGGATATTCCATATTTGTATCATAATTGCATCCAAGTTCAACAAGTCTAACTCTGACCTATATTGAGATACAAGAGTAACTAATCAAGAATTCTTTTACCAAAAAATTACTTACAAATTATATTCGTCGACTAAAAAATATTCCTCATTTAATTTTTATACTCCAAAAGAATTTAGATGACAAATTTGCTCACATATAAAAAAATATATATGGTAAACCAAAATAAAAAATAGTCAGAACTCTACCAAAATAGTTTTCAGTTGAAAAAAGATTTCATGTCAGTGAGCCATGATACTCTGAACTATAATACCATATATAAAAATTATAATGAAAAATAAATATATTTATTCAACATTAATAAAAAATGAGTAGTCAATATTATATATAAAACAAAAATAAAAAATAGAGCACTCATGGGTTTCAAGGAAATTTCAATATACAACAAATCTCAACATATTTTTCACTTATTCATTAAATATGTGGTGAAGTATGTCTTTTTTTTAAAGATAATTTTTCCACAATGGTATTTATTGGAGATATATCCTATATAAACAAGTTTAACTCTAAGCAACTTTCCAATTATATAGTAAGAAATAAAATGAAGGAATAAATTCTTACACTCGGTAAATTATGTTGTGTGGCAACCTCCATGCCAATCTTTTAGCTGATATTGTAACAGAGTAGACCGTAAGCAATGCAGAAGTTAATGTTCGTTGAATTTGAGAGAGTTTACAACGAAATCAGCTCAGATTTTATGAAGAGACAGAAACACTAAATTCGTACAAGCCAATCACGACACACGCTCTGGAACCAACGGAAAGCACTAGTTTGGAAACTAATGAATCTCATAAAAACACGAACCTGTGAATACAACGATTGAGTTGAGGACAAGTATGCATATTAGTCATGTTTAATGTATATTTGGAAATTAAAGCAAATATATATATATGAGAATGGAAATAACCACTTGGCATTGATCTAATCAAAATTCCACGTTGAAGCGTCCGATTTCAAGTTCATTAACAGTTGTTCGTTACCAAAGCTACAAAAAATGAAAGAGATGTGAACTCAAAAATTGTCAGAATTAATTAACTACGTGATTGTCAGAGTACTCAAACAAACATAGAAACCCTACATGGAAATCCATGTATAAAGCATAGAGTAATAGCTAGAAGGAAGAGATTCTGGTCTCCGAGGTTCGGCAAAATGGACATTGGATTTGAATTTTGGATATGGTCATATAGGTCCAATACAGTGAGTCGAGTCTGAATGCCCGATAAAACGAGGCGGGAATTTTGCTGTTTTGTGCAATGGACGGAGTTGTGTTTCGGAGCGCTCCCCCGAAAATATTTAAAAAATGAAACTTATTTTTAATATTTCAAAAAAGGGCATCTAACTATAAATAAATTAAAATTTAAGACACTCGAATAAATAAATTCTAAACTAACATCATCCATTTCCCCTCTCCTCTCCTCTCCTCTCCTCTCCTCTCACCCCTCTCACCCCTCTCACCCCTCTCACCCCTCTCACCCCTCTCACCCCTCTCACCCCTCTCACCCCTCTCACCCCTCTCACCCCTCTCACCCCTCTCACCCCTCTCACCCCTCTCACCCCTCTCACCCCTCTCACCCCTCTCACCCCTCTCACCCCTCTCACCCCTCTCACCCCTCTCACCCCTCTCACCCCTCTCACCCCTCTCACCCCTCTCACCCCTCTCACCCCTCTCACCCCTCTCACCCCTCAAGCTCAAGTGAGCTCCAAGATGGAGCTAGTGAAGAAGAGCGAGGGTGAGGGAAAGGGAAGAGGGGTAGGGATAATTTAGGATTTATATATTCGAGTGGTCTAGATTTTATTTTATTTATAATTTAGTGTATTTGTCTAAAATATTAAAAGATGAGTTTCAATTTTTTAAATATTTTTGAGGGAGCACCCCAAAATATAATTCTCCCTTAAAAATAAATGTATTATTAGAAGTGTCAAATGGGCCGGGCCCGGTCAGCCCATTTTTTTAAAGCACGGCCGTGCTTTCGTGCCGAGCCAGGCATGCACGGTTACTGAAATTATAATTATGTCATTATTATTATTAATTAATAATAATAATTATCCAATTCGTCTTGTACTAATTTTTACTAAATGAAATACCGAAATATTTTACCAATAATCATTTTCAATAAAATTTCTAACAATTTGAATTGAAATATAAAAAATGATCATTTCTAGCCATTAAATAGAAAGAAATTCTGATAAGTGAAAACCATTATCTTTCAGAAAATTTCATGAAAACTTTATAAATTTGATATTAATATAAAGATCTCGTCGTGTAGAGTAACTTTAGTTCCTGGACTATTTCATTCCGATTCCAGAATAATTCATTATGATTAATAGAAAATTCATGGATATTTTTTTTTTAATGTATCGGTATCTCTTCCGGCGACGAACATTTTTTTTTCAGCCTTTCCCCCATTTTCCGGATTCCTGACGTTTTTTTTCTATAATTATTATTATTAATTAATAATTTTAATTTTTCTTTTCTTTGGGTTGACACCTAGACAGCAGACGGACCACCCACGTATGCACAACCACATGCAGACAATTTGGCACGATCTTTTCTCAAATTTTCTAATAATTATTTAATTAAATAAAAATATGACAAATTCAGATTTTCTCAGAATTTAACGAAATGTGACACCGTAACTATATTTTCAAAGGCGAATTCAATAACGACATTCATTTTATCATTATGGCTCTAAAATTTTAAGGTTATTTTCTCTTATTATAAATTACCATTTTGCCCATTTTTTCCTAGAAATCAAATTATGTTAATTATTTATTCATTTTTTTGGGATTTCACACCCTTTTTCTTTCTACTTCACATTCTCCTTCTCCTTCTAATTCTCTTTCTCCTCATTTTCCTTCTACGTCTCATTCTCATTCTCCTTCTAATTATTCTTATCCTTCTCATTCTCATCTTCTTCTTTATCTTCTTTTTGTTCTTCTTCATCATCGTCTTCTTCTAATACTTTTTCTTAATATTCTTATTATTATTCTTATTCTTCTTCTTCTAATTTGTATCCTATTCCTTCTCCTTATCCATGTCCTTCTCTTTCTCCATCTCCTTATCTTTCTCCCTATCCTTCTCATTCTCATTATCTTTCTTCTTCTACTTTTCCTCTCTTTCTTTTTATCATTCTCTTTCTCTTTCTCCTTCTCCATCTCATTCTTTTTCTTCTACTTCTTCTTCTAGTTTTTTTTTCTTCTTATTCTCCATCGTTGTCTTCTTCTCACCCTTCTACTTCTCTTTCTCCTTGTCCTTCTCCATCTTCTTCTTTTTCATCTCATCTTCTTCTTCGTCTTTCTCTTTTTATTTTTTTTCTTCTACTTCTTATTTTTTTTTATTCTAATCTTCTTCTTCTTTCTGTTATATTCTTTTTTTCTACATTTTCTTTTTCTCCTTTTCCATTTTCTTCATTTTATTTTTATTATTATTCTTGTAACTCTTTTTCATATTCTAATTCTTCTTTATATTCTACTTTTTCTTTTCCTTAATTTTATCCTTCTCCTTATCCCTCTCATTCTCCTTCACCTTCTCCTTCTCCCTCTCTTTCTCCTTCACCTTCTCCTTCTAGATATAATTATTCTTCTCCTTTTTATTGTTCTTCTTCTCTTTTGTCTTATTATCTTTCTTATTCTTCTAATTCTCCTTCTTTTTCTTCTTGTTCTAATTCTCCATCTTTATCTCCTCCTCCTTATTTTTCTTCTTCTACTTTTTTATCTACTTTTGTTTCTATTGCTTCTTCGACTTCTTCTTCTTCTTCTTCTTCTTCTATTTCTTCTTCTTCATTTTCTATTTCTTTTTCTTTTACATCTTCTTCTTTATCTACTTAAACTACTACTTATTCATCTTTTTTATGCTTCTTTTTTTCAACTTCTTCTTTTTCTTCTTCTTTTTCTTCTTCTCCTCCTTATTCTTCTCCTTATTTTTCTTCTTCTCCTTCTTTTTATTCTTCTCCTTCTCCTTCTTTGTCTCCTCGTTTTCTTCTTCTTCTTCTTGTTATTCTTTTTCTTATTATTCTAATTATTATTATTATTTTTTTTTTCTTATTCTCCTTCTATTACTTCTCTGTCTCCTTCTCATTCTCCTTCTCTTTCTTCTTCTACTACTTTTTCTTCTTCTACTTTATCTTTTTGTTCTTCTTCATCTTATTCTTCTTTACCTATTCTATTTCATTTAATTCTTCTTCTTCTTTTTCTTCTTCTTTTTTTTCTCCATCTTCTTCTCCTTCCCATTCTCCTTCTCCTCCTCCTTTTACTTCTCCTTCTCCTTCTCCTTGTCATTTTCCTTCTCCTTCTTCTTTTCCTTCTCCTTCTCCTTATCCATCTCCTTCTTCTTCTTCTTCTCATCCTCCTCCTTCTCATTATTCTTCTTCATATACTTCTTATTCTTATTCTTTATATTCGTTTTCTTCTTATTCTTCTTCTACTTATTCATCTTTTTCTTTTTTTTTCTCCTTCTTATTCTACTACTACTACTTCTTTTTTTTCTTAATCTGCATCTTCTTCTTTTTTTTTCTCCTCCTCCTTCTCCTTCTGCTTGTCCATCTCCTTCTCCTTGACTTCTTTTTCTTCTAATCTTTTTCTTATTATTCATCTCCTCATTCTTTCTCTTCTAATTCTTCTTCTTCTCCTACTTTTTCATTTGCTTTGTATTATTATTATTTATTATCATTCTCCTTCTATTTCTACTTCTTCTTCTTGTTATTTTTCTTATTCTTAGTTTGCTTATTCTTCTTCTTCTTTTCTTCTCCTACTCCTTATTCTTCTCCTCTTCCAACTCCTTTTTCTTTTCCTCCTCCTCCTTTTTTTTTCCTCAGTCTACTCCTCCTTTTTTTTTCCTCAGCCTGCTCCTCCTTTTTCTTCTTCTCCTCCTCCTCCTACTCCTTTTTCTCCTCCTCCTAATCCTTTTCTCCTTCTCCTCCTCCTAATCATCCTTCTTCTTTTTCTTATTCTCTTATTATTATTATTATTATTATTATTATTCTTTTTATTAATCTTCATTTTCTTTTTCTCTTGCTTCTTGTTTTCCTTCTCCTTCTCCATCTCCTTCTTCTTCTCATTCTCCTTTTATTTCTTCTTTTTTTTCTTTTTCTTCTTCTTATTCTTTCTATTCTTCTTTTTTCTTCTACTACTACTTCTTCATCTTATGCTATTATTTCTTTTGCTTCTACTTTTTCTTTATTCTTGTTATTCTTTTCTATTTCTTCTTCTACTTTTCAATCTTCAGCTTCTTCTAATTTTATTCTTCTTCATCTTCACCTTCTCCTTCTTCTTTTTCATATTATCCTTCTTATTTTTCTCACACTTCTTTTTTTGCCTCTTTTTCATTTTATGCTTCCGCTTCTTCTGCTTATACTTATTATGTTTTCTCTGCTTCTACTTATTATGTTTTCTCTACTTCTACTTATTATGTTTATTCTTCTTCTATATTTTCTTATTCTTCTAATTCTTTTCTTCTTATCCTTATTATTATTATTATTCTTCTTCTTCTTCTTAATCTTATTATTATTATTCTTCTTCTTCTTCTCCTTCTCTTTCTTCTTCTCCTTCTCCTACTCATTCACCTTCTCCTTCTCCTTCTCCTGCTCATTTACCTTCTCATTCTCCTACTCTTTAACTGACTCCTTCTCTTTGTCCTTTTGCTACTACTACTTCTTCTTCTTTATCCTCTTCTTTTTCTTTTTCTTCTTCTTTATCCTCTTCTTTTTTTTCTTCTTCTACTTCTACTTCTTCAACTTATTATTCTTCTTTTTATTTTTTCTTATTCTTCTTTTTCTTTTTCTTTTTCTTCTTCTCCTTCTCCATTTTTTTCTCATTCTTTTTCTCCATCTCCTTCTCCTTCTTTTTCTCCTTCTCCTTCTCCTTATAATCCATCGCATTCTTCTTTTCCATCTCTTTGTCCTTCTCTTTGTCCTTCTAGTTATCCTTCTTCTTCTTCTCTTTCATCTTCTTCATCTTTTTCTTCTTATGCTTATTCTCCTTCTTCTTTCACTTCTCATTCTCCTTCTCTTCAACATATTTATTCGACTTCTCTTTATCCTTCTCTTTCTCCATCTCCTTATCATTCTCCTTCTCCTTTTTTTTCATCTTCTTCATCCTCTTCTAATTATTTTGCTTCTACTTCTTTTTCTTATCCATCTCCTTCTTTTTCTCCTTCTCCTTCTCCTTCTCCTTTTCCATCTCCTTCTTCTTCTCCTTTTCCATCTCCTTCTTCATCTCCTTCTCCATTTCCTTCTTCTTTTTCTACTTCATCTTCTCCTTATCTATTTCTTCTTATTCTTCTTGTTTGTATTCTTCTTCTTCTCCTTCTCCTTTTCCTTCTCCTTCCCTTTCTTTTGCTCCTTCGCATTCTCGTTCTCCTTCTCATTCTCAATCTTCTTTTCCTTCTAATACCTTTTCTCCTTCTCCTTCTCCCTCTTCTACTAATTCTTCTTCTCCTTCTCTTTTTTCTTCTCCTTTATTATCCTTCTCCTTCTTCTTCTCCTTCTTCCTCTTCTCCTTGTCCTTCTCCATCTCTTTTTTTTCTCCTTATACTTCTTATTATTATTAATCTTCTTTTTCTTCTACTTCTATATCTTTTTTTTCTTTTTTTTCCTTATTCTTGTTTTTCTTCTTTTTTTTAATATTATTTTTCTTTTTTTTAATATTATTTTTCTTTTTTTTAATATTATTTTTCTTTTTTTGCTTCTTCTACTCATGCTTCATCTACTTCTACTACTACTACTTCTTCTTCTTCTTCTTCTTCTATTTCTTCTTCTTTTGCTTCTTCTTCTTTATCTTTTTCTTCTCCTTCTCCTACTTTTTATGTTTCTTCTTTTCCTTTTCCTTCTCCTATTACTTCTCACTCTCCTTTTCATTCTCCTTCTCTTCTCTTTCTCCATCTCCTTCTCATTCTTTTTCCATTTTTCTTTTTCTTCTTCTTATTCTTCTTCTTCTTCTTTGTCTACTACTACTTCTTCTTCTTCTTTGTCTACTACTACTACTTCTTCTTCTTCTTCTTTGTCTACCACTTCTTCTTTGTCTACCACTTCTTCTTCTCTTCTTCCTCTTATTTTTATTCTATGTATTATTATTATTATTATTATTCTTCTTCTCCTATTGAATCTTCTTCTCCTTATCCGTCTCCATCTCCATGTCATCCCCCTTTCTGCTTCTACTTTTCCTTCTACTTATCCTTCACCTTCTTTTATAATTCCCCCTCTCCTTCTCCTTCTTGTCCTGCATCTACTTATTCTTCTTTTCTTCTTATTCTTCTTATTATTCTTATTCTTCTTCTGCTGCTTCTTTTTTTTCTTCATTTTCTTATACTTTTTTATCTTCTTTTAATCTTTCTTTTTCTTATTCTTTTATTTTTTATCCTCCTTCTTATTCTCTTTATCTTTCTCATTCTTTTTCTTTTCTTTCTTCTTCTTATTCTTCTTTTTTATTCTCTTCTACTCCTGCTTCTTCTAGTTATTCTGCTTCTTCTTCTTTATCTTTTATTGCTTATTATTATTATTCTTCTTCTTTTGCTTCTTCTTTTTCTTATTATTCTTCTTTTTATCCTTATAATTCTTATTCTTCTCCTTCTCCTTCTTGATTTTCCACCTCTTCTCCTTCTCCATCACCTCTTCTTCTTTTTATTATTCTTATTCTTCTACTTGTTACTCTTATTTTTATTCTAATTTTTTCATTTTAAACTTCTTCTTCTCCATATACTCTCTTTCTACTTCTCCTTCACCTTCTCCTACTTTTTCTTCTTCTTATTCTTTATCTTCTTCTTGATACTCATTCTTATTATACTTGTTCTTTATCTTCTACTTCATCTTCTCCTTCACTTTATAATTCTTTTTCTCCTTCTCCTTCTCCTTCACATTCTATTTCTCATTCACCTTCTCCTTCTCCTACTTGTTCTTCTCCTTCTTATTCTTATTTTTCTTTTTCTTATTATTATTATTATTCTTTTCCTTTTTAATTTTCTCCTTCTTCTTCTACTTCTTCTTAGCATTCTTCTTTTTCTTCTTCTCTTTATTCTTCTTCTTTACCTTATTCTCCTTCTTTTTATTCTTCTTCATTACCTTCTTCTCTTTCTTCTCCTTCTACTACTTTTTCTATTGTTCCTTTTCCTTCTCCCTATTCTTCTTCTCATTCTCCTCCCTCTTCTTCTTATTCTCTGTCTCATTCTCCTTCTCCTTCTCCTTTTCTATGTCCTTATCATTCTCCCTCTACATCATTTTATCCTTCTCCTCCTCCTTTCCTTCTTTTTCTTCATGTTCTTCTTCTTTTTCCCATTATTCGTATTATTTTATTTCTTCTTTTTGATATAATTAAGTTTATTATTCTTCTTCTTATTTTACTTCTTCTCCTCCTTCTCTTCTCCATATTTTTTTTTCTCCTTCTACCTCTCCTTCTCCTTCCCCTCTTCCTTCCCTTTCTACTTCTCCTTCTCCTTCTCCTGCTTCTTCTTTTTCTTCTGATTCTTCTACTTATTATTATTATTATTATTCATATTCTTCTTATTCTCATTCTTTATATCCTTCTCCATTTCATTCTTCTTATTTTTCTTTTTTTTTAATCTTTATTTATTCTTCTTCTTCTTCCACCACCACCACTACTACTTCTTATACTTATTATATTTCTTCTTTTTCTTCTTCTTCTTTGGCATCTTTTTTTTTCTTTTTCTTTATCTTCTTCTTCATTTTCTTCTTATTCTTATTTTTTTCCCTTCTTATTTTTTTTCTTTTCCTTATAATTTACCTTCTCATTCTTCATCTCCTTCTTCTTCTCATTCTAATGCTAGTTCTCATTCTCCTTCACCTTCTCTTTCTCCTTATCCTTCTCTTCCTCCTACTCTTTTTCTTCTTTTTCTTCTCCTAGTTCTTCTTTTTTTTCTTCTCCTAGTTCTTCTTCTTTTTCTTCTCCTAGTTCTTCTTCTTCTTTTTCTTCTTCTTGTTCTTCTTATTCTTCCAATTCTTCTTCTTGTAATTCTTATTCTTATTCTTTTTCTTCTTTTTTATTTTCTTCTACTTCTCATTCTCTTTCTCTTTCTCCATCTCCTTCTCCTCCTCTTCTATATTTTTTTCTTTAATCTTCTTTTTGTTTTTCTTTTTCTTCTTTTTCTTCTTTTTCTTATTTTTCTATCTATTCTTCTTTTTCTACTATTACTTCTTCTTCTTCTTATTCTTCTTCTATTTATACTACTACTACTTCTTCTTCTTCTTTTATTTATACTACTTATTCTTCTTCTCTTTCTCCTTCTCCTTCTCCATCTTTTTTTCCCTCTCCTCTCCTTCTCTGTCTGCTTCTCATTCTAATTCTCCATATCATTTCAATTCTCCTTCTTCTTTTTTCTTATTCTACTACTACTACTTCTTCTTCTTATTCTTATTCTTTTTCTAGATATTTTTATTCTTATTTTATTGTTTCTTCTTATTCTTTTTATTATTCTTCTCCTTGTTCTTTTTTTTTCTTCTTTTATATTTTCTTCTCCTTCTCCTTTCTATTGTTCACTTTCTCTTTCTCCATCTTTTTATCTTTTTCTATCTCCCTATTCTTCTTCTCGTCCTTCTCCTACTTCTTCTACTTATACTTCTTCTTATTCTAATTCTTATTATTATTCTTCTTCTTATTCTATTTCTTATTATTCCTATTCTTCACTATCTTCAGCTTATACTTCTTTTGCATCTATTGTTTTTTTTCATTTTCTTCTTCTCATTTTTCTTCTATACCTTATTCTTCTTTATCGTCTTCTTCTTCTTCTGATGCTTCTTCTTTTTATTCTTCTTGTAATTCTTCATCATCTATTCTTTTTTTTCTTTTTCTCATTATCTCTCTGCTTCTACTTCTCCAACTCCTTCTCCTTCTCCTTTTCCTTCTCCTTCTTCTTATTCTTCTTATACTTCATTTTATTCTTATTTATCTTCTTTATCTTCTCACTACAACAAAGCTTCAAATTAATGATGTTTTATTCCTTGACGCTTTCACAAAATGTCATTATTCTATTGTAATTAGACATTTAATGACACTTACTAGATGTGTCATTGTTAAGACTAATAGGTTAGGAAATTTCTTTACTCCTTAAAAATTGTCGAGGAATAAGGGTTTGAAAATTAAAAACCTTGTCACTTTTATTATTTTCATTGATATGATTAATATAATATTAAATTTCTAGCAAGTCTTCATTTAATAAAATTAAGACTCCCTAGAAAGACTAGCACATCTTCTTCAAATTGTTCGGACTTTTCCAACAGCTTGGTTTCAAGCAGCGCGCACTGATATCATTGGCAATCTTTGCAGCATCTAGGAAGTTTCCCCATTAAGTATCTAATAGTATCAGCTCTTCCATTCACTTTAATTTTTTCAAAAAACTGCGCATTGAATCACTTGAATTGAAGAGGTTAACTTATTTCACCATTGTGAACTTGTCTTCCGATCTTTTTGCATTTCTTCGCAGCAGCCTCCAAAATCTTCTATTTTGCATCTTATATTATGCCCTCGTCTCTTTTCATGTAATTATATTGCGTGACATGTTCTTTCCAGTTGGAAATGTAACAGAGTCCCTCGTCGAACAGCCCCCCTTTTGACAGCACTCAATACATTTGCTGAAGAAGTTGACTTTAACGTAAGCATCTGCTGCCAGCTTATAATATGCTGCTTGTGTGAAACATTGTGCAGCTTCTTCAAGTTTTGGAACAAAAAGTCTTTCCATAAATAAACAAAAAACCTGCAGCAGAATCTTAGACACACTGGATTGTAAATTTACAGAGGAAAAGATAAAAATTAATATAAGTTTATATAATAAATTATATTAATTAGACATGTCATTTAATTTTTCTAAAAACATCATTATTTGGAACATGTTTTATGTTTTTATGGCACTTACTAGATGTGTCATTGTTAAGACTAATAGATTGTTAAGACTAAAAAGGGGCTAAAAATTATAAACCTTGTCACTATTATAAGTGTCATGGATATAAAAATATTAATTATGAATGTATTGAATTGGAACAAATTAGTTTGTCTTTTTTATTTGTAAAATATGTAATATGATTTAAATTGGCGCTGGCAACAAACTGGAAGAGTTGAGTGGAAGAGTCTCGGCCTGCTTCTCTATGGCTTCGTCTTCCATTTCTTCATTGATGGAATTCTTTTTGCTTATTTATATTCTTTGTCCTCAGGGTTATTGTATTCTAGCACATGATCTCAGTGAATAAATTCTTACGCGTTGCACGACAGGTCCTCGCCGCCCTTTATTGTTAAATTAGTAGATATGTTACCAAAATGCTTTATGCTTAATGGCTACCCTTGTTATATGGAAATATTTTGTAGTTTGGCAGGACAAAATAAAAAGCTAAAAAAGGAGTTTAAATTGGGATCGAAAGAGAGAAATTCTAGTCAATTACTCTTGTCATCAGTTTCTACACTACTTATTTTACGAACTGTGGAATGTGGAGTTGTACATGGCTTATGCAGCATATCTTCGGTATCATGTGTTGTGTTGCTATTTTGTGAAGTTTAATTAGTTATGTTTTCTTCAATCAATGCAGATTTTGTGATGTTGGTGCTGGGTTTGTCGGTGATTTTGCCGTAGTTCAGTTATCTGCTTCCTATTTTCAGGCTATTATTCTACCAAAGAGTAATAATAAATTCTTTTCCATATCTCATTTTCATGCACAGTCTCCAGTTGTTCTTGCAATGTCCAATTTGCTAATTACAAGGGATGTAGAGTGGGTAATTCCCGTTGTTGGCTTTGAGAAGGTGATTATCCATTCTTTTTTATTTTTGATCATGTGACATTTTTATACATGTTATTCTATTTGTTTTCTCTTCCTTTATTTTTCAGACTGTGAAAGCATGGAAAATAATGAGGTTATTTGTTTTATTTGTTCTATTTGAGCATGTGATTATCCACCATTGTGAAAGTCATGTCATTTCAAAATCAATTAGCCTAAGGACCTAGAGACATGTAATATCATATCTATAAATTCGTATAGGTCACGTATTTGTTTATTTTATGTTAGATATTACAACAAAGTCAAAAAATATTAGTATCTTGTATTGAAATAGATGATAGGTAAATTAATACTCACCTAATTAAAAACTTTTACTCTATTTTTTAAATGATTTATATATATTGAGAAGTATGAATAGAATATTAC
>JAREIK010000728.1:2500-208301 GCA_029783825.1 Sapria himalayana | reverse complement strand
AAACCTAGTGAAGGAAAAAGGGTACATGTACTTTGAAAAAAACCCAATGAGACAAAAGCTTATTGAGGGAAAAAAATACAATATATCTTTAGTATTCAAGACTCCAATGATGTCATAATAACTCACTTTGGAGATCTTTAAGCCTTCTCATTCTAATTTGGCATACAAATTTCTTGAAGGTCGCAACATGTAATGCCTTAGTGAATAAATCTACAAAATTATCACTAAACCTGATTTGTTGTATATTAATCTCACCATTGTATGAAGCTCATGCATGTGAAAAACTTTGGAGAAATATGATTAGTTAGGTCTCCTTTGATGTATCCACCTTTGAGTTGTGTAATATAAGTGGCATTATCTTTATATAATATTGTTGTGGTATTTGAAATAGGAGAAAGACCACTAGAGTCACAAATATGTTGAATCATGGATCTTAACTACATGCACTCCTCATGTATTATTAATAACTCTGAATGATTGGAGAATGTTGCTTCCATAGTTTGCTTAATAGATCTCCAAAAGATAGCAATATTGCTACAAGTAACTACATATCCTATTTGTGATCAAGCTTATGAGGATCTGAAAGGTATTAGGCATCAACATAACCAAGTAATTTTAGTTTTGATATTTTATAATAAAAGACCCTCATGCATCTCAATAATTATTTTACTTTATTCCATTGCCTAAGAGTAGGCACTGATCTATATCATTTAAGTAAGTTCAATGAAAATGCTATGACTAGCCTTGTAGAATTTGTAAGATACATTAGTACTCTAATTGAACTAAGTATGGTACTTCTTGACCAATGAGTTTCTCATTCTCTTCTTTAGGATGAAATAGATATTTATCCACTTCAAGTAATCTTACATTCATAGGGGAGTTAACCAGATGGACAAAAATATCATTTAAAAATATTCGTTCTACAGGCGGATACAACAAATAGTCTTATCTAGATTTTTCATTTCAAATTCTTTCTTTAAATAATTATTAGTTTCTAGGAGCCCTTCCAAGTGTCATATTGGATTCAAATCATCCACATATACTGTTATAATTATCAAATTGACTTCTATTTTATTAATAAATACATATGGGAAAATTGAATTATTTACATATCCTTCTCTCAATTAGTATGTACTTAAACTATTATAACACATTCGACCAAATTTTTTGTGTCCATACAAAGATCATTGCAACTTTATTAAATACATACCACGTGACTTTGAAAATTTTGCTTCAGACACTATAAATCCTTTAGGAATTTTCATGCATATGTCACAATCAATTAATCCTTTAAAAATTTTGTGTCCATACAAGGGTCTTTATAAAATACCTTGTGCAACATGGTGAGCTATATATCATACAATTTCATTATGTTCATTTCTTTTTCATACATAGATCCATATATATCTAATAGGCTTATCATTTTTAGGTGTTGGAACTATTGGTCCAAATATATCTCTTTTAGCTAAACAATTCAGTTCTACCTAAATTGCTTCTTTCCATTTTTATCAATCATGTCAATTTTGATATTCATTTATAGTTTGTGGCTCTTGATCATTGTTATTATGCATGATACCTATATCTACTTGGAAAAAAAAACATTATTGACAATGAAAGTTCTACGATCTCATATTTCTCCTTGATTCATATAATCTATAAAGATCTCTTTATTCATTAGAGATAATTGGTTAGTTACTACTACTCTTGTACTTGTTTCCTTAAACTCTTATAATGTGTTTGGCTCAATGAGAGCTAAATATATTATAATAGAATTTTCAAGAGTAATTTTATCAGAACTCTAGAAGAGTAAGCAACTTATTAGATTTTCTTTTTCATCGGAAAGAATCTTTAGATCTGATTGGTTTAGATGCACTAGTTATAACATTTCTTGAATCTTCTATAGGGGTCTCAATAATTTATCATTTATATTTTTAAGCATAAGAGAAGGATGCCTAATTATTGTTAGAAATAGTTAACATTGCAAAAAATACAAGTAAGCAGCATCATTGAAAGCATAAAATTTTCATATGGTTTATCATATGCATGCACCCAAATACTATGTAAGATCTATGCATCTCTCTCACCAGCCCACACCCAAAAATGTAGCTAAATGGTCCTTATGTCATGTTTCCATAGATTGGAAAATTAGCACTTCTAAGGATTTCTTGAATATGAACTTTTGGATAACTAATTGAAACAAAATACTCATTTGTTTATGTATTTTATTTGGTCACACTATACATGTGTACAATTGTGTAAATTTAATAAAGGGACTAAATAAACAACTACAAAGACATACACAAATGCATCTAGAATGATATGCATATATGGATGAATATGATCATTGAGGCCTACATGCACTAGTATTTCCATTAACATATCCATGATTCCATATGCCACATGTTGCATGTTCAAGTATATATGCAAAAAATTAATAAAGAAAAACATGCATGAACTTATGGCCAACAATGTTCGACTTAAGAAAAAAAGAAACAAGTGGACCAACTTGTTTGAAACACAGTCTCTATTTAAATCAAACTAGAAGAAACCTATTAACCACCAAGCTTTATTTTATGCGGTAAAACTAGGCCCTCTAAATAAAATACTTGTAATTTCATGGTTGCCTTGATCATTCGTCATTGACACTTGAGAAAAGCCTGTCATTTCCATGAGTGATAGGAAAAGACCGACAAACAAAAAAAAAACATAGTGAATTTAGAGTTGATATTATCTAAAGTGACGATACATCCTTATGGGCATCATCAGCAATTTTGAGAGTAGTCAATGGGAACGAAGACAAATGACTAATCGGATAATCAAACTAATTTAGAGCATCATGCTAATAACATGTTATAAATGAAAGAAAACATCAATGGTTTGGAATGGGATAAATGAGGTTATAATGAATGATAGTGCAAAGAAGGAAGAATGAATTTATTGTAAGGCATGGATGTCACTCAATCCTTCGGTAACTACTAGTCATTTGAACCAGATGCAACCATACTAACACTAATACACTGACCTATTTATATAAATAAGTGTGGCATACCCTTAAACCATTGAGGTGCCTTTTGAGTCTAAAGTCCAGAGGGACAAACCGATATGGACTAAAGCTAAAGCGAATAATACTTTGATAGGGGGTGGCCTATTTATAACATGATGTATAATATATATATATATATATATATATATATATATATATATATATCATTTTTTGAAAATGTTTTTTGTTCATGAATAGTATTTCTCAAATAGACTTATCACATTTCAAAAATACATTTTTGAACATTGTTTTAAAGAATAGGTAAGTTTTTTTTTATATGCTAAGGGAATTTCGTAATTACATGTAAAATTTGAACCCAAATATTAATATTTTTTGTTCAGGGTTACTTTTTATAATGTTTAAAAAATGGTTCAAATTTTTAAATTTTTTATTTTAAGACATCAAAACATAACTTTTCCTGAAGCAGCCAAGAAGAATCAGAGTTTCTCCAAGCACTAATTAGCATATCTTTTTAGAAATGGAACATATTTTTTTGGTAAAATTATGCTAATTAGTCCCATAAAATGAAATATTTATGAAAAACGATCATGTATTAAAAAAAAGTTAAGAAAAAGGGTTTCAAAACAAAAAATATTTATGTTTTGGGACTCAAATTCGTCATTATGAAGTTACTTCTTAACACTCTCAAAACTTTCTCCTTCAATTGGAAGAAATAAAATACTAGCCGAATATCATTTGTAAACTTGCCCAATTTTTATTACATGTGGCATGGGTGCTTTGCATCCATTAAAAATATAATTTAAACGAAAACAACAAAAACTCCCTTCCATGAAGAAACACTAATCACCGCCTCTCTCTCTTCTCTTCTCTCCTACTACCAACACAAAAAGTTTGGCTCCCATCCCTCAAAATCACTAAAATATATTTTCTAAAAAAGGATGTGGATTCATGAGATTATGATGAATTACTAGTCTACTAGGAGTTTGTGATATTATGTCATGGAATTTATATATAATTTTGTGTGTGTGTGTGTGTCTATACATATATACCATATATACATATATACATGTAGATCCATATATATGATATATATGCATATATATGGTATAAATGGACACACACACACACACACACACACATTTATATGGTATATATCTATCTATCTATATATGGTATATATGTACATATAGGTGTGTGTGTGTGTGTGTGTGTCAAGTATATATTTGATATGTATATATATGGACACATATATGATAGGATATATAGACACATATAGATAGCAATATAAATATATGTATGTATAGACATATATTGCATGAAAATATTTATATTTATTGACTTATAAGAATAATATAGACAAATATACCTTTACATATCATAATTATTTTCAATGCACTTTAATATATATAATTATATGTATAGTAGTGTATATATATACACTTATATGTCTATAGTATTACACACATATACAATAGAATATATAATTAATATGAAGTTTTATAGCAATAAATATATACATTTTTATTTTGATATATATATATATATATATATATATATATATATATATATATATATATGTATATGTATGTATGTATGTGTGTGTGTGTGTGTTTGTGTGTGTTTGTGTGTGTGTGTTTGTGTGTGTTTGTGTGTGTGTGTTTGTGTGTGTGTGTGTTGTTTTCAATGGAATAATATATAGGTATTCATATGTATTGTAGTGTATATATATATATGTATGTATGTATGTATGTATGCATGTATATGCAATCATTTAAAAAAAATTCTTTTAAAATTTTTTGTTAAAAACACATTTTCTTATTAATAAATGTGTGATTGTCAGTGAATTTTTTCATATTTTGTTACCAATATCTATTTTTGAATTGTTGAATTGTTGAATTGATATTGTTAATAAAGGTTTAGGATAAAATACATGACCAATAAATTGAATTTCATTAAAATTCATTATTGTGTTTACTTTTTATTATTTTAACAATACATATGACAAAAATATTTTCAAAAAAAAAACTAAAATGTGAAACTAATATTTTCTTTTGAATATCATAACATGCAATATTGACTTACATTTTATACAATTACATATCAAAAATTTCACCAAAATTATTATTATTGACAAACATATCATACAATTGCAAATCAATTTTATAATGTGATCTATATACATGTGATGCAATTTTAACATGGCACCATTAAATATAATAACACAAATACAAATGAAAAATCAAAATTACAAATCACATACAACATTGAATTTGAACATCACACAATATGACATTCACATATTATCAATGATAACATATTCATAAAAAAAAGATTATTAAATAGATATTCAAACAAATTGTGTGAACATATGAGAAGAATATACTTGTATATACATATGTGTTGTGTCTATGCACAATGATATATATCCATTTATATATACACTATAGTATACAATATATATAGCCATCATGAACATTTGAGAAGAATGTACATATATAATAATATAAAGTATGCACAATAATATATACATATATATACATAGTAAATATGTTTTTGTATGAAAATTTATGTGAGTGCATAAGTATGTATAAGTGTATACATATATGGAAGTATATACATATAGATAGTATATATATATATATATGTTGCAATATATAAACATGTATGTATACATGCCAATCTAGATATACTATGTATACTATATATGTATATAGTATATATACTCACCTTTCTTGAAATGTATAAATGCTTGTTTGCAAACATAGGATTACATTACATATTATGCATATATATGTATTATACATATGTATATGTCTAGAAATATCAATAAAAAAGGTAAATGTTAGTGATATGCCATAGGGCAATGATTATTAATTAATTGCATGAATAGTTGTTCCACTCATGGTCATCAAGTGTGTGACTTGATAGTATAATCTTAGACTTGCCATGGAATATTATTCTAAATTGCTCGGGTCATTCAATATTGATGAAGAAATAATGAACTAATATTAGCATGAATAAGATTAATGATCATGTTATACTGATCATGATATGTGCTATTAAGTCAACTCATAAGTACATATTAGTGAACATTGTACATTTGTACTGGACTGGCCCACCATGAGAATACTACATGAATTATAAGTCATACTTATTTCTCATCATAGTAATATCTTCTTTCTATCCTTTGTCATAGCACTACCATAAATCTCTACTTGACGAGCTTTATGTTTTGACACAATTCAACATCAATTTGTAATAGGGTGGTAATGCATGTTATAGTTGGATATAGAACAAATCTTGTAGAGGGATATGAGTAGATGAAAAGGGTTTGTTCCTCTTTTTAGAAAAATATCCACGGGCCCCTTGATATATGGGACTAGAAATGAATGGTCATGCTCAAATGAATTAATAATGGCATTAATATTATTTTTATTATCAGATCATGTGAAGATTGAGAAATTGCCTGATTGAACTTTACAAGAGGATACTTAGTACGTGTCTTGTATTCAATTAAGATACAATGAGATAAATGGACTATGAAATTTATTATAAATTAGGTTATGTTGGACTAATAAAATTCATATAATTTGGGTAGTCATAATATCTTGCTAGAGAAAACTTTTAATAT
Organism: Sapria himalayana; assembly: GCA_029783825.1. NCBI lineage: Eukaryota > Viridiplantae > Streptophyta > Magnoliopsida > Malpighiales > Rafflesiaceae > Sapria > Sapria himalayana. The sequence continues at coordinate 201,666 of JAREIK010000728.1, read as the reverse complement.
ATGGGCTCAAAATGATTTTTGAGTTCATTGCCAATATTAGGTGAACTTAGAAGATCACATACATAGAATGGGGTGAAAACTAATCATTTGGATTAAAATTAGTATTTAAGACCAAGGAATCTTCATTTATTGAAAATGAAGATCATCAACCATTTTAAATAGAGAGAGATGGATATAGCTTCCAAAAGACTCAACCAAGTGATAGTACATTTATCTCCATCTTAGTTTCTAGGAGAGTTTGTTCATGTGATGCATGTAGAAGGTGGAATGACCATGCTATGCCTTCTTATTTGGAATGGAGGCTTAGAAACATACACGAGGCTATGGAGCAGACCTTTTTTTCAATGCAAATAAGGTAATTTTCAATTTCTCAATCATATGATCGAATCACATAGATTCTTGGTTGGGATTAAAAGTGATTTTTGTTGTTCCGTTGTACATGTATCCTTAATTTCCTTAAGAAAAACTCCAACAATGGTATCAGAGTGACTTGTAACCCCAATTGATATGATTCCTTGTTTTTAATTGCATATTGATATGTTTCTAGTATTCAAGATCACATGTTTATGTGTTAAGAATGTGTATGATTTGTATTGTTCATTAAAGGTTGTCTTTATGTAAAATTGATGCATACAAACATATATGATTATGTAAAAAATATTTAAATTCTAGAATCATGAAGGACAATGGTATTCGATGAAGAAATGTTAATCTAATTAACATGATCTTGTGTTTAGTTTGTAGGCATTGTTTTCAATAGTTGACAGTTGCGATGGAGAAAGTTTATACATAAAGTAATAGAATTTTGGCATAGATGAAATGTCCTTATATAAAAAAACTTCAGGGGCATTGGCACTACCCCTAGACCCCTAGAAAAATTTCATCATACCAATATTATGTAATAATGTTAATAATAATGATTTTAGGATGTATCAATTTAATAAATGAGATATTAAATTATTTATGTATTACGATACACAGATCCTAACTATTATTATATATTATTAATAATGAATTTATGTTTAATGAATTACACATGAATTATTAATAATATTAATTATAACCATTTCAGGGTGTATCAATTGAATAAATGAGATATTTAATTATTTGTGTATTAGGATACATATGCCCTAGCTATTATTATTTATTTATTATTGATGGTCAATTTATGTTTAATAAACTACCCAATAATTTTTAATAATATTAATAATAATAGTTTTAGAGTGTATCTATTGAATAGATAAGATATTTCATTATTTATGTATTATGATACATATATCATAACTATTATTATTTATAATTATTAATGATAAATTTGTGTTTAGTGAACTATACAAGAATTATTAATAATAATGGTTTAGGGTGCATTAATTGATTAATAAGATATTTAATTATGTTTGTATAATAACCTATTTATTATTATTATTATTTATTATTAATGGTGAGTTCATATTTAATGAACTACACAATAATTATTGACATAGTTATTGTGCATTTGTAAAAAAAATATGCATGGTTCATAGCACGACCCTTAGGCCATTCTGGACATTTGATTTAAATGTCAATTTAATTTTAAAGTATTTTGGGCTATGTAATTTAAATATGACCCGTGTGTCATTTTTATATATTTATTTATTAATAATTTTGAGGTATATTATTTAAATACAACCTTCAAGTTATAAAGATAAATAGATGCTCAAGAATGGACATTAAGCTAAATATTAAGATGTGGAAAAGAATGCATCCTTCTCATACCCTGACTCCATGGTAGGGACCATTTGGCATATTCTTCGTAAATCTATAGAGATGGGGATGTCTACCTAGGATTGACCTTTGATCTTCATATTGGTTTATGAAGATTAATCTAGTTTTGGACCATACTAAGACATGTTTACTTTATACCATTAAATATATATAATGGTATAAAATGTGTGTGTGTGTGTGTGTGTGATGATATGTATGGTATGATGGATAAATAGGTATAATTATTCAAATGATGATGAGGTAGAATTAAAACATAAATTAAATCCCTCACTAGAAATAGAATCATAAAATGCCTTTCATAATTCTACACTTGTCAAGACTTTGAATGACTACATATGCCATGCCAAAGCAAGGTATGTAATCCATCTTAGAAAGACATTCTAGATAGTGGTGATATACATATGTATGAGTTTGGTGAACTTAACAAGGTTGTTAAAATAATTTTAGACCTAGGGCATTAACGAGATTTTTCATATGACATGTAAGTGTCAAGTCCCATGGGATTTCGAGTATTGGATAAGATACAATATGTAAATAATTACCTACCTAATAACCATACTTTGGGTGGTAAGCCAAAACTAACATTGAGTTTTTTGAAATATGGGTCTTGGCCCACTAAAGTCTCAAGTATTTAAATTGCCTAATTAATACAAGAGAGTTAACTATTTGGTAATATTTAGTGAAAGTTATTTATGCATTTTTTATTTAATTATTGAAATAATAAATTATTTTGCATATGCCTTGTAGATAATGGTAACGAACAATATGCTAGTTTTATCACTACAATCAATCTTGAGAAGGACAAACTTAATGGGGCTAACTTCCTTGACTATCATAGAAACTTGAGAATCATTCTCATGCAAGAAAAAAAGTATGTCCTAGATGAACCTTTCCCTGAAGAATATACAATAAATACCTCTATGGATCAAAAGCATATTTATAACAAGAACAAAAATAATTCAATCAATGTTACATGCCTCATGCTTGCCACCATGGAATCTAAGCTTCAGAAACAAATGATTAATATATAAGCATTTTTCATGATAGGCCATCCCATGAAAATGTTCTAAAAGCATGCCCACATTGAAATGTTTGTCACCATCAAGGTGTTACTTTCTAGCAAAATAATTGCAAACAACTCAGTTAGCCCTCGTTTCTTAAAATTGAAGGGCTTCTTAGATCAACTTGAGAAGCTTGGTCTAATAATTAACCAAGAGTTAGATATCAATATCATTCTCTAATCCATACCAAATGCATATGATGGTTATGTAATGAACTATAATATGCATAACATAGAGAAAATAATTTTTGAGCTACAAGGGATGCTTAAGGTGGGGTAGACCTTTGAGCAAGAAATGGATCAAGAGCTACTGCTTTAGCTATGAATATGGATATTATTTTCATTTATTGTTTTGGCTTTATTGGATTCTCTTTTATTATTAATAATAATATTTTCTCTATTTCCTATGGTAATACCTTTTATAGAAATATTCACTTAACAAATAGTTTCTATATCCTAAACCTTGACAAATTCAAATGAGAGGCATATTTCCAAGCTCCATGATGATAGGTTTTTACATCTTTATGATTTTAAATTTTATAAGATATGTGAATCTTGTTTACTCAAAAAAATAATGACTCCTTTTATAGGTCATAGTGAAAGTAATGACTTATTAGGCCTTATACTTAATGATATATGTGGGCCATTAAGTTATATTTTCATACGAGGCTATTAATACTTCATTGCCTTTGTAGATTATTATAGTAGATATAGTTATATATATATATATATATATCAGATATGGTTATATCTATATGACATATAAAACCAACTTAGTAAAACTCTTAAAGTATTTTGAACTGATCAAGATGGTGAATACATGAGCCAATAATTTGATGACTATCATAAAGATTATAGAATAGCTTCGTGATTGACTCCACCAAGATTATCTTAATGGAATGGGATTTCTAAATGGAAAGATTGAATCTTATTAGATATAGTTTGATCAATGATGAGTCAATCAGTTCTTTAAATATCATTATGGGATTATATCTTATAAACTTTTACATTCATACTTAACTGCATTCCATCTAAATTAGTTCAAAAGGCATCATATGAGATATGGAGTGAGAAGCTTCCTAGTTTATCTTTGTAAAAGTTTTGGGACTATGAAGTTTATGTGAATCATCAATTCTCTAAAAAATTAGCATCCAAAATAGATAAATGTCTTTTAGTTGAGTATCCTATAGAAACAAAAGGGTACTACAACAATAGTTTCGAGAACAAAGTATTTATTGTTCAAAATACTATCATTTTGGAAAGAAAGCACATGTTCGAAAAAACTTGTGAGAGTAAAGTTCAACTTGAAGAAATTCAAGAACCACAAAGAAGTATTAAACCAATTATAGAAACTCAATAGGATTCACAAGATGTTAACCTATGCAAGTAACACAAGAACTAAGAAGGTATGGTGGGATACTTCAAAATCCCAAAAGTTATGGATTTCTTATAACTAATAACCATGATGACATTTTCATGGATTATGATGAGTTCAAATCCTACCATTAGGCCATATCTAGACTAGATTCCAATAGATGGATAGAAGCCATAAAATATGAGATACAATCCATATATGATAATGAAGTTTGTATCTTGATTGATCCATCTAATAGTCTAAATACTATATGGTGCATGTAGACCTTCAAAAAGAATACCAGCATGTTAATATGAATATATTTAAGGTAGGATTGGTCGAAAATGTTTCAAGTAAGCATATAGTATTGACTATGATTCATGTTTTTCACCAATTATTAAGTTCAAGTCTAGTAGGATCCTTTTATCCATAGGTATGTACTATAAGTATGAAATATGGAAAATAGATGACAAAAAATCATTCCTTAATGGAAAATTGCTTAAGGATATGTACTCGACACAATCAAAGTGATTTATCAATTCTAAGAATGTTGGAAAGGTATACAAGCTTTAATTATCCATTTATAGATTGAAGCAAGCATCTCATATTTGGAATCTTCATTTTATGAAACAATTAAAATGTAATTAGTTTTTTCAAAATCGAAGATGAACCATATGTTTACAAGAAGGTTAGTGGGAGCACAATAGTTTTTTTATTGGTTAATGGTGATGACATCTTTTCATAGGAAATGATATCTTAGATATGTAGAATATCAAGTTTTGGGTAGGTATTTGTTTCTTACTAAATGATTTTGGTGAGACCACCTATATTCTGAGGATTAAGATATATGGAGACAAATAAAAGAAGAATTATAACAATTGTGGGCACCACTCGATCTCAACCCCCGAGATTTTTTTGATAAGTAATAAAATTTAATATCAAAAATTCTGTACAACCCTAGAGATGATTCAAACTATTATAATATTTGCTAAAAATAATATGAATATCTATTTTGATTTTCCTAATTAAAAAATATGCATAGTGTGACTTTCCCCCAAAATATCTTCTATTTCTTTCTCTCCGTATTTGATATACGGTGGCTGCAAGAATTCCTTTGCATATATTGTTCTTTGACATGTCTGCTATATAGCTTGCTGCCATCTCTTCAAGAATTGATGGTAAGGAATCAATTTTAAGTGTTAGCCCCATCAAACTATTCAGTGTGCTCCAAATACTTTTTGTGTTCCTACATCCAAATAACAAGTGGCCCATGGATTCTGTGGATGGACAGAATTCACAATTTATGCTTTTGGGAGTTGAAAATAGTTGGTCTTTTGTGGTTAATTTTCCATGGTTAGCAATCCATAAATGTACAGCATGTTTGGGAACATGATTTTTCCCCCATATGATTTTTGTCTAGCTTTTTTCCTCTTGTCTACTAAATCAACTTAGAAATTTATATGCATCCGTAATAATTTTCTCACCGTCCCCCCATTTATTCAATAATATATTTGCTTGATCCTTTGATTTAGTTTTTGATATTAAGATATCCCTAACCGAAGTTAGGGACTTCCTAAATGGGGGGTCTTCTTTAGCAGCCCGATAGTCCCATAAATTTTGAGAGTTAATATAAAAGTGGCGAACCCACTTATTCCAAAATAAATCTTTTTTCCGATTGATCCTCCAAAGGGTTTTCATAAAAGATGTTTTGTTCCATAGAGAGGTGTTTAGGATGTTGAAACCTCCTAGGGAAATGGGCATACATACATTTCTCCATTTGAGCAACTCTAATCGATGTTACTATATGGGGTGCCATCTCCGTAACTGCCAAAATGATACCTAAAATATTATTTTTTTAGCTCCAACGAGGATGACATCTGGGTTGCCAAAATGACATACATGAAATTGGGGTGCCATAAATGGCAACCTTGGAGAGAGAAAATAGAATATGCAAAATAGCGGTTAGTTTATTGTACATATCAACGTATCTATCCAACGGATATATTGTAATTTATTTTATAAAATTGAATGGAATGCTACTGGACATACCGAGCAAAATAATGTAAGATTTATACTTTTAATTTAGACACTTGCGAGATTTGATATATTAATAATTTGTTGAATTATTTCAAATTGGTTTAGTTTGATGAAGCGAAAGAAATATTTGCTAAGATAATTGGAAAACCATTTCAATACGAGCATTGTTGGAATATATTGAAATTGGAGTGGAAATAGAATGATAATTTGACCAGCAATAAGAGAGCAAAAACTCATTCAACTGGTAGTCATGATGAATCAACTCATGTTGAATCCAGCTATTCAACTCCATGTTTAGGGGACAGCACTAAACCATCATCCTCTCTCAACCTCAATAGGCCATTGGGCAAAAAAGCTTCAAAGAAAAAACATAAAAACAAAAATAAACAAATTAATGTTGAAAGATCACTAGATTATTATCACTGGAATGAAAGAATGGGAATAGAACGACAAAAAATTGAGCGACATGAAAAAATTTATGCTCAATAGGAGATAACATTGGAGCAACATCGTGAACAGTTAGAAATTGAAGAAAAAAATGTGCAAGAAATTCAAATACAAAATGAGATGAAAATTTTGGAAACTGATACTACTAGCATAGACTAAATTTCTGTAACATATTGGAATAACTTGAAGATGGAAGTTATGAAAAAGCAGGGTTTTATTTTTTAGTCATTATTTAATATGTCTTAAATTGGAATTTAAATGATAATTTATAATAAAAATATATTAAAGTATTAAGTTTGCATCTCATTATGGCACCTACCATCAGAGCAAAAAAAATTTGAGGTGCCAAAATAATATTCAAGGTGCCAAAATGATATTTGGCACCCCTATTTGGCAACTCCCAATGGAGTTTCTCTTAGACTTTAGGCTTGTATCTTTTGCTTTTGGGTGCATCCCATAAAAATATTCTACATGCACTATCAATGGCATTTATAATATAATTTGGCAGAAAGGATACTAAGAACCAGTATCCTTTAATGCATTGTATGACTGTGCATAGCAATTCTAATCTTCCAGCTATAGATAGTAGTTTCCCTGCCCATTGATGGATGACGATTGAAGATATTGTAATCTTCATTAATAATATAGAAAGTTATGAAGATATTAAATGACTAGATGATAAAGGAACCCAAAGGAATACAAAAGGAAGATTGCCTTCATTATATCCAGGGGTTTCTAGGATTTTTCCTTTTAGATCATTACTTACTCATCCAAAAAAGATATTCGATTTGGAAGAGTTTATGTGAAGACTCGAAGTAGCTGAAATTTTTTTCAACACATCCAGAATAATATAAATAAATGCAAGGTTGCCTCTAGTAAAAATGATCAGATCATCCGCATATACCAAATGGGATATCTTTAATGGGGCACAACCAGAATGAAATGAAAAATATTCTGATGATATTGCAGAATTAAGCTGTCTAGAGAGGTATTCCATGCACAAGGCGAATAGATAGGAGGATATAGGATCCCCTTGTCTAATCTTCTTTTACCTTTGAAAAATCCATGTACCTATCAGTTTATAGAAATTGAATATGACGAGGAACTAATGCATTCATACACAATTTTGATGAAAAATTCTGGAAAATTTAGTCAACACTTGTTTCAAGAAATCCCTGCTAACTATATCAAAGGTTTTTTGGATGTCTATTTTAAAGAAATATCTAGGAAAGATTATTTTCCTTGCATAACGTCTAATCAGCTCTTGCACCAGAAGAAAATTATCATAAATTAATCTTCCTTTTATATAGGCTCTTCGTGCTGGGTTAATTATACCACCCAACACTAATTTCAACCTTGATGCAAAAGGTTTAGCAATAATTTTATAAATTATATTACAGCATGATATTGGACTATAATCTTTGACAGTCGAGGCATGAGAGGATTTAGGTATCAATGCAATATATGCATGATTAATTTGATATAGCATTCTTCCGGAGTGAAAGAAGCTGTTAATTACTTTTACTACATCACCTCTAATATGGTTCCATGAAGATTTGTAGAACTCCACTGTATAACCATCTAAGCTTGGTGATTTAGAATTTCCCATAGTAAAAAGGGCATTCTTAATTTCTTCAGATGTGAAAGAAAAAGATAGTAATTCCTGGTCACATTGATCGTGAGTCTTGCCATCAGCAAGGATTGCAGTGTTAACACTGTCAGTGTCATACGATGTGCCTACAATATTTTTAAAATATTTGACAAAAGCAACTGCTATCTCCTCCTTTAATGTGGTGTAGTTTCCATCTTTTCCAATAATAGTTACTATTCTGCATTTTCGTGTCATGGAGTTCATAAGTGCATGGAAAAACTTTGTGCACCTATCATTTTGTTTGAGATAGTTTATCTTAGCCTTTTGCCTAAGGAAAGATAACTCGGCTTCCTCCAATTTCCTCATTTTGGTTTTGAGGGATAACTCCTTATCTTTAAGAGCCTGATCTGGGCACTTCAGAATTTCTTTTTGAAAATTATGGACAGCATCTCTAGAGTAGGATACCCTTGCACTAATGTGTGCAATATGTTTCTCGTTCAGCTTCTTTAGGGGTTCCTTTAGATTTTTCAGCTTTGTAGTTATTTGGAACATATTTGACCCTTGAATATTTATTTCTATACTTCAAGTAATGTGGGTGTGAACTGCTTGTGAGAGGTCCACATGTTACAGAATTTGAAAGGTATTTTCCTTTCTTTTTCTCCAACTTTAGTAGTCATTAGCATTGAGCAATAGTCTGAGAAGGTCCATGGGGCAAGGAATCTTACAAGATTGTCCAACTACAAGTTTTCCCACTCACTATTTACCATTGCTCTGTCGAGTTTGCTAGAGACTCTTCCATTTGTTCAGGTGAAATAAATTTTTGAGGAGAGCAAAGCATCTAGATTTAAGGAGGATATGCATTCAAGTGTAGCTTAACACTCATAATTAGTCACAATTCTCCCACCTATTCTATATGATCTAGAAAGTGGGGAGTTAAGATACCCAATAATAGCCCACGGAAGGGCTTGTGATTTTCCTTTTTCCAGTGAGTTTTCCCAGAGGAATCTTGATGCATGCGTGGGCGAGTGACTCCGAGCAGAAAAATTAAAATTTTTAGGATTGCATGATTTCAAAGAAAATAGGCATAACTTTCTCAATATATGTCGGATTGACACAATTCCAAAAGCCACAGATCAAGGACTCATAGATATACAACTTTCCTATTTATAGTATCCCTTCAAATTAGCTCTATGGAGTGAGTGATTCTGAAAGGAATTGGACGAGGCACTGTGTTTGTGGGGATATTTGTAATTTGAGATAAATGTAATTCACCATCAAGGCTTAAAAGAAATTCCACCTACCAAGGATAAAAAACTATTTGATTCACCACCAACGATGTTGGATAAAGAATCGAGATAATAATTCAACTCACAAAAAGAAACTTTCATTCATTCAAAAACAATGACCCTTACAAATGAGAATATGTCTCCTTATATAGAGATAAGACTCAGAAAAAATAAAAAAAAAATAAAAACTAAAAAAAATAGGAAATAGGAGTCTTATCTTCGGCCTTCGAAGTTCGTCCACCAATAATAACCAGCAAATATCAACTTTCAAAGAACATTGAATCATGATAGAAATTATTCTGAATAACTTTATTTTGATATAGCATCGACTAGTAACAAATTTTAATATTGGGATCATCTTTCCTTAACCCATCGAAGCAAATTGTAACCGAAATTAGTTTTGACATGAATAAATACCGATAGTGTATGTTTTGCCGAAGAAATCTGCTCAAGACTTAAGGATTGATTAGTAGTCTCAAATGCTTTCGCATCATTATACCCAGGTTGCTTGAGATTTGTCCTCAAATCTAGTAAGTCTTCATCCTCCAAGTAAGGAGAAAGATCACCAACATTAAAAGTTTCCGAAACTCCATATTCTCTAGGAAGATCAATATTGTAAGTATTTTTGCCTATTCTCTCAAGAATTTCAAATGGACAGTCAGCTCTAGGCATAAGCTTGTTCTTTTGCTGAGAAGGAAATCTTTCCTTCCTTAAGTGTAACCGCACAAGATCACCTGGCTGGAAATGAGCATTCCTCCGATGTTTATTAGCTTTCTTATTATAAAACTCGTTAGCCTTCTCAATCTTGCTTCGAATCTGCTTAAGGAGTTTTTTCATTAATTCAGCTCTATTTGCCATCAAAGTTCACTTGTGAATTAGATGGAATAGGAATTAAATTAATCGGTGTGAGCGGATTGATTCCATACATAGCTTTGAAAGGTGACTGACCACTAGTATAACTTTGTGATCGATTATAAGCGAACTGAGCATGTGCAAGCTTTAAATCTCAATCTTTTAGAGATTTATTAACCATTCCTTGAAGCAACATAGTGAGAGTGCGATTGGTTACCTCCGTTTGGCCATCAGTTTGAGGATGACAAGTGGTGCTGAATAGAAGTCTGGTCCCGAGCATTCTCCATAAGATTTTCCAGAAAAAACTTAAAAACTTAGAATCACGAATAGATACAATGGTCCTCGGTATTCCATAACGGTGAATGATCTTTATGAAATAAAGATTAGCCACATGAGATGCATCATTCATCTTGTGACATGGAATAAAATGAGCCATTTTAAAAAACCAATCAATAACCACTATAATGGCATCTTTTCCCATGTGAGTTCTTGGAAGAGCCACAATAAAATCCATGCTCACATCTTCCCAAGGCTGTAATGGTACTAGAACGGGAGTATATAGTCCTTGATGAAAATGACTCTTTGTTCTTTAACAAGTTGCACACCTCAAGATGACAGCACGTATGTCTCTACTCATCTTTGGCCAATAAAAGTGCACTTGAAGGATTTCACGAGTTTTGTTCACGCCGAAGTGACAAGCCAAACCTCCACCATGTGCTTCTCGGATCAACGATTCTCTAAATGAACTCTTCGGCACACATAATCGATTTCCCTTGAAAATAAAACCATTTTGGACAAAATATGTACCTTGAATTCCATGTTTGCAACTATAGATAATAGTAGAGACCTACGGGTCTTCAGAATATAGTTCTTTCATGGATTAAAAACCAAGAATTCTAGAATCAAGAACAACAAGCATAGAGTATCTTCTTGATAAAGCATCCACAATAACATTAGTATGGCCAGGTTTATACTTCGAAATGAAAGAAAAGGATTCAAGAAATTCTACCTTTTTGGCATGCCTTGATTTGAGCTTGCGTTGGCTACTAATAAACTTCAAAGCCTCATGATCAGAATGTAGTACAAACTATTTAGGCCTCAAATAATGACTCCAATGATCAAGAGCTCTTACAATGGCGTATAACTCCTTATCATAAGTTGAGTAGTTATTCTTCGAATTAGTTAACTTTTCACTGAAATATGCCAATGGCCTTTGTTCTTGAACTAGAACAGCTCCAATGCCAACTTCACTTGTATCGCATTCAACTTCAAATACTTTATCATAATTAGGAAGGGCAAGAACGAGGGACGCACATAGCTTCTATTTGATGAGTTCAAAAACATTATGAGCAGCTCTTGTCCATTCAAAAGAACCCTTCCTCATGCATTCAGTGATAAGGTCATGATTGTACTGAAATTTTTCACAAGACAATGATAGAAAGAAGCAAGGCCATGGAAACTCTTTACATCAGTGATGGATTTCGGAACTGGCTAGGTTTTCATTGCATATACCTTCAATTGATCAACGGAAATTCCATCTTTCGAAACCACATATACAAGGAATATAATGCTGGAAGAGGACTCATACTTCTCCATTTTGGCATAAAGCTTCTATTCTCTCAAGGAATTAAAGACCTGTTTCAAATGAGAAATATGTTCCTCCTCGCTTCGACTATAAACAAGGATATCGTCAAAGTATACAACAACAAACTGATCAACAAAGGAATGAAGAACCTCATTCATAAGGCTCATGAAAGTACTTGAAGCATTAGAAGTCCAAATGGCATAACCACCCATTCATATAAACCCACCTTAGTCTTGAAGGCAATTTTCCACTCATCTCCTTCCCGCATTCGGATCTAGTGATAGTCACTTTACAAATCTATCTTTGAAAACATAGTAGAACCATATAATTCATCAAGCATATCATCAAGTCTAGGTATAGGATACCTATACTTAATAGTGATGTTGTTGATGTCTCGACTATCGACACACATTCTGAATGTTTCATCCTTGTTTGGTACGAGTAGAGCTGGAATAGAACATGTGCTCATACTTTCTCGAACATATCCCTTATTGATAAGTTCATTGACTTGTCTTTGCAACTCCTTTGTTTCCTCCGGGTTGCATATATATACTACTTTGTTAGGTAGAGAGACACCGGGCATCAAGTCAATTTGGTGCTCAATACCTCTTATTGGAGGTAATCCAGATGTCAATTCTTCGGGGAACACATCCTTAAAGTCTTTTAACAATGAATGCATTTTCAGATGTATAGGTATCTCTTTATCACTCATTTTCTCTACCATAAGCAAAGCAAATATATTTTTCTATTTGGTAATGGCTCCAACCTGTGTTTCACTCAAGAAAAGATTTTCCTTACTAGTGTTTCCCTCTCCAGGTTGATTTTGATGTATCATGCTCAGTCTCAAAGATTCAAGAGTAATGCATTTTCGTTCCTTGTAAAAAGAGTATGTGTTTTTATGCCCATCGTGTACAACCTTTCTATCATATTGCCAAGGTCTACCTAACAACAAGTGACAAGCATCCATGGGAATAACATCGCACAAAACTTCATCTCGATAATTCTTCCCAATAGAAAATGATATAAATGCTCGTTTGGTTACCTTCACATCACTTCCTTTCCTAAGCCACTGAAGCTTGTAAGGTTGAGGATGTTTCGATGTTGGTAGCTTCAGTTTTTCAATCATGGTTGTCAAGGTGACATTGGTACAACTTTCTCCATCGATAATCATCGTACACACCTTCTTGTAAATAGTACAATGGGTGTGGAAGATGTTCTCCCTTTGCTCTTTCTCTTCAGAAGATATCTCAGCATGTAATGCTGTCCGTATCACTAACAACTCGCCATCATCAGCCTTTTCAACAATATTCTCGAATTCTTCAGCTTTAGAATCATTCGGGTCATATTCATCGCTGGCCTCTTGAAGTTCCAAATCGATCTTCTTAATTTCTTGAAGATTTATAACTCTCCAAGATGGATAATTAGCTTGAAATTCCCATAGACATGACACTTAAAACATTTCCTTGTGTCACCATCAACTTTCATGCTGGTCTCTTTGATGGGTTCCACCAACTTCTCTTTATCCTTAGCTTTTGACAAAATACTTTCATATTTGTTTGAGGAAGCATCCCTAAAATAGGAAGTCCCATTCGAGGAGGTTTTGGAAGAAAACCTCTTGCTTCTCTTTAGTTATTTCTCAACCTTCATTGCTAGCTTGCAAACATCTTCAAAGGACAAATAATGCTGATGTTCAACCAAATCAGCAATTTTCTGATTCATGCCACCAAGGAATCGAGCGATGGTTTGCTCGGGAACTTCTGGAACTTCGCATCTCATTATGAGTTGTTTGAACTCACGAATATATTCTTCAATACTCATCCCTCATTGTCACACGGAATTCAAATTGAGAAACAGATCTTACTTATAGGTATCGGGCAAGAACATCTTTTTCATGAGTTTCTTAAGTTTATCCCAAGAGTTGATTCGATTTTTCCCTTCTCTAGCCTGCCGATGCTTTAAATTCTCTCACCATAGAGAAGCATATTTAGTAAGTTTCAAAACAGTGATTTTATACCTCTTCTCATCTGAGTAGGACTTGAAATCAAAAACTCGTTCAATGGCATGGAGCTAATCGATAAAGTTGTCAGGATTGAGACTTCCCTCGAATTCAGGTACATCTATTTTAATCTCACGGTCATTCTCATGGTGTCTTCTTCTTATTCGAACTCGGTGCTCAGAGGCACTAAAGTTGCCTTCAGTGAAATCAAAATCATCATTTAGAATTGTGATACGAATTTAAATCATCATGGTGTGGCTGAACATAGGGACGCCTTACTGGTTGCTCTTGTCTCGCCGGGTTCTCTAAGAGATTGAGAATTTGCTCTATTTGCCTTTGGAGATTCTCTATAGCATGATCTCGCCTTAGGTTGTGCACTTGCTCCAAAGTCAAACCTCGTGGAACTTATCCTTCATCCATGATAAGTAAAAAATAACAACATAGAGGAATCACTCAAGATAAGTTCAACCTTGAGCTCTGATACCAACTTGATGCGTGCGTGGGCGAGTGACTCCAAGTAGAAAATTTAAAATTTTTAGGATTGCATGATTTTGAAAAAAATGGTAACTTTTTCAACACATGTCGGATTGACCCGATTCCAAAAGCCACATATCAAGGACTCGTAGATCTACAACTTTCGTATTTATAGTATCCCTGAATAAGCTCTGTGGAGTGAGCGATTCTAGGAGGAATTGGATGAGGCACTGTGTTTGTGGGGATTTTGTAATTCGAAATAAATGCAGTTCACCACCAAGGCTTAAAAAAAATTCCACTTACCAAGGATAAAGAACTGTTTGATTCACCACCAATGACATTAGATAAAGAATCAAGATAATAATTCAACTCACAAAGAAGAACTTTTATTCATTCAAAAACAATGACCCTTACAAATGAGAATATGTCTCCTTATATAGAGATTAGACTCAGAAAAAATAAAAAAAAAAATAAAAAAAAAATAAAAAAATAAAAAAACAAAAAAACAAAAAAACAAAAAAAACAAAAAAATAAAAAAAAAAGGGAAATAGGAATTTGCTCTTCAGCCTTCGAAATTCGTCCGCCAATATTAACCAGCAAATATCCACTTCCAAAGAACATTGAATCACCACGGAAATTAACCTGAATAACTCCCTTTTGATATAGCATCGATCAGCAACGAATTTTAATATTGGGATCATCTTTCCTTAACCCATCAAAGCAAATTGTAACCGAAGTTAGTATTGACTTGAATAAGCATCAATAGTGTATGTTTTGCCGAAGGAATCTACTCAGGACTTAAAGGATTGGTTAGTAGTTTCGAATGCTCCCGCATCAGATCTTCTACTAGTGATAGAATGTTGTTCATATATGACTAACAATCTAAAATTTATTCCTATTTCTATGTCTTAAACATGTAGATGAACGTGTTGAGGATTGCAAAAAAGAATTTCTATCTTTGTGGTTTGACTATCCCACAGAATTAAGATTATGTCATTCTTATGGTGGGAAAAATTATCAAGAGAGCTAAACTTCTTGAACTTTGTTTTCATGAGCTGACAACCTTTTCACAGTTTAGTTTGGCCTCAATGATAGCAAAGATATCAATTTGATATGCAGTGAAAAGTATAAGGATCTCTTTGTGTTTTATAGGGTAGTTGAAGCCCCTTATGTTCTAACTCATGATCTTCATGTTAAAATAGTTTTCCATCTACCATAACCTTCTTAATTTGCTTAATGGTTACATAGCATTCCATGTAGCATGCATTGAATAGATAATCTCCAGATATGTCCATGCATACAAATATAGCCTTACAAAGTGTTGCATAAAGCTCAGAAAATAGTGTACCCCAACATACCTCTCTTACCTCATTCTCATTTAATACATTCCATGAGTGAGATATACAAGAAAATCCCATCTTTTCATAGCTCCTGGATAGAACATAGTACTCTTTCGAATACAGAATATAACCCACCTTTAAATACACGAAGAAACCCAAGAGGGCCCCAACACAATCATAGATATCATGCATATAAATATATTCAGCAACCATACGTGAGCCATTTCCCCATTCAAAATTGACTTGGAAAGCATCCAGGAGATAAAACCCTATCCGAGTGCATAAATTTTTGGCACATTGCATCTAGGAAGTTTCTTTTTTTTGAGATTCCAAAACATAACATACATTTAAGCATATGCTCTACAATATTTGTCTCAAAGGCTCCGACATCTGTGCTCATACTCGATAATTTCTTTGGCGTGGCTCCATTACAGTTTCAAACATTAGGGGCATTTCCCAGATTTACCAGATAATAAGTATCTTCTAAATACATTCTATTACAATATAGGGGGAACCTACTCATGTATATTCTGCCAAGTATAATGCTATTTTAAAACCTTGAGGACTTATCATGCATTCATTCATATGAGTAATCTGTTTCCAGATTATAGTTTTAAAAAATAGGCAGCAAGGAGCAAGCTTGTTTCCTCCACTGGATGCATTGTTGCCTTTGAAATTTGAAATCATCCGCCACAAAGAAACCATACCTAGGGTGCCCCCGCCTATCCCAAAATAACCCTTAGAAAATATAAACAGGAAAGTGTAGTTCTCTTCCTAGGCAACCCTCCAAAGCTCCATACGAAAAACCTCCATCTAAAAAAACAACACAACAAACAATCTTTTTTAAATGGTTGAGGACCACTGGAACCACTCTATGCTGGACCATATGGGGCAGAGTCCCCTAGTTCTCCTTCTTTGATTCTTCCCTTGTTTTTTAGGTTTAAAGAAGGCCCCTCCCTTGCATTGCCTGGGAGTTTATTTCTTCTCCTTGCTTTGACCATGGTGAAACCTTGATCTTCGTCATCATTTTGTTTTTCCTTGGTCTTTGACTTTAGAGCCTCCTCCTCTGGTACATCTTCAATCAGACATTTGCCTTCCACCAAGGGGGGATCTCTTTCCACTGCCCCTACCGAGCAATTTGAAGCTATCGGGCTTGTTGGGGGATCTCCCTCTTCCAGCTCCTGGTTTTTATTCTTGACATAGCAGTTATTTACCGAATGTCCAAATAAAGAACAAAGTTTACAATACGGGGGAAGGTTTTCATAGATAACTGGTTGACGGATTTTAGATCTATCCAGGAAGTTCAAATAGATTTCATCCATTAATTCACCATTCAAATCAATCTCTACAAGCACTCTAGCGAATGCTATTTTTGAGATATTTGACATCAATTTGTCCATATGTAAAGACTGGCCAAGATAGCTTATCACTTTACTCAATCCCATTACGTTCTAGAGGTGAATCGAGAAATTAGGAAATTTAACCCAAATTGGAATTTTAGTCATTTCTTTTAACCCGTAGTGAAAACCAACTAGGAGGGGTTTGACATATAGTGGCCGACTAAAAACTAGGAATGGGCTAGCATTGAGGGCATCCTCCATCTTCTCCGAATTATTAAATTTGAAAATCATCCAACTACTTTGATGCCGAATAACTTGTGGAATTATTTTTCACTATTCTTCAATAAATCTTTTTAGTAATAGATATCTAGGATTTCAGGCCACAAAGTATCACACCAAATAATTTTTTCAATGTCCAATACCATTGAGTAGGTCCTGTCCTTCGAAGAATGTGTTACCAGGAAGTTTAGGGGGAGGTAGGATAGTTTTGTAGTGTTGGCCAGAAATCTATTTTCAGCAAAAAGACTGCTCTAGGGTGTCTTGTTTTTCTCATATATTTTGGGGAAAGTGCCTTTCCTATTATCGCTATCATTCTGATGTTTAACAATATTTTTATAATGTATTATAGGGCCTATGGGTCTCCATTCCTTTAGGTCCTTGCCCATTGGCAGGGCTTGAAAATTTTTAATAACCTTATTTCTTCCTCTATCATTCAGATTTCTAGTTTCTATAGAGGTTATTACATGATTGCTCAACTGTACACAGAGGTATCAATATTTCTCATGCCATTAACAGCATCCACATTGTTCAAGTTTCTGACTTATACCAAGCTTATATCATATTTATTATTATGTTCAGGGTGGGCCTCATTGCTTTATATGCCATTAGCTACACCCACAGAAGGTGAGACATAGTCCTCATTAAGACTGTCATCCTTTAGTGAGGAGTTTAAATCAAGCAGATTATCATTGGGGGCCACATTGTTATCACTCGAACAGAAGTTTGAGGTACTAGAATTATGAGAGTCAGTGACAACGGCTCCAGTTCTATCACTATTACTACAGAGACCCAATAATTTCACTTGGGATATTTAGTTTCCCCCATATATCATTACATGCAAGCGATAAATTTGAATCAATCGAAGAGAGAAGTGGTTTATAGCAACACCTATACCATCTTCATATCCAAGGTGAGGAGACATACCTTTGCCCGTATGCTCATTTCTACCTCCATTAGTAATCGGCCAGAAAAGATTATGGCTGTTCCCATCCCGGGTGTTATTTGAAACTCTTTGAAAACCATTATCATTAAGAAAAACACCATTTCGCGAAGAATGTTCCTACAAATAAGCATTTAAAGTATTTGGAATCTCATTAGTTTTATTTGGGATATCATTTGAAACACCAATTTTTTGAAAATCACCATTATTATCACTTGGCATACCCGAATCAATATAGTTCATGTGCAGAGAGCAACTCGGCAAAGAGTTGGGATGCACAAAATAATTTGTGATTTCCTTATTTTCCTCCAAAATATCATTAAAATCATTTGAATTTCTATTAATGTTTGTATTAACAATAGATTTCCCATTCATTACAGAAGTTGAGATTTCATGAGATTTTTTTGAAATACCTCTTACAGAATGCTCATTATCATCTTTATCAGCCTTTAGGATGATATTTTCATGCTTTCCCATTTTGTTTTCCTCCGTAATATCATTTAAAACATTCAAAACTCCATTAAAATTTACATAAATATGAAATTTCACATAAATATCGAAAGAAATTTTGTTTTCGTGAAGATTTTCAGAGAGGAATTCAATCAGGGAGGCTGAAATCTTACCGTAGATGATTTTTTGGCTATTCCCATCATCAATCAAGTATTCAATGGCTTCTGAATCATATTTTGAGTAGACAACACGCCTTCTCCTTTGGATTTTATTTTTAAATTCATCCAGGAAATTTGGTGTCGGTGATTTCGACGACACGGGCACCTGAGACTCGAGAGAGTTTTCGGCACTTCTTAGGGTTTTGCTTATTTTTTTATCACGAAAAGTGTCGGGCAGTCCCTTAAAACCCATCTTTGTTTATTAAAAATAAATCACACAAAAATTCTTAGTTACAAAAATTCTAAGTTACAGAAATTTGGAGAAAATTGAAGAAAAACCTTGTGATTTTGAGGAGATTTTGGGGAGGAGAGAGGGGAGAGAGTTAATAGATAATCAATTTTATGACCTCAACCCCCAAGAGGCCTTATGACTGGTGGTCAACCAGTACTCAGGTGTTAAGATTTGAAACTATATTGACTAGAGGTCATGAATTCAAATCCTATGAGATGTAATATGTGGGGCATGTGTAAAACCATAATATAATGGGCAAAGTGGATAATATCAATATGTATGGTACCTGGTGGGGGGCCAAGCAGCTAGTTAACACTCACGAGGCCGCTCATGGACTGAGGTCGGGTAAGGCTCACATTTGTTACATATATAATGCATTTATATGTAACAATTATGAGCCCCACTCGACCATGGTGAAAGTCCCTAAGTGTTAATAGATTTCCTAGCCATTCATTGGGCATACTCATATTGTTTTCTTTGCCTATTATGGCACACAATTTTATACATGGGTCAAGACTTATTCCCATGCATCTCATGTCACATTCCTTAGGATTTGAGCTTCCACTCTATAGTTACAGATCCTAGCACCAAAGTACTAGTTGACCTACCTAGTTCAACTGGTACTCATGTGCTAAAATTTGGAACTAAATAGATTGAAGTTCTCAAGTTCAAATCTTAGGAGATGCAACATGTAGGGCATGTATAAAATCATGCACCCTAATGAACAAAGTAGACAAAATTGATATGTCTGATAGGGATTGGAAAATTGATTAACACTCAAGGGCTACACAGGGACTAAGGTCAAGTGGGGCATGCTATTTTTTTTATAATATATATCTAATTAGAACTCTGAATTTAAATTATGTATTTAAATTTAGTTGTTCACTTTACCCCTTAGAGTGCATGGTTTTTCACATACCCAATATATTGTTTCCCTAGGATTTGAACTTGAGATCTTTTGTCTATATAGTCTAAAATCCTAGCAACTAAGTACTAGTTGAGCCCAATAGGTTAGCTAGTACTCGAGTGTTAGGATTTGATATTATATAGACTAGAGGCCTCGAGTTCAAATCATAGGAATACGACATACTGGTCATGTATAAAACCATGCGCTTTAAGGGGCAAAGTGAATAATATCGACATGCTCGATGGATGGTCAGGCAACCAATTAAAACTCCTAAGATCACCTTGAGACCGAGGTCAAGTGAGGCCCATGTTTGTTACATATCACTTTGCCTATCAGGGCTTAAAATTTTACACATGCCATGTATGTCATGTCTCTAGGACTTGAACCCAAGTCCTTTCATTCCTACAACAAAATATTAGTTGAACCATTTGTTACATATAAATGCATTTATATATAACAAACATGGGCCCCACTCGACATCAATCCATAGAATGCACCATGTGTGTTAACTGGTTTCTTTGCCTCTCCATCAAGCATATTGATATTGTCTACTTTTTCAATTATACCACATGGTTTTACACATGTCTCGGATATTACATCTCCTAGGATTTTAACTTGTGACCTCTAGTCAATATAGTTTTAAATCCTACCACCTTAGTACTAGTTGAGCCAAGTAGGTCAACTAGTACTCAGGTGCTAGCATTTGGAACTATGTTGACTAGAGGTCACGAATTCAAATTCTAAGAGAAGCAACATGTAGGATGCGTGTAAAAATGGTATGCTCTAAGGGGCAAAGTGGACAATATAGATATGCCGAGTGGGGGGTTGGGAAATTGGTTAACACTCATGAAAGTACCTAAGGATTGAGGTCAAGTGGGGTGCACAATTATTACAATAATTGGCTTAAGTGATAGTGTGTGTGTGTGTGTGTGTGTGTGTAATGTATTAAATAGGGTCAATATGAAAACTCCAAAAGAGGATCATTGCCTATGTCATGGAATTAGTCTAAGAAAGGCTCAATGCTCAATAATGCCAAATGAGTGAGACTACATGAGTAAGATATCAAATTTCTTTATTATTGGATCTAACATATATGATATATTGTGTACTCAATAGGATGTGTCAAATCCATTAAGTATGACTAGTAGATACCAGTCAGATTCTGATGAATGCCATTAGTTAGTAATTAAGAATATTCTTAAATACTTAAGAAGATCTAAAGATATATTTATACTTCATGAAGGACAAGTTGAGTTAATTGCAAATGATGACACTAATACTAGCTTCCATCCTAACAAAGTTGATTAAAAATCATAGTCTTGTGTTTTGTTTGAATTGGTGTACTATTAGCTATATTTATTCAAAGTAAGACACCATAGTTGATTATAGTATAGAGGTTGAGTATTTAGTTGCATTGGACATATCTAAGAAGGTTATTTTGATCAAGAAGTTCATCATTAGACTTGGAGTGGTTCCTAGTATCTCCAACCTTGTGGCCTTGTTTTGTAAAAATAATGGGGCTATAGCTTAGGACAAGGAACCTAGATCACATCAAAGATCCAAACACATACTTAGATGTTTTCATCTCATCCGAGAAATTCTTGAGAGATGAGATATCAAGATATGTAGGGTATCTACTAATGATAACATTATAGATACACCGACTAAACTCCAATCCAGACTAATAAAGTCACAAGTCAGAAGGTATTAGATACATGTCAGATTGGCCCTAGTGTAAGTAGAATATTATTATTGATATGCCCTATAATAATGGTGTCATTGTTAATACTTTTAGATTTCAATAATAAAAGTGCATTTTCAATATCATCTCGCATTTCTAATTTGGTAATTTACTACATGAATAGTTGATTTCACTCTTGGTCATTAAATATATGACTTGATAGTAGAACTCTGAACTTGACATAGAATGCTATTCTAAATTATCCATGATCATTTATTATTGATGGAGAAATAATGAATTAAGATTAGTATAGAGTATCATTGATGATCATGTTCTACTGATCATGGATATGTGATAATAAGTCAACTCATAAGTATATATTAGTGAATGTTATACTTGACCAACTCATCATAAGAATACTACATGGATTAAGTCACATGTATGTAATATCTTTTTTATCTTTTGACCTAGCACCACCATAGGTCTCTACTTTAGGAGCTTTATGTTTTCACATAATTTAACATTATTTATAATAGGGTGGTAATAAAAGTTATAGTTAGACATGAAAGAAATCATGTAGCGAGACACAAGTGGATGAAAGGGGTTTGGCCCTCTTTTTATAAAGATATCCATGAGCTCCTCAACATGTGAGACTAAAATTGCCTAGTCGTGCTCAAATTAATTAATAAGAATATTAATATTATTTGTATTATAAGTTCACATGGAGATCACGAAATTACATAATTGAACTTTATAGTGTTGATTTATTCCATGTCGTATGTTCAGTTAGGATATCATGAGACAAATAAACTGTAATATTTAGTATGAATTAGATTATATCTGACTATTGGTATTCATATAATTAGGGTGGTCATATGCCTTATGAGACCTAAGCTATTAATCCATAAGCTCAAAATGAGTTTTGAGACCACTATCAATATTATGTCAAGCTACATGATCATGCACATTAGAATGAGCCTGAAACTAATTCTTGGGCTTATAATTTATATTTAAGACTCAAGAAATATTTATTTAATGAAATGAAGACCATCCATTTAAAATAGAAAGAGATGGCTAGGGTTTCCAAGAGACTCGACTATGTGCCAGCACCCTTGCACACTCATCTCCCTCTTAGTTTCCATGAGGGCCTACTTTTATGGATAGTTGTAGATGCATGAGATTTTGGAACAAGGATTTTTCAATGTGGATGAGGTATTTTACTATATTTGAACCAACTATTTGGATGTATGTACACATGTATAAAGATGGTATGTATAGAAGATTCCAAGATAACCCCTAATAGTATATACATGTATATAGATGGTGTATATATAGATGTATGTATATAAAAATATTATATACTTATATGGCCATACACATATATTGTCACATACATATATGGAAGCATATATACATATATTGCCATATACATATACTATTATATATAAACATATATATGCACATCTATCTAGATATATTATATTTTCAATATAGTATATATGTGTAGTATATATGTTCACCTATCTTGATATGTAAATTTGCATGTGTGTAAACACATAATTACATTATATAATAAATATATGTATATATACACATCTATCTAGACATATCAATGAAAGGGAATATATACATGTAAATAAATAGTGTGTGTATATGCATGATATATATATATATAATAGTATATATATATATAAACACACACACACACACACACACATATATATATTGTATATACAAATATATTACTATTTTAATGTGTATGTATGCTATTTATACCAATACTATTTTAATGTGTCAATAATTGTATATAAATATAGTATCTACATATATACTATTGTCTAAAAGTGTGTGCGTCATGCACTAGGTAAATTGTTACAATATATACAGCACATGATACCCACACACACAAACAATCATAAACATGTATTTATCAATAAGTTGTTTAAGACCAACTGAGATGCATCCCAAAATCAAGAATGGTCTTGGAATGTTACAATATATATATATATATATATATATTCATATATAAAATATGCCTAAAATGATAGACTATATATATACATTCATATACAAACAATATCAAACCTAATTAACAACCCAAATTATAATAGTTGCAAGCTCACACTTTACAGTTAAATTGGAATCTAAACACCTGAGCATCCATTTGTGTTTCCAACATAATATTGTCTTCCGCAAGAACACTACATGAATACCGCATGAATATCAAGTAAGCCCTCATAGACGGAAGAAGATTAGAAGAAGAGTATCCTATCACACATAGGGGTAGCCTACTCCCAAAATAGGGTTGTCCTATTCAAACGTTAAAGATGGTTTTTGGGAAAAATCTTCAATAAGGTTTTTTTAAAAAAAAAAAAACTTACGGAATCAAAGGGGGAAGGGGATAGCCCCATTTCTGCATAAAAATCTAACAGCCCATTTTATGGGCTATCTTTTTATCTTTTCACGCACACCAGTCGCCCACTCAATCCTACACAGTCATGTGCACCACCACCCACACATGACCAGCCATGCTAGTAGCCATGCCATGGCAATTGTGTCTACCATGGAAGCCATGTTTGCCATGGCCTCCATGCCATCCATGCTGACAAGCACACCATGGTAGTCATACATGATTGGTAGCTATATTATTTTTCCTTCCCAAAAATAATGAATTTTTCCCTTCTTTTTGAGAACATGCACATGCCCCCGATAAACCCATCATGTGCATGATTCCTTACTCTTCAATGTTATTTTCTTTTTCAAAAATGTTTTAATACAAAAAAAAAATAATGTTATATTTTAATTGTTAATAGCACTCACTTTAAATGAGACCACTCACACTCTCATTTAAATTAAATTAATTTTTAAAATAAGACCAAACAAAAATATCTAAATTTAAATCAAAACAAAATCAATCTAATCTATCTAATTTGAACATACCTCACAATCTCCTCCTCTTCCCTATTTGGACAGACCGAGACAAGTCCTTGATTTAAATTTTAAAACTATCATAGAGAGTTCAACCCTGAGAATCCCAAAACTAATACTTGTTCCTCACACGAGAAATAACTTTTTGAAAATTTAACTTTTCCTAAAAATTTGATTTTATTTATTTATTTCTCGAGACTCTTCTTTTCCTTCTGAACCATAAGTTCCTCCTAAATCTAGCAGATCCCTTGAAGTGGCTGAAGTAAAAATCATAACTTCTACTTGCAATACATAAGCTCCCTCTTAATCTATCTGATCTCGAAAAGTGACTAGAATTAAATGAATTAATTTTTACTTCCAATTCATCAGCTCACCCTTGATCTGCCTTATCCCCATGAGAGATTAGAATAAAGTAATATTAACATGGGATTCCTTTGAAAATTCTACTTGCCTTGAAATAAGTACCTGAGAAATCTAGATCGATCATCCTTAATCTCTTTGAAGGAATGAGAAAAAAAACAATTGAATATATTATTTCTTGATCACTCAATATTATATCTGTCCATTTGGTCCATCTAACCTTTATCATATGTAAATGTGATACATTCTTATTAATCTCACCATTTTTATTTAAAATAGTGTCTATATACTTGAAATTATCAATATTTTATACTTCTTAATTTCCTATCTTTATTACAGTATTATTATCACTCTACATATAATTAGACTCACATTTTACATACTTCATCTTAATATGACTAATTCTAAACCCCTTAGACTCAAGTGAAACCCTCAAATTTGTTTGTTTCCTATATAACTTTTTTTAGTCTCATCAACCAAGAATATATCATTTGCAGATAATATACACTAAGGGATGTCTAATCATATTTGAAACTCTTAATTGATACCTTAGACCAATCTAACTTTAGATATCATTCCCTCAAAGATATCTTTGATTAATTCGATATAGATATTTAAAACTCATTTCTTGCATAATACCCATCAAATTAAGTCTCTTGGGGCTATCAAATTTTTTATCTAAATCAATAAATATCATGCATAAGACATTCTTATTTCTTCATATTTTTTAATTAATTGCATTACTAAGTAGATAGCCTCCATAGTAGACCTACCTAGCATAAATCCAAATTGATTCTCTGAAATCCCTGTTTCTCATCTTAGTTTATGGTTAATTACTTTTTCTCAAAGATTCATAGTATGATTAATAAATGTAATACCATATTAGTTATTATAATCTTAGATATCTCTCATATTCTTATAAATAAAAATTATAATATTTTGTCTTTATCCATTTGGTATCTTTTTGGTCATCATGATCTTATTAAAATATCTAACTAGTCATATCATGTCTTTCTCTCTCATGACTCTCCAAACTTCAATAAAGATATCATCAGGCCCTAGGAATTTTTTGTGTATTCAATTTCTTTAGAGCTTCTCAAACCTCTATGGATTTATCTTTCTTATATATCTCAAGTTGTTTAGTCCATTACGACCCTTGATATTCAAATTTAAATTTATGAACTTATTTAAAAGATTATGAAAATATATTTTCCAAATCTTTGACTTCTTCATATTTTATTATGATTTGATTATATTCATTTTTAATATACTTTATCTCGCTATTCTCTCTCATGCTAATGATAAATATCATTTCTACCTTTTTAAATTTTTTATTTTCATACAACTCAACATATGCCTTAAACTATATTTCACTCACCACTCTTTTAACTTTCTTTTTTCCTCCTTATACAACTTCATAGTATATTTATTTTTGTTTTTCTCTGTTTCTTTAAAATAATTTTGTTTCTCCTTTATAATTTGTTCAAACTCGGGTCTCCACCACTCGGTTTCTCTATGCGAGTAAATATTTCCTTTATACATACCTATATTCTCTTTAGATTCTCTTTTTTATACATTTTGTTACTTCATTTCACATAGTATTTGTATCTACATTCAAAGACCAATTAACTTTGTTATGTAACTTTTTCCTTAAAATACTTATCATTTCTTGTTTAGGGTTCCACCACTTTTTAGACACTTATATGAAGTCTCTCTTTGATTGTACTTTCCAAGATGTAGATCAATTAAGACTAATATATTTTGAGTGATTAGACTCTCACATTGTATTACTTTAAAGTCTTTTCATAATATTTTATTATCTCTCCTAATGAGAAAAAAGTTTATTTGACTTAGAAGTGTCAAATGGGTCATACCAGCACGGCCTAGTTTATAGAGGCATGGCATGGTGGCTCGGTCTATTGGCCTAGCATGGCATGGTGGCTCGGTCCATCAACCTAGCATGGCATGGTGGCATGGTAGTGCTGCACACTTATGTCGGACCGATGGGAATGAGATTCTTTCACGTGATGCAAAAAAATCCCATCGACCACATGGCTAATCTTTTAAAATAATTAGACTGTGTTGTGTGAAGGGGCAGTCTAATTTTTTACCCCACCCCATCTTGGGCATGGGGTCGGAGTCTAACTGTTTAAAAAAAAATTTAATGCGCCCATCATGCATGATTGATGGGAATGGGATTCTTTCGCATGATGCAAAAAATAATTAGACCACACAATGGGAAGGGGCAGTCTAATTTTTAACTCCTCACACATCCCCCCCCATCTATCTTGGGCATGGGGTTGGAGTCGAGTCTAACTGTTTAAAAAATACTATTGCATCCATCACACCTGGCGAGACCCCTATTGGGTGGTCACCCAGGTCAGTTTACCATGCCACTGGACCAGGCACATGGGTCATGCCTATTTTGGCATAAGGCATGGCTCATGTTAGCCTAGCATAGCACGAACCATGCCTGGGGCAACCCATTTGACACCTCCAATTTAACTCCAATTAGAATTACTTTTAAAGGTCACCATGTATTTCTCTCTCTTCCTAAAGTAGGTATTAGCTATAAGAAGACAATAAGTTTAAGCAAAATCTAAAATTGGTCTCTTCATTCCATTTCTTTCTCCAAACTCA
This sequence comes from Sapria himalayana, assembly GCA_029783825.1. NCBI lineage: Eukaryota > Viridiplantae > Streptophyta > Magnoliopsida > Malpighiales > Rafflesiaceae > Sapria > Sapria himalayana. The sequence goes on along the minus strand of JAREIK010000728.1, from coordinate 173,905 downwards.
TATCATTGATGATGTTTCTCATAACTCTTATTATTTACTCTTGCATGCCCATTTAAGTCTCTAGCAATTATAATCATTTCTTCTCTTGGTACACCTTATAATGATCCATTTGCATCTTCCCAAGAATTTTTATTTATTTTTTTACTGGGTCCTATTTGTGGAGCTCAAACACTTATTACGTTTAGGATCTCTTTATTGATTATTATTTTGATTTTTATAAGTATATCACTAGTTCTCTAGACTTCTACAACATTATCTTTTAAATCTTCATCCATAAGTATTCCAATATCAATTATATCTGTCTTCTTGTCAACATATAGCAGAGCTTATAACCATCAATCTTGTAGATTTCTAACCTTTCAACTTCAACTTTTATTAATATCCTAAGTTTAATATTTTTGCATTGGTAATAACTAAGACACTAGTAATAACTGACATTTAACAATGTTAGATGTTACTTGTTCTTTAGTTTTAGCGTTATTGATTTTCTTCCAAACGAGTGAATTTGATTTTACTTAATCAACATAGCACCTAACTTTGTTGTGTGCTACATTGGATTACTACATGTTGAATGGTGATGTTCAACATGAATCTAAGCATTGAAGACTCCATAAGATTAGTTGTCATTTTAACACATATTTTCATTGGGAACATAGATATTGCACAATGTTCAAGTTTATTTGATTCGGCCTAAATTGGTATAGTTTCATTGAATCTTCTTAGTTCTACCAAACATACATTATAATCATGATTCAATTATATCAAAATAGTTTTGAGTAGTTTTCTTCCACTTTATCCCTTTTAGTATTGTGTTTACTCTAAATACTACTAAATTTATTTTTTTTAGAGGTAATAATAATAAACATGATTTTTCATAACAAATAATTATGGAACAACAAGGAAAAAAGTTGGGTATCTGTCAAATATAATGACAACAACTCTATCAGTAATAATTTTCATTAAATTTTCTAAAAATCAAAATCAATCTTCATAATTATCCAATAAGGACCACTCATATATAAATATTAGCATGATATGTTATGTTATGGAAGAGAAAAGAAAATATATAATAAGGGTCACCCCAATGTTAAAGAAAATATATAAATATTAACATGATATGTTATGGAAGTGAAAAGAGCCCCACCATAAGGGCCACTCAGATATGATGAATCGATAGCAATAATAGCCTAACAATACTGTAAAAATTTGAATAGATATAGAAAATGCATAACAATATATACTAACAATCATCTAAAGTAATAGGATAATAACAATATATACTATCAATCATCTAAATGAATTAACTCCACAATACATCCCAGATTTGTTACAACAATGTGTTTACACATCAAAAGTAATAGGATAATTGCAGATTATGAAGTCTTATAAAATTGTTACATGTTTGTCATGATGAATAATTAGAAGTTTATTGAATAATATTATTAATAAGAAAACTGACCTAGTAGGTTGAACAACAAGCACATGTACAATAACATACTCCAAAGAATGCTTGTAAAGATTATGAAAAATATATAATAACAATATATACTAACAATATTTAAGTAAAGTTATCATAATTGTAGATTATTATAACTTTACTTAAATATATTTTTGAATCTTCCAAAAAATGGATATTAAGTAAATAGCATCATAAAAATTATTTTTACTAGAGAATATTTGGCTAACCCCCATAATATCATTATCTTTCTGAGATAACTCATGTGTAGATCCAAATGATTAAGAACACTCAGTTCCATATTTACTATACATTATTCTTTGAAACACTTTAATTGCATCAACAAGTGGAGTTAGATAAATATGATAATGCAGAACATAATTTCTTGGCCACAAATTCATCATCTTGAAGTGAAAGCAAATTAAAATGATTAAATTTCATTATGGAGTAAAGGTTGACAAAATATAACTAAGTATTCATTTTGACACAAATTGACTAACAAGTGAGTAGAAAATGATGTTATGATGCACAATAATGAATTTTGTATGATTAATTTTGTAGTCAATTAACCCTTCATTACTCTTAATTAATTGTTCACCTTCATGCTATTATGTATAGTAAATATGCCTATAAAGTATATGTATACTTAAAAGCATATTTATTATTGTATATGTGTGTCCGTGAGTATCTTGATACACACACACACACACACACACACACACACACACATATATATACACACACACACACACATGCACATAACAATACACAATAATATATAATCATATATTTGCATATATATATATATATATATATATATATAATATAAATCTATCTATCTGTGTGTGTGTGTGTGTGTAGCCATGCATGCTATTATATATTTACATGTAGTGTTGTATATATAAATATATAGTAATATACATGTATATATAGGCATATACAGTTTTGTATACATAAACTATAGTATACATGAATATATAAAACATTAAATATGTCTATATATATAAATACTTATTTAGATTATTGTGTGTGTGTGTGTGTGTGTGTAAATAGTAGTATCTAAGTTTGTATATATAAATATCTACATATAGATAATAGTATAAGCATATAAATGCATATGTATGTGAAGATTTTAACTTATTGAACATTATCATTTATCATATTAAAAATAGTATTTTATAATAATAACAACATATGATTGCTACATATTTAACATTATCATTTATAATATTAAAAATAAATTTTAATTTAGTAACAACAAAAAATGTGTATTTTGTTTATATGTATATGTGTGTGATAATTGTATGATACCTACAGGTTTATTCCTTCTGATTCTCATACAATCAAGAAGATATTTAAGGAGAAATTAGTTATGGAGAATATAAAGTAGAGAAAGGTGCCCCTAAGTATGAAAAAATTATATTGGAAAAAAAATTGAGGTTCATCTTTCATCCATTTACTTATTTTTCAATTTGGTATAGTATGCATTATAATGTATTATTTTTTATTTGGTTTTTTCGGAAAAAATTCAAAAACAATAATACTTTGGTGGTATCGGTGAAAGATACATAGAAATATATGATAAGTGTGAGATATAATGATAAGCTTGGCAAATGGAGAAAAAATTATGGTAAAGATGCAAAGATTAATAGTGTCCCCACTTAGTATTTGGATAAAATGGTAAAAATACTAGAATAGCAAGGAGTTCAAGGCCTTGTCCCAAGTGGCCTTACACAATAATTTATCAGAAAAAGCAGGTGAAGAATCAGGACATTCAAAACATATTGGAGGTTTAAAGGCAACATGCCAACATTTTGGTAGATCTGGTATACTTGTCTTTTATTTTTTTTATTGTTTAAATTTTTATAATCCAAAGGATAATATATGTGTAATAATGAATGATGTACCTTAATAGTAACTAATATTTACATTCAAGAGGCTGAGTTGGGACATCCTCTGACACCTTTTGAGGTATTCAAGTGAATGCTTCAAGAAAAATGGTGGATCATTTGTAGGCAAGCATTCAAATGATATAAATGTGAATTTCTCATTTGTACTTATAAATTTTATAATATTGATTATTTGGCATTAATTATAAATAAAATATAAACTCAAGTATATTTTTTACCATTACTAAAGATTTATTTTTTATTAACTCGATAAATATAATTACTAACTTTATTTTTAAAATATTTGTAGTAGTGAGAGGACAGTTTCTTGTGCTAGTATATAATTTTATTTAATATAGTAATTGATGAGTTATGTTGTATTTTAATAATTATAGGAAGCTATAGAAAATATGGTGGCAATTACTTCTCAATTAATAGATCCTTCTACAGAGGCGCAATAGATTGATGTTGTACATATTTATCTTCAGGCTGTCAGAGTGGAGCGGAAAAAATGGTGAGTGTATGGTCTTAGTACCCATGCATCTATATTTTATTCAAGTTCTATTTGGAGTTCTTCATCATCATCTTCCAATTACAATAACATGTTTGATGAGAGGTTGCAGGAGGAGATGCAGGATATCCATGATACATTGCAATGAAAATATGAGGAGATGCAAAAAAAATTCAAAGAATTAAAAAAAAGAGAGGCTAAAAGATTGAAAAGAGAGGAGAAAAGATTAAAAAAGATGTGGAAAGAATTAAAAGAGGGAAAGATATACAACAGAAGATTTTGAAGATGGTGAAATTTATGTGCAAGTTGGTAGAGACATCATCTATTTTTCATCATTCTGAAGAGAATCCACCTAGATCTCCAAAGGATAATACTCACCAAGAGAATGACTTAGTTTTTTGTGATATGTTATTAATTTTTTGTAACGTATGTTTTTCATCCGAAATTATGGCTTTTGTTTTGTGTTAATCTTTTTTAATTACTCTATAAATTATATTTTCAAATTTATGGACATTTATGTTTGTTATATGATATTTTATTCTATGGTGGATGTTATATGAATGTTATTTGATGAATAAAATATAGATGTGCTTATTTGGTTGCGGGTCATATAGTTTATGTATATAATTATATATAGTATACAACATACAAAAACTACACAAATATAATTTATTCCTATTGGAGACAATAGATGGAAAATTATATTTCTAAATTCATTTCTAAATAGAAATGGATTCTTGCGTTTCTTTGATGATCTGTCGCTGATTTAAAAATGGATTATATGTTTCTAATTTTTACATATCAAAAGTAGTGATAGAATCCAAGATCTATCTGTTATCACTAAATTTTGTGATGGAAAATATCTATCGCTATTTATAGATATGCCATTACGTAATCGGTTTCTAAAATTTAGAGACGAGCAATATAGAAATGGATTCGTTTTGTTTTTATATCCGCCACTATTCAACTTTAGCGATGAAATTAGAAATGAAATGGGGCGTTTCTAATTTTGTCTTTTCTTGTAGTAAATAGGTATACTTACTATTATGTATATACATGTAAATACATACATACGTATATATATATATATTGATGTATATATAAATGCACAATAGTATACATGTATGTGCATGTATATATAGTAAATTATATGCATATATAATAATTTATACAGACATACATATCTATATGTAGATAGTAGTATATAAGTATGTATAGGCGTACATATTGTGATATATATATATATAACACACACACACACACAAGTAGATATGTGTCAATAAATATATATAGTCATACATATATAGTACACATACATATTGTACATACATACAAGTATTTATATACAACACTAAATATGTCATGTGTGTGTACACTTTAAGACTGATGTGTCTATATATATTTACAACAATGTCTAATTAGGATGCATATATATAGGCATACTTACTACTATGTATATACATATAAATACATTCATACTGATATGTACATAAATGTATAGTAGTATATATGTTGGTACATGTATATATACAATTGGATATGCATATGCAATCATTTAAGCATACATACATATCAACATATAGATAATATTTAAACATATATATGCATGTGTGTGTGTGTATTTTATTTTAAGTACATACATATATATTATAGCATACATGTGATTATATATAATACTAAAAATATCTATATAGAAATACACTTTTTATATTGATGTGTGTGTGTGTGTGTTGTGTTGTGTGCGTGTGTGTGCGCGTGTGTGTGGGTGTCTAAGTATGTATATATTATATATTGACATACCTACTACCATGTATATACATGTAAATATATATTTATTGATGTGTATATAGATATACAATAGTATATATTTATGCATGAATATATATTATCATTATCATAATTAATCATATCTTATCTTAACTATTTAGGGCTCATTTGATAAAACTGCAAAAATTAATTGTTGAAAAATAAGTGCTGAAAAATTAAAGCTGAATTTTATAAGTGTTGAATTTGTATTGAAAAATTATTTGATAAATTATTATTAATTGAATGCTGAATATAAATATATTGTTTGATAATTATAAATGTTGAATGCTAAAAATGATGTATTTTACATATTTACCCTTATTATCATTGTATTGCATATTATCCAACATAAATAGAATTTTTAATAAATTTTTTTTTTCAATATAATTATTAATTATTAAAAAAAAAATAAAATCTCTAAAAATATATCCATAACAAAATTATAAATCTAAAAAAGAAATAAAATTGTTTTAAAAAATAACCAATACAATGTAAACTCTTTAAAATTATTCAAAATTTTAATATAAAAATAAAAATTAATAAACAACTAGTTGATTTGATATTTCCTCTCTCAAATTAATCATGAAAGAGGGTTAGGGCTAGGGTTTGTGATGGTGGAGAAAGGAGGAGGAGAAGACAGATTCACAAATTAAACTGTAGCATGAATGAGAAAATGAAAAAGAAATGAAAAAAAAAAGATAAATTGGTAAATTTTTTAAAAAAATTTTGTTGAAAATTTCTAGCCTTTAACATTACGTATGTCTCTACCTACTTAAAATTTTCAATAAAATTTCAGTTATAATTTTAAATTTTCAGCTCTCAATATTTTTTATCAAATACACTTAAAATTTCAAACCATTGAAAAATTTAAGTGCGTTATCAAATAGCCTCTTAGTCTTAAATTATATTTTTGTCAATTTATATATTTTTTTATATATCTAGATATATTTATGTATACTTATATATGTGTAATATTTATTTTCTATGCATATATAAATATTTTGATTTGTCATTATGGTGATCAAAATCATGTGACTAAGTAGTATGTTATGGTTTTTGTAGGTAGAGTACATGAGTTCGAATCCCTCTGTTGTCTATTTTTCAAAATTATTCAGTTTCTCATTTTCTAACATCAATTTCTGATTTAATTAAATTTTATTTTTTTTTATTTTTCAAATTTCAAGGGCAAAATCGAGTTTATGAATTTAAATGACTAAAATATAATTATTTTAGATTTTGAAATATTTTTTTTTAATTTTGAAAAGTTTGAAGCACCAAAATCAAATATTTTATGATTAGTGTACCAAAACACAAATCACAATATACAACCCATATTTTATTTTATCCTATTAGAAAAAAAATTTCAAGTAACGTTACTTTGGATAGAGGCAAATTCGTAATGAAAATTTTAAGAGCACCAAAGACTATATTTTTCGTTTTATAACACTTTCTTAAAATTTTTTAACGGGTGAGTTTTTCTTAAATAGTTTCGTTTTGATGCCTTTAGTATAATTTTTTCTTTTTTTTTTTTCTCATTCACTTGCAATTTTATTTAAAAAAAGTTTAGAGATATTTTTTAGAATTTTAATAGGTTTTTAAAAGAAATTTTTTTAGGTTTAGGATAATTTTCATTTCATGGAATTTTATGTTTATCTATACGAAATATCATATTTAATAGTTTTTGTAGGAGAGTATTCACGTGGCAACCTGAAATATGATTTCATTTTGAACAAACATGTGATTCACTTATGGGTGGATGATGTCTAGGGTAAACATGAGAAATTACCAAATGAAAACATTAGAAGTAGCTACATGTAATTTCTACAATTGAACCATTTTTCATGAAAGAAAAATGGAAAATTTTGTTCCAGGAAAGAATTGTACCACGAAAGTTATACAAACATTTTATATAGTGAATTTTATGCTTAGGCAATCTATTTGAAAAAATTACAAAAAAAAAAACTCACTTCTTAGTATTTTATAAAAAATATAATTAAAACATAAAATATTTATATTTTGGTATGGTGTAAATGGAAAACCCAAATTTGCTCCCCAGTCCACTCACCATACACATTACCAGCCAGAAAAAAAAAACAATTATTTTTTTTGAAAACTTATTGTTTCATTTTTCCAAGTATATAAAATTGGGATGAATGGTAAGAAAATTTTAAAAAATACATTGATAACACTCAACAAGACATCCAAATTATCTTTTATGTGATGCCATAATTATTAAAAAAAAAAACTCCCCATCACAGCATTGCCACTTTCTCTATCCCATCTCTCCCTCCCCATCCTCTTGCTTCCATTTTCTCTGCCTTCCTCACTCTCCCTCTCTCCTCTCCCTCCCTCTCCCTCTCTTTCTCTCTCTCTCATCCCTCCCTCTCCCTCTCTCTCTTCCTCCCTCCCTCCCTCCTTCCCTCTCTCTCTCCCTCTCGACTTGTTATGCCACAACATAATATTCCAATGTAAACCCATTGGAACATTATGTTTTGGGAAAGATGGAGAGCTAGCAATAGAGAGAAACAAAAAGATTATGGCCCATACTAATATGAACATTACCATAAACATGCATAAAAAGGCATAGTTGATCATTATTAATTTCAAAATAGCATTGAACAATAGTTCTCCAATGAAAAAATAAATGACTGCATAGTGCAATGAAAAATTTTATTTTTTAAAAAGAAAATTCACTACATTTTTCTTAACCAAGTGTCAAAGCCAATAGTTTTAACAATAATTTTATGCTAAGAGAGACGAGAAAAGTTAAAGAGACAAGAAATGAGCTACTTGGTTTGCCATAGCATCAGCACCTTCAACACAGTGGTTCAGAGCCACACCATGTATATAATTGCCCCCAAGAAACAGCCCTAGCAATCCTCTGTCCCTCAGAGCACGTTTTATGGAATCTATAGTGTGAAAATGACCAATTTCTAACTGTGGAATAGCTTGCGGCCAAAACTTCACTCCAAGCACCAGTGGTTCCTCTGCTTTTGGATTTATCAGCATTTTTTTCAAATCGCTATCCACCACCTCCACTAGCTCGCTTGCACTCTGTATTCAAGCAAGCTCACATTAGGCAATTTCTAACATGCTCTGTCAAGGTGAGGCAATGCAAATCTAAGTTTGAAAGAGATGCATGCCTTGGACAAAATGCCAGGGTTTGTGGCCCCACCAATAAAGCTGGAGAGAAGTATCTTCCCTGCTGGTGCTCGATTAGGAAACAGTGAGGAGCTGTATATGGTTCCTGAGAACGAACAAGTTATTTCTTTTTACTCTGGGGCAATTCATGAGATAATCCATGACGTTGCAGCATCATTTACCCAATGTTTCCACCCCTTGGTTGCTAGGATGCAACTGACCAAATCCCTTGAGTTTGTTCTCTATTAAGCTTGCAGCCCGAATTGCCCCTTCTGGGTATGAAAGGGATACCACTGCCACTGGCGGATAATTAATTTTTGATAGATAATCTGCAGCAATTGCCTGTGAATGTGTATGATGAAAAAAAAAACAGTTTCACATTTCTCGCTCCTAACAGGAGAAAACATAATTTATGCAAAATCAACTTCCTCCATTCCACTACATCCTGCTGCTAGGAAGTTCTATCAAAAACACCGACTTAAGCAAAAGCACATCCTTGCAAAGCAGTATGTGCTGTGATGAAAGCTAAGATCGAACAGACTGTCAGAATGATACATACAGATAGAGGATGCAATAGGCTGCTTGCTACATGAGATGGAACAGCTAAAACCACACTTCTGCTAAGTAGAGAAACCAATCCATCTGGTGTGTCGTAGGTAAGCATGTATCTTCCATCCTCCAATTTAATGATGTTCACAAGCTTCCAGCATAGCTTAACAATGCTACCCAGGCTGTCAAAATTTAACAAAGCCTGCTAAAATTTAAATCCAAAGGACCTAGGTGTCAAAAGGGCCAATCCATGCAGGCAAAGCTCATTTTTTAGGCCCATCCAGGCCATCATGCCCTGCCTGGCACGGTCCATTGACATCCCTTTTACCTGGGTCGTGCGGGGTTGTGCTAGTTCATTCCAGACCTGGGTCAGGGCCAGGCCGGACATGGGTCAGGGCCAGGCAGAGCCTGGGTCAAGACTAAGCTAGCTTGTTTGGCCAGCCAGGCCAAAACCAGTCCACACAGACCATCATGCCATCCCACACTTCCATTGCCAAAAACTTTGGCCTGGCATTGCCCTAGCCATGCCGCGGGCCAGGCATAGCTCTGATTTGGACCGAGTCTTGCCAGGTACAGCTCTGATTTGGACCGTGTCATGCCAGGCACAGCTGAATTGTGCCATGCCAGGCACAGCTGAATCGTGCCATGCCAGGCACAGCTGAAACATTTCGTGCCTGAATCATGTTATGCCACACAGCTGAATCATGCCATGCTTTGTGTTGTGCCTGGAGTGCCTGGTATAGTTGACACCTCTAAATGTCCCCTAAAAAAAGCCACTTCAACAAAATCAAGTGTTGACAGAAGACAGGACATGACAGGACAGGCAGAAGTACACTCTTAAAAAGTTCTGTCAAGAGGAGGGATGGGGGTACCTGGTTGCAATTGACTTAGGTAACGTGAAAAGCCCATTCTTGAAAGAACCAACAGTTTGACCTTTCAGTTTTGGACAGCAGCTATAAAACAATTATATTTAGGAATTAGACAGGCTCCAATTTATATAGATATGCCTAATAAAGCATAGCACATATACAAGTTTCATTACGGGTGTACAACTGGATTCAGAGTTCTGCTTTTCTGTCGGAATGCTTTGAGAACTCCACCAATGATACATCCACCACTTTGCTCTAGTTTCCAAAACTTTCCAAAAGCTGCCTTCATGCTTAATTTTGATGGATCGCCTGCATAAACACCTGCACCCATTTCATTAATCTAGAATGTAAGTTAAAAAAAAATAACAAAAGACCATCAGCAGTAACATAATCATTTCAAAACAATATGCAATGCATCCAAGACAAAGGAGAAAGCCTTCTAACAAGTAACATGTAATGTATATCATCAAAGCTAGGGGATTGAGAAGAAATAGTTACAAGTAAAATTACACAAATAATTGGCCGTTTCAAAAGAAAAGGAACCCTCATCACTCACCCTACAACACTATTGATCACCTAAGCATTAGCTCCTTTCATTACTACACATTAGTTTCCAAAAATATATATTATACTTCCACATTGATTCATGTCTCATTCATTACATATTTACCAACAAGATAATACAAAAGCCCCCAGGGATGAAAAATATTTGAATATTAATTTGTAGGAAAAAAAAAAGGATAGATAAGAAGACATAAATTGTAGAATTTAAACAAATTGAGTAAACAAAAAAAAACACATCAAATATTGTCATTTAAATATGATGATATTTTATATTGTATTTTATTGCACCTGGTAGTTACATTTGTATCATAGAGCTTGCGCAGAAGCTAGCTCAGATTTAAAGGTGCTCTATACCTTTTTTGTATTGTATATTGATGTTCCAACAGCAACACAAGCAAGTTAGTTCACCATCCTTGTTTTATTGCAATATTGATGTGAGCAATGAGCTGCCCCAATCAATTTGTCCATTATATAAGTGAATTATTTGTATGTTATTTATGATGACTTTTTATTGAGCAGTTCTATTTATATGGCTTGGAAATCAGCAACCATCATGTTTTTTCTGCCACCACCATTGATGCTGCCACCACCACCACCACCTTCCTCATCAACAGTAGCTAAGATGACTAATTTCCAATCAGCATATTAATAGAGGTAACATGAATTTTCCAATAATTTTGATATAACAACCAAATTGACATCTCTCCACCTATATTAGAAAAGAATTTCATTTGGACGCCGAAAATCAAATTTTAAACATATGTGTCAAAGAAAAAAAGTACCCATCAAAAGCAACTTCATTGTGTTGTGATGATCTTATTTCAAATAGTTTCAAAACTAAGAGACTTGTTTAACCATATTTACATGTATATACTAGGAAAAAAGTATCATCCTTGTTTCCTCAATTCCACTTCAACATTATTTGAAAAAAATCAATCATGCTGACCATCATTGTTCAAGTCATTATGTTATTCATTATGATGATAAACAAGTATAAGGGAGATAAATATCTAAATTATTTTATCCCAAAAAATTAGACAGTGTCTAATTAGTCTCCAAACCCTCCAAGACCCACCAAGATTGGATGAAGTCAATTATCATCGCACAAAAGAACAAACTCTTCAAATGAAGAAATATACTTTACTAATACTAAAAAATTTAAATTATCCAAACTTTTTTTTTCAAATGATCAAAATGAAATAAGACAATTTCTCACGTCATCACATAATTTTTTCAACATTCTTACCAATTTTTTCTAACATCTTACAAAAATCACAAGACCACTAATTATTCATAAACCATTGTATAATTTGTGTAGTTATAATACTATAATTTTTATTTATATTTTTCAAATATGTTATTACATTGAACAATGAATATTTTTAATTGTATAAAAAAGACTTAATTAATATTGAATAACAAATTATGTAAAAAATACATAATTAATAAAAAATATTTCTTTCTATTTTGAAATAACATTGATCCTCATTTTTAGCTTCAGTGTTATTATATATATGAAATTTGATTTATTGAAATTTTCAAAAAAATTATATTATAAATCTTGATAGTCATATTAAATTTATTGAAATTTCTCAATCCCTAAAGAATGTTAAATTAGCATATTTGATACAATAATTATCTTCTTATATGAAAAGACATTCATATAGAAAGATTATTTTAAATCTTTATAAATCTTGATGGTCATATTAAATTAGTATATTTAATTTATTGATAGTCATATTATAATAAAGATTGGGGAAGCCTCAATCTTCCTATAAGATTGGGGCTTCCCCAATATGTTGCTACCTCCACACCTAAGGACACAAATTTCAAAAAAAAAATATCCATAAAAAGCACTTTCCTAGTATTATTGTGATGATCTTATTTCATATAGTTTTGAAACTGATATATTTGGTTATCAAATTCACACATATATACTAGAAAATTTCATCATTCAATCCCACTTCCACATTATTTTAAAAAATCAATCATGCTAACTCTGATTGTTTAAGAAATTGTTTTATTTATTATAAATAAACAATGAAAAATGATAAAAATATTTCACTCTAATATAACTAGAAATTAATTTCTCATTCTATTGAAAATTTTATGATTAATTACATGTAGGTGTTCCCAAACAAAATTGATCTTGATAAAAATACTAATAAACTCAAGATTCATTTAATGATGAGGAAATACACATTCTAAAAAGTATCAATTGTCCAAATATATTTTTTTCAATATTTGAAATGATTTCTGGCAAAATTTCTTTCTAACATTCACATAATTTTTTTCTATTTAACATTCTCACAAAAATCAACTCAATATTCATGAGCTCACTAATTACTCATTAACTATTGTGCAATTATCATTGTTATAATTTTTATATTATTTTATAAATATTTGTCAACCTGAATAATAAATGTTAATTAAATACATTATTAATTAAAATAATTTTTTAATTACATAAAAATTACATAAAAATATTGAATAACAAATTACATAAAAATACATGATTAATTAAAATATTTTTTCATCTTCAAACATCATTCATTATCCATATCTTTAATTTCAACATCATCATTTAAATGGAGATTCAATTTCTCATAGTCTTTCAAAAAATTCAACTTCTAAATCTTGAAGAATTATACATTTGATAAAAGAAGTATCCACCTATTTGTAAATATATTGAATGTGTAGAAATTTAACAATTAGCATGGCATGTTGGCACACCTTTTGGTTGAATCATGCTAATCATGCACGTGCTGAGTCGAGTCGAGTCATACAAAGTCAGATCAGAATTGGCCGATTCAAGTGTGCCCAGTCTGGTTCATTCTAGGCTAGCCTCGCTCAGGCCAGGCTAGCCTTGGTCAAGTTCAAGCAAGCATTTTTGACAATCAAGGCCGAAAGTAACCTGTATATGGCCATGTCGAGCCTCCCATACCAAAAACTTTTGCCCGGCATAGCTCAATTCATGTCATGGGCCAACCCACAGCATGTTCAAGCACAACTCTAAATCATGATGTGTCATGCTAGTCACAACTAAATCATGTTCTACCTCATATCTTGCAATGCACAAGATAATGACAATTTTTGTGAGTTATTTAATTCATATGATTCTCACCTATAAAATTTGAGAAAAACACACGTTAATTATTTAAATATAATATTTACAAAGTTAAAAATATAAATACTTATAAAATACATCAACACATAGTCTTTATGATATTTGAGACCAAAAAATAAGAATATGCATACAAAATAATTGATAAAATTATCTAAAAAATATAAAATTATGAATAACTCTCAAACAAAAATAATTTATTATCTCAATAATAATGTACTAAGAAAACAACAATGAGATAATCATCATTAGGATAAACTCAATAATGACAGCCACATTGTATGTCGTTTAAGCAATGAGTCGTCACAAAACACATTAACTTTTATTTTGTGTCTAGATACAATATAATTCAAGTTAATTTAATTATACATCACATAAATTAAATGAATAAATCTATAGATTTAATATTATCTCATAGTCCGAATATTCATTTTATTAAAAATATGTTTTTTCGATATTGAATAACCGAACTGCCATACAATCCATGCGTGATTAAAATCTAACAAAAATTTTCTTTATTATTTATTAATATGCATATACTTGTGGATCTTTGTTGATGAGATATTCCTCTTGTTAACGAACTTTTAAAATATTATCTAATAAAATTACATAGCATAACAAAATCACAACAAATACACAACATAATTACACTCCTTAAAATAGTAAAATTTTATAATTACTACATAAATATCTCATTTTCATGATCTATCTATAAAATCTTAAAATTTTATCATCTTGGATAACTACGAGTCTTGGAAAAATATTAAAGATCTTGTAATTATTAAAAGAGGATAAAAACTAAAATAAATAATAACAAAATAAAAAAGTACATGTAATTATGGAGGTAGAATAGAAAACATCTTTGGTTCTTTTGTTGATGAATTTAAAGGATCAAGTCATTACTCTAAATTGGATTAGCTAAAATGGCCAACGAGTGATGACGCCTAGAAGAAGTTGTGGACGTGTCCATCTAATATATACCTTTAAGGTTGGATAACTAAGTGTCAGCCTTTATCTCCACTTATTGAGAGATACATATCTGACATCTTGTGTAACACTCACGCTAGGATCATCATCTTAGCTCGCCCCACTGAGACCCCCAACAAAGATATAATTTGATGTCAGATATGTATCACAATTTTCCTCAAAATTAAAAGTGCTGATAGTATCATGTGCAAGAAGTGGAGATAGGTTAATTTGTCACTTTATGAGCTAAAACAACTAAATAACATAATGATCATATCACTATGATGTCTGAAGAAAAATTTGTTAGTCTTTGGTCAACAACAAATATATCTCTTTTGAGTATTATAGTATATGGAGAAGAAACAATAACTCAAACAATCATCTTCTCTCTACCTGAAGAAAAATCATAAATAAATACCTTCAATAATCTCGAGTCCAATGTAAAAAAGTCTTTTCAAAATATCAAAAAATACTTTTATAAAATAAAAGTATTATAATCATTTCAATCAAATATTAATTTTTTCTTTTGATTATTTCATTATGTAGATTAGTGACAACATATGATATGTAATAGATCATGCAAAGCTCAAAAAAAAACTAATAAATATATTTTAAACTATTATAAATTCTTAACATTTAAACACTACAACTAAATTGTATTTTTACTATTTTATAAAATTTTATAGACATAAATACAAGTTAATTTTTCTTTAAAAACATCATGTGTGACAATCAAATATATCTAACATAATCATCAATAAAGATAATAAAATATTTTATATTATATGTATCATTTTAGAAGAACTCTAAATATATGAATAAATCAAAATGAATAT
Organism: Sapria himalayana; assembly: GCA_029783825.1. Classification (NCBI taxonomy): domain Eukaryota; kingdom Viridiplantae; phylum Streptophyta; class Magnoliopsida; order Malpighiales; family Rafflesiaceae; genus Sapria; species Sapria himalayana. The sequence goes on along the minus strand of JAREIK010000728.1, from coordinate 158,194 downwards.
ATCCAAAATACCCTGTTAATGTATCGGATGGTAATTTTCAATAAACTTTCCTAATCAACATATCTTATAGTTAAAAAAAGTATCCCTTTGATACTTGAGCTCTAGAATCTTATCCAAAGTTGAAAATTTAAGCTGAGCAACGACTTTAGAAAATTAACATACTCGAATAATATACTATGTAATATTTAGTGTCCTAAATAGTTACTTGAGACATATGAAGAGAAGTTTTTATCTTTCACCTAAATTTTTTAATATACTTATTTTATTTATATTCTCTCTTCAAACAGAAAAAAAAATGATAACATGTGTCATCAAGTACATTTTCATTGAGTACAAATACTCAGAAAAGAAGTTAATTTCACCAGAGACAAAATTATTATGAGTTTTGAAGCCATATTCTTCGAGGATAAGTCTTTCTTTGAGAACTCGATCTAAGAGAATATACTTTCAAACATTATAGTTATATGCTCATTTTCTTGTCTAGTAATTATTCCTATGGAGGAGTAATGATTGTTGTTCCTCATATGTTACACATGATATGACTAACATGACTAATTTTGAGGAAAATAGTAACTCATAGGATAGTATGCTTTAGAGAGAAGCATAGAGTGAGCATCTCATTGGATACAAAATATGAATCTCTTTAAAAGAGTAAGATGATGATTCAGGGACTTAATGATCATAATTTAAAGATATATATTAAATAGAAACATCAAACATAGAGGTGTCAAACGGGCCGGCCCAGCACGGCACGGCCCGTTTTTCACGTGCCCAGCCGTGCTGCCGTGCCGTGCCGGGCACGGCACGGTCACTGTACCGTGCCGTGCCCGGCACGGCACGGTTTTTAAAATTCGGGCACGGCACGGCCCGTGGGCACGGCAAGGCCGTGCCGTGCCGTGCCGGCCCGCTCGGGCACGGGCGCACGGCAAGGCAGGGCAGGCGGGGGCGGGGCGGGTCGGGTCTGTTTGGACCCGACCCGCGGTCTTTTTACTGGGGGCGGGGCCCGGTTGGGTCACGAGTCACGACTCAGTGAGTCGTGACCGTGAGTCGTGACTCGTGACTCGCGACTCGCGACTCGCGACTCGTGAGTCGCGACTCACGAGTCACGACTCAGGCACGCGGGCCGACGAGTCGTGCCTGGCCAGGCACGGCACGGCTCGTGCCGGGCACGGCCCGGCACGTGGTTCGTGCGGACGGGCCCGGCACGGGCCCGGGCATGTTTTTTTATCGTGCCGGGCCGGCCCAGGCACGGCCGAACCGTGCCGTGCCTCGTGCCGGGCCGGGCCGGCCCGGCCCGTTTGACACCTCTAATCAAACATATATTCTAGATAGGATTCTTATGGTATCAATTGACCTAGCTAAAAGTTATAAATTGACCATTTAATTATTTTCAACTCTTTATATCAAATATTTTTTTGTTCTCATTTTGATATTATGTAATTTAATTTCTTATCCTCACTAGATAATTATGAAATCTTGAAAACTCTTTCTATGACACTTAGACATCTAGGATGTCTACATACTATATTTGAGAAACTAAGAGCAATTATATCTAATCATATGTGATATTCTATTCCAAAACAAATAAATAAGTGAGTAGTAAGACATAAATAAGCATGCACTGTAAAGATTAGACCAAAAGAAATAGATTAATGCCTCAAAGTTAGATTGATAGCTTAATATTTAACATATATTTATAACATTGATTATTGAGACACTTTCTATTTTGTGATCAAAATAATTACTTTTAGTATTGTATATAATTTATTTTAATTTATCTGTTTTGTATAATCAAATATGTTTCTGTTTTAATATTTTCATGTAAGCACAGGAAAGATAATAATAAGAGACTAGAAATATAGCAATATCACAATAACAGGTATCATTTTTTGTTTATTATTTTCTCTCTGCAAATTCTCTTCCGTCGGACTGTTTCTCTCTCTCTAAGTGATTTTCTTCCAGATTGCTGCACATACAATAAGAATATTCTAATTTGATTATAATCATTAAACGCATAAGTATTTTTCTTGTGGAGGTAGCTAATCGTGTTGAACGACTTGTGAATCACATTATTTTGTATTTTCTATTATGGATATATATCATTTACTATTTTTTTGTTTTCTTCTTCATCTAAATTAATGAAATCATAAACATGAAAATAAAATTGCTTAACAACTAAGTTACTTTTTATTATAGTATCACATAGTATATTATATATCAATTAGATATAATGAATGCATATCTTCAAAAATAAAATATTTATACAATAATCACCAAGATTCATTATTCCTTAGAGCATAAACATGATGTACATATTATAAAAAATTATCTTATGACCTAAGACAATCTCGTATGGCATGATTTTAGAGATATCAAAAAGGTCATGTCGTGTTGGTATAAGTTGACTTTTGGTGACTCAGTCAAGTTATCATGTCATGTCGAACACGGCACGAAATGCGTGCCCATGCCATGTCATTTCAGCACGACCACATTGTTGGTCGGCTTGGGGGAGTCAAACAAATCATAGCAGACAAGGCACAAAATGGGTGTTTTTGCCATGACGAGCCAGTACGACCACATTGCAGGTCAGCCCGACACGACCCAATGGCATGCATTTCTGAACCGAGCATGCCAAAACATGTCGGGCCAAACCATATTGAACCAGGTCGGACCAGATCATGATGGATCAAGTCAGCACCGGCACGGGTCTGCCACTGGCTAAGCAGCCCAAGCCAGTGCCCAATGGAAGTTGGTTATGTTGTGGGCAGTGACATTTGGCAGTGGCCAAGGACCAAAGGCCCACTTGCCCACTGGTTCAATGCCCAGTGGCACTCAACGGTGCAGGCCTACATGTGCAATGCAGCTGTAGACAGCACTGCACAAATGCACCTGCAGTGGGCAGTGGATGGTTCTGGCATGTGGGGAATAGGTCATGTGCTATGGACAATGAATACATTGCATATCAGACCTTTGACTGACTGGGTCGAGTCTAATATTCACGATTAGTCTGTGTCAGCAGTACGGTTTGGATTGTCGTATTTAATTCTGATGCTAGTGACCTTAATATCCTCTATGTATAATTATTTAAGACACACGATACATTGAGATAGAAAATCATTTTAGAGCATAGGGTACAAGACACAATTAAGAAGTGAGTTTTCATTGTAAGATACACTCTGCATAAAAATACATAAAAATTATATATTTCATACAAAACTATCAATAATTTTTATTTATTAATGAAATATAATCAAATAAATAATATTAAACAATAAAATAAAATATTATTACTATTTTTTACTATCACTATTATTTAAAATTATAAACCAAAATAATTGAATTTCAACAATCTAACAAATAAATTTTAAAATTCAAATTTTAAATATATAATATCAAAAATAAAAATAAAATATCATTAATATGTTATTTCATAACAAAAAATGAAAGTTCAAGAAGATAAATAAAATAAATACTCATTGGCCTTCTTTAAACAATAAATTCATAAAATCATTATTACTTTTATTTGTTTCATCATTACTCTTGAACTCTCTCTTATCTTCACCTTCCTCTCCTAATAAATTCTTCATCTTCATCAATTAAAATAAGAATATTAGTATATTTAGAACTTGAAAATAATGACTTTAGTGTTGATGTTTTGTTTGAACTTACTTTAGTAGCTCTTGCGTAGACCTTAAGCTCGTCATCTTCACTAGATATTACAGCAATACTTTATGTTAAATAATCACTCTCAAACACTAAATTATCTTTTATAGCATCTTCATCTTTTATTTTTCACATCAATTATTCATTATTATCATTTATATCTTTCAAAAAAATAGAATCAAAAGTTTGAATCTCATTGAATCTTTTCATCAAGACTCGGTATATACATCAAATTATTCAAACATTGATGTTCTAATAAGTATTTTTAAAAGTATTTTTTTAACACCATTATGTGTGCCTCGAGGCAAGGCATTTATGAAACACCTCAAGGCATAAAAAAATATCGAGCTTAATGGAGCTCCATGATGGAGCTCGTTGGAGCTCCATCGAGCTTTCTGTGGAGCAGTGAAAAGAGGCGAGGGCGAGGGGAGAGGGGGCAATGGCAAGGGAAGAGGGGCGAGAGACAAGTATGAGAGCAAGAGAGAGGGGTGATAGGCATGAGCGACGGGCAAAAGACAAATTAATTAATTTATTTAATAAATTATCAAATTTTTTATATTTTAATATTAACAATAATTAATAAATAGTATTAAATTAATAAACAGTATTAAATTAAAAAAAATAAAAAGAGAAAATTTAATAAATTTAAATTTGAAATTTATTAAAATTTAAAACAATATTTTATTTTGATAATTTGATAAAATTATCAAATTAATAAATAATATTAATTATAAAATATTTCATATTATTTATTAATAAAAAAATATTTTAATTTTTTAATTTATAATAATACAATTATTTAAAATTTAATATATTATAAAATATTTATTAAAATATTTCATACTATTTTAATTTATTTTTAATATATTATAATTTATAAAAAATTTATTAATTATATTTATAGTCAATAGACGTCTTAAAAATACTTTTAAAAGCTTTAATTTTTTATTTTTTTATTTATATTATTTTATTTTATATATATTAAAATATTAATTAATTATATATTAGGATGCTCGATAAACATACGCCTTAACACCTCAAGGCTTATGTTTCGCCTCACGAACACAAAAAAACGTCTTGTCTTACGCTTTCATCTTTTAAAAATTTTATTCTAATATATTTTTTATCTTGCTATGAATCAAAAAAATCATGATTATATTATATGTTATATTAAATAATATAATAAATATATTTAATTCATGTAATTATTCTTATTCTAATAACTTATATTATCAAAGATACATTAATTCTTTTCACAATCAGATACGCTACATATTAAATTGAAAACCAACAATGCAAACTTTTACAAACTTACAATACTAGATCAAAATATATCTCATCATTCAGCTGCAATTAATATAAATAATTTATTAATTAAATATTTTATATATTTTAATTAAAAATATATGATAATTTAAATAAATTAATCAACTAAACTAAATAACTAACCTAAAAATTTGATCTTTCTTATTCTAATGGAAAGCTCATTGCCAAAAATGATTCTAAAATATATGTACAAGTCTAATTATGATATAATTGTATCTTGTTCACTTCTCTTTTTCACCAATATCAACATACATTTACATACATCTTCAAAAATCTATGAATATATATTAACTACTAATCTTTTTGTATCAAAATAAAATTATGAGTTCAAAAAATATCTAGATAAATACAAAAGTCAATAAAAATGAAACTCCCACCTCAATTCAACAATTTTCATTATTTCCTAATATTTATTTTCACTCACATTATAGCTTTTCACAATCACTTTCTTCATTTTTTTTTTCATGGCAACATAAATTAGCCCATAGAAGACCTTTTATTCATCATCCACCAAACAAAAAACACATAAATGAGAGTTCGACACATTCAAGCACTACAATACAAACCTTAAGCTCATCAGCTTCATTAGCTCTTACAACACCTCATGTTAAATCATCACTCTCAAATATCAAATCATCTTCTATAACATCTTTACTATCATTTGTACATCAACCATTCATAGTTATTATCTATATCTTTCAAAGAAATAGAATCAATGATTTTATGCTCATTGAAATTTTCATTAAGACTCAGTTGTAACTAATATACATCAAATCATTCAAACATTGATGTTCTAACATATTTCTCATATTGCTATAAATCTAAAAAAATCATGATTATATTATATATAATATTAAATAATATAATAAATATATTCAATTCATATAATTATTCTAATAATTTATATTATCAAAGATATTCTAATTTTATTACAACTAAATACACTACATGTTGGGTTAAGAACCCGCAATATAAATTTTTGTATACTTACAAATTATAATAATAGATCCAAACATATCTCACCATTCAGTTGCAATTAAAATAAATAAATTATCAATTGAATATTTTATATATTTTAATCAAAATACATATAATAATTTAAATGAATTAATTAACTAAACTGAATAACTATCTGAAGATTTAGTTTTTATTCTAATGGTAAACTCATTACAAAAAATATCTCTATGATACATGTACAAGTACAATTATGATATTATAATAAAACTAAATAACTAACTTAGAGATTTGGTTTTTTTTATTCTAATGACAAATTCATTAGCAAAAATATATCTATGATGCATGTACAAAAAGATTTAGTCTTCCTTGTTTACTTCTCTATTTTATAAATCTCATTATACATTTACATACATCTTCAAAAATCTTTGAATCGATATCAACTATTAATCCTTTTGTATCATAATAAAACTCTGAATTCAAAAAATATCTAAATAAATGCAAAAGAAAATAAAATTGAATATCACACCTCAATTCAGAGATTTCCATGGTTTACTTATATTTATTTTCACTCGCATTAAAGTTTTTCATAATCATTTGTTTTGCCTTTTTCATGAAAACATAAATATAATCCATAAAAAGTCTCTTCACAATCTACCAAGCAAAAAACATATACATGAGAGTCTAACACATCCAAACAAAATATTATAATATTCCAAAAATATGGCATGAAAAATATATTGGCTATAAATATTTTTTCTTTTGTCCATTTTAATTAGAGGTGTCAAACGTGCCGGGCCGGCCCGGCCCGACACGTTCTTAAACCGTGCCCAGGCCCGTGCCTTGGCACGGCACGCCGGCACGGGTCCATCCCGTGCCGGTTCACGCAGGCACGCGTGGCACTGGCAGCGTGTCACGTGTGGCGTGGCGTGAGTCGTGACCCGTCCGACCGTCCCCTGGCCCCCCCGGTAAAAAGACTGCGGGTAGGGTCCAATCAGACCCGACCCGTGGTCTTTTCTGCCGATACCCGAGTCCCAAGTAGAACCGATCCGAGCAATTCCAACGGCAAAAAAAAAAAAATTCAAACTTCACCAATTTTCAGCCCTTGGATTCACCTCCAACGGCTAGGGGGCAGAATCCAACGGTCCTCGTGATTCTGCCCCTTAAAAATCTTAAAAAAATTCAAAAAAATAATAAAAAATATCTTTTTTTATAAAAAAAAACATTCTTTAGCCTATAAATTCTACCCCCCGCCCTATAACATTTATGTTTTTCAAAAACATAAAACCTCTCAATACTTTCTCTCTTACATAAACCGTGCATCTCTCTCTCGGGCCTCGTGATTTTGATTTCGGCTTGGATTTTCGTGAAACTCAACTTGAGTTTTGAACATCAGAACTTCCTGCGGTGCACCTTGCACGTGACTGACCTCATTGCTTTTACCGGGTAATATATTTTACGTTTTTTTGTACTCTCTCTCTAAAGCTTCTCTCTCTAGAAAAACTTACGAAAAATAAAAAATGACAAATACACCTGACACATATTTAAATTTGGAAAATGAAAATGTTAGTGTTACACAGACGTCCGTAGCTCCTGAAACTTTGGTTTCTCCTGTCGTCTCAACCCAAAGTTCTAAAAAACAAAAAACTAAGAGGACTTCTGTAGTTTGGACATATTTTAAAATCATAACACAAGTAAATGTTAGGGGTGAGGAACTTGAAATGACACAGTGCAAATATTGTATGAGATTTTTAACATGCAAGAGTACATGTGGGACTGGGCACCTCAAGAGGCATGCTGAAATATGCTCCAAAAAACATGGACCCTTAGATCTTAGGCAAACCCAACTTGACACTACATTTTTTGAGACTGGATCGAGTTCAGTCTCAAAGTTTACTCCCTTCGTATACTCCAGCGAGTTGGGTAGGGACGGCATGACCAGGCTCATCACATTAATGGGTCTTCCAATCAGATTTTCGGAAGATCCGAGGGTAGTGCGCATCATGCAGACTTATTTTCAGCCATCCTATCGTAGGATTCCTAGGTCCACATCTAGGAGTGACATACTAAAGATATATAAGTTAGAAAAACAAAAAATAATTAAGGAATTTTTGGCATTTAGTAGAGTGGTGTCCGTGACGTCCGATATATGGACATGTCACGATGATTCTTCTTATGCATGTCTCACGAGTCATTATGTAGATTTTAACTGGACAATCAATAAAAAAATATTAGGATTCAATGAGATTCTTCATCCTCATGATGGCCCGGCCATTTTTGAGTGTATGATGAAAATATTTAGGGAATATAAAATTCAAAATAAAATTTTTAGTGTCACTTTCGATAATGCTGCGAATAATGGAATAGCGATCAATATGTTTGTTAGGAATATTAGAGACGCACCATTAGGAGAGATCTTTCATGTCAGATGCATGTGTCATGTTATTAACCTGATAGTTCAAGCGGGTATGAATGTCTGTTCCCCCGCGTTGGAAAATATACGCAATGCACTCAAGTATATTCGCACTCCTCACAGACTACAAGAGTTTGGTAATCTCTATTTGTCTGCGAATCTTAAGAAGAAGAAATTCCAATCAAATGTGAGACATCGTTGGAATTACACGTACCTGATGTTGGAATCATGTGTTGGATACGAACACGTGATATCCGACTACGTCAATAGTAAGAGTGGCGAACTTATTATTGACGACACTGACTGGGCTTCAGAAATTTCATTTATGAAATTCCTGAAGATATTTTATGACACGACGAACATGTGTTCGTCGGTTTATACGCCCACCACTTGCATTGCACTCCGTTGCATATGCAACATTAGTAGCATGTTTAGGAAGTATCGAGCAGACCCGACGCTTAGCCATATGGTTGCAGAGATGGAGACCAAGTACCTGAAGTACTGGTCCACCATTCCATCTCTTTATTGCCTCGCAGCATGCATGGACCCTAGGGCTAAGGTGGAAGGGGTTGAAAACACCCTGACTTTCATTTCATCGTGCATGAACCTGGAAGAGCCACCTGAAGGGTTCATTTACGAGAAGTTGACAGACCTGTTCACATACTACGATACTAGGTATGGTGGTGGTGATGGTGAGACTGTGATTACGGACACTGATACCTTGTTCGGAGATGACGATTATTCCATTAACCTAGCGAGGGGGAAACGTAGGGGTGTACCATCACATAGGAGCGAGCTGTCTCGGTACTTAGATACCGATTACTGCTCAATCCTATCACCTTCAGATAATAAGAATCTTGATTTATTATAGTGGTGGAAATCATATGAGCCCACCTATCTCGTGCTATCTAGGATGGCACAGGATCTACTGACTCCTCCGGAGTCGAGCGTAGCATCGGAGTCTGCTTTTTCTATTGCAGTGAACGTGATTTCGGATAGGAGATCGAGATTACGTCCAGATATGATTGAGGCCTTGGCATGTTTGAAGGATTGGGAGGAATCGAGATTTAGCATCAGTGATCGTGCTGAAGCTGGGACTGTGACAGACACTGCAGTCACATCCACATCCACTACGATGGCGGAGGAGCTGATTGCCGATGATGATGATCCATATGATACTGATCTTGATATTGCGGCTGATGATTCTCATTATATGCCGCTTGACGATTGATGCTCATCTGCTCTTTTTTTTCGATGTTTTTTTATTTATTTTATTTATACACTTTGTTTGTACTTTGTACCATACGTTGTGTTGAAACTTATACTTGTTTTGTTCGGACTATTGGTTTCAAAAGCATGATTGATAATTTTTCAATTGTGTAGTTTAATTTTTTTTTAATTTTAATTTTTACTAACTTAATGTATTTATTTATTATTTTACGATTTAAATTTTATTTTAAAAATTAATAACTTTAAATTTTAATATATAATTAATAAATTATAATAATAAAAAAAGCTAAACTTAATTGAATTTTATAAAAAAAATTTTTTCTAATATTTGTTTGTTTTATTTAATTTTAAATTTTATAATTTTTACAAAAAATTATATTTTTTAATTATTACTAATACTCTATACGGTTACTTAATCAAAAAATTTACAATAAAAAAAATTCTAATCTGCCATTAGCCCGTGAGGCCTCACGGACCCCGGTTGACCCGGTCCCACGTTGCGGCTCCCGCCTGCCCGGCCGTGCCGCCTGGCCTGTATGGCCAAGGCGTGCCCGAGCGGGCCCGGCACGGCACGGCCTTGCCGTGCCTACGAGCCGTGCCGTGCCCGCCTATATACTAACCATGTCGTGACGTGCCCGGCACGGCACGGTAGCACGATCGTGCTCATGAAAAATGGGCCGTGCCGTGCCGGGCCGGCCCGTTTGACACCTCTAATTTAAATTATGTTAAATTTGAACAAATAAATATCTATCTCAAGATGATAAAGATCATTGCAAACCGAGTCTTTGCGGATCTTAACTTCTTTTGCTCAATAAATCACCTCATCATGTTAAGTAATGTCACTCTATTATAAATATAACCATTTATAGATATGACTTGCTCTATTATCTTCTTAATTAGTGATAGTTTTTTAAAATTTTCAAACAAGTCAAAATAATGTGCAGCACATAATGTTTGATACACGTGTGAACTTTTTAATTCCAATTATCTCTATATAAGTTAAAGTTATTCATGAATATAGAAGCAATATATAATATTAACTTAAATAAATAATAAAAAAAAGAAATTTTAAATACACGTCATCTAAGAAGCACGGACACAGACACGAACACGGAGATACGGCACGGCAAGATACGGAGACACGGCAAATTCTAAAAAATTAGGATACGGATAGGATACGGCATGATAAAAAAAATAAACTTAAAAATAAAAATTATTTTCTTTATAAATATTATGTATTTTATAAAATAAATTAAATTAAATTAAAATATTTTAGATTATAAAATAAATATATATATTTTTATTTTATAAAATAAAATTATAAATTTATCTTATATTATATAAAAATATATTTTTTTATTTTATAAAATAAAAATATTTTATTTTATTAAAATATTTTATTTTATTCTAGCCCCCAGCCTGCCCCCAACCCTCAACCCGCGCCCACCCTCTGCCTCCCCCCCGACAATTCGCCCCCTGCCTCAACTCGCCCCCTGCCTCAACTCGCCCCCTGCCTCAACTCGCCCCCTGCCTCAACTCGCCCCATGCCTCAATTCGCGCCCGCCGCCCCTCCCTTCAATTCGCGCCCGCCGCCCCTCCCTTCAATTCGCGCCCGCCGCCCCTCCCTTCAATTCACACCCAACCCCTGCCTACCCCCCCCCCCTCAATTCGCGCCCCTGCCGCCTGTGTCGAGTGGCCAACGTCGCCCATGCGGCGACGTTGGCCACTGGATGTCTGATACGCCACGTGGCGTATCGGATACGAAATTTGTCAACGATACGCCACATGGCGTATCAGACACGCATCCGACGCGTGTCCATACCGTGTCGCTGTGTCCACGTGTCGGACACGTGGACACGACAGTCCAGTGGCGTATCCGTGCAACACAGCACGTCATCACATAATTTTAAATATTATTTGTTATGGCTTGAACAATATTATCATTACCAACTTCTTCTACCAGACTAACAAGTAATTCAAATAATTTCTCTCTCATCTTGATCATAAAAGAAATATTAATAAATTTTATGAATATAATTCTTCTTGAAGAATTCACCATAAAATTCACAAATATATTTTGCCTATCAATCCATCCGTCCAACATAATTGAATATTCATTTTATTTTCATTCTATGAACTAATTCTTTATCAAATTCTTTGAAAGAGATGATTTTTTTATTAGTTATTCTCACATCATGAAAATTCAATCTCTTATATCCCAAAGCATATTATCCAATTGCCTCGAGCATTGACTAAAATTAGTATAATTCATCACATTAAATAAAATTGCAATATTAATAAATTGTGTATTTTTATAATACATCCATCTACAAAATAAAATATCAATTATCTCTTTATTAAGCATTATTAAGAATAGATTGTGTATTTTTATTATTTTAAATAATTATTTATGAATTATGAATAAAGGAATTATTCATGATTCTTTTTTGTCTTGATCTCTTTAATCCACTGCCACCACCACCCCTCGCATTACTATCATTGTTAAAAATACTCCTTGATACCGTTTTATTAGTAACTTTCACATTCTCATTATTTTCATTTTGGAACTTAATAATCTTTATTTATATTATTCTTCTCTATACCCAATTGCCTTAAGTGTTTTTGCCATAAGGCATGCCTTTTTGTGGCTTTCGCAAATGGGCATGCCTTTGCCCAAGCAAGGCTCTACGATAAAGGCATTGTAGCACCTACATTTAAGACATGACTTAGGCAAGCCTTTAATAACTATGTCTCAATGTCATCATTACAATCATTATCCAACAGCAACTATTTTATTGAATCCTAAATAATCATTTTTGAATCATACTAACCCTTCAAGCATATAATTACTTCTATAATATATGATCATAATTTAAATCTAATATCTAAAATAATATTAACAACCATAAAAACACAAATGATATATTCAAGTAGAACATGTATTATCTTAGATAATAATAAAAAATCATATAATTTTTATCAATCTAATATATTTAAATTCTTAATGTTATCATATGATATGATTAATTAGTAATTGATATCTAAGTACCGAAATAATCCACTCTTATTCAATATATCACCTCGCCAGTTACCCCTTGTAAACAGACTAGAAAAGATATCATCTTTAAATATAATATTCATTTTCATACTCTCAATATATCATTACAACTATCATACTTTGTGTCATAATATATAAATATTTTAGTTTATTTTTCATAAATTTAACCATCAAGTTCATTTACTTAGTTCATTCAAGTAGATATATATCTTAATATATTTTTTATCATTTCATCTTAATCATAGAATCCATATAGACAACCAAGCAATAAAAAAAAATAAAATAAAATACTAGTATTTTAAATATTTGATTTTTATATCAATAGCTATAACACAAAAATAAACATGTTCTATATATATGTTAAACATATTATTAATATTATATACACAGCTTAATACAATGCAAGTGATGAAAGTAAAAACAAATTAACATATATTTGTTTTATCATAAAAATTTTTAAAATTTTCAAAAATAAATTTCATATTTCCTAATTTGACTCAAATAAGGCACACCTTTTTGTACCTTTCATAAATGGGCACACCTTTTTGTACCTTTCATAAATGGGCACACCTTTGCCCAGGCAAGGCACTACGATAAAGGCATCGTAGTACCTACACTTTAGACATGCCTTAGGTGGGTCTTTAATAACTATCTCTCGGTGTCATCATTACAATCATAATCCAATAGCAACTATTTCACTGTATCCTGAATAATCATTTTTGAAACTTACTAATCCTTCAAGCATAAAAATACTTCTATGATATCTGATCATTATTTAAATCAAATATCTGAAATAATATTTACAACCACAAAAAAATAAATGATATGATTAAATAGAATATGTATTATCTTCGATAATATAAAAAAAATAAAATTCATATGAGTTCTATCAATCTAATATAGTTAAATTCTTTGTGTTATCATAAAATATGATTAATTAGTAATTGATATCTAAGTATCAAGGTAGTCCGCTGCTATTCAATAGATCACCTTGCCAGTTACCCATTGCAAACAAAATAGAAAATACATCATCTTTAAATACAATATTCATGTTTATACTCAAAACATCACTGTAACTATCATATTTGGTATCATAATATGTAAACATGTTTGTGGATCCAACCATCAAGTTCTTTTATATGGTTCATATAGGTTAATATGTATATTAATATATTTTTTATCATTTTCATCTTAGTCATATGATCCATACAAATAATCAAGCAATAAAAAGAGAATGAAATACTAATATTTTAAATATTTAATTTTCATATTAATAGATATGACACTAAAATAAAGATGTTCTCTATATATATGCTAAATATACTACTAATATTATACATACACATTAATACAATACAAATGGAGGAAGTTTAAGCAAATAAATATATATTTGTCATATTATAAAAAAATTTTAGAAATTTCAAAAATAAAATTTATATTTCCTAATCTGACACATAAATAATAATTTTTTTTACTATTACTATTAACATAATCAGATATTACATGTTGATAATCAACATAATTCTGCAGATAAATGCCTCATCTATTTAAAAATTTGTTTTAGCCCATAGACAAACATATAATGTGGAATTCATATTATTTGCTAAGCATCCTAAGATATTTTAGTAAATTTATTATATTTTTTAATATATGAAAAATACCTTTTATTTATACTTTCACTATTAAATTAATTATGTGATATATATACCTATCATTAAAAATATCAACTATGAGCATATCTTTAATTAACAAACATGTTAACAATAATACTTTTATTTGAGATATTATCAAATATAATACTAAATTTTATTTTGAATATCATATTTTTTAAAAATCCTAGTCATACACTCATATATGATTGGATCATCATGAGAAGTTAGATATTTAATAAATCTTAAAATTTTTTTATTTAATTTTCACTTAAAACTTACATAATAGACAATGAAGCATATGAATGGTATTTCATCATGATTAATCTAAATATTAGATATTAAAGACATCACTCCATTATATTTCATAAATTAATTATTAATTATTTTTCTAAATTAAAATATTTTATGATATTATTTTTACTAATAAACTTATGAATTCACCGACAAATAGATTGAAAATATATTTACATAATATTAATTATTTTATAATCCTCTAAAAATTTAATTAGAAAGATCATAATAATAACTAATTTTATTATATCTTCCCTTTAAACCTCATTATAATAAATAAAATGGGTTAATAAACCTAAACTCTAATTTCAAAGACTACTACAAAATGAATTTACTTGAAATTTAATATATTATATTTTTTTTGTGTATTAATTAATATGCCTCTTAATATGATCGAAGTCATCAGTACCACTATATATTTTTTTTACAATATATATAATGTACTAATTCTTCGATACTTCTAATATTTTTATTTTTAATTATGTCAAAATATGTCTATATAATTGAAATTCACCTATATTTAGATTTTTAGATAAATGAATAAAAACATAAAAGAGAACTTAATTTCAACATTTTACATTTCAGTTGGGTTATAATTATTATTTATGTTTAAATTTAATTTATTTTTATTAACTTTACAAATTATCATTTTTAATATGTGAATGTGAGACTATACTAAAATAGAAAAAAAAATTATTTTTTATTATTTTACTTAATTTTTTTATTTATTAATCTAAGATTTTAAATAAAATAAAATAAGTACAATTAAACTATAATATTTACCTTAATTTTTTATGTGCATTAGACACTTTGTATATTATACCTCATATTCTGGTGATTAGAAGTTGTTGCACATCATAACAACCAAATATCAAAAATCAACTTGCTTATAGAGCAGGCCATTTTTTGACATTGCTGATTTTTTAAAATTAATCATAACAACAAGCCAATGCACATGGGTCTTGCTGATGTGCCATAAATTGTCACACCAACATGCCAGACACGCAAACCATGCTGATGTGCCTGGTACGACATAAAGCACACTAAGCACTAGCCCAGCACAACACAAATAATGTCACGAGTCGACATGACCACAATCTAGGCATAATTATAGATCATATTATGACAAAACCTAACATGGCTAATTTGGATCATGTCTCATATCATGCTCTGACCAATTGACACCCATACATGATTTAGTAGGTCTTATTATCTTTGTTACTTATTATCTTTGAACTCAGAAGTTGTGTATTATTCTTATTTTTTCAACAGTAATTCAAAGATAAATATATAATATTAATTATAAACATTGATGATATTCTAATTAAATAAAATGACCAATTAAATATATCCAACTAAAATTATTTGCACAAACCAATAGATAAACCAGTAGTAAAATATAAATGTGTACATGTTGAAAACAAGACCAAAAACAACTTGCTAATAGAGCAAGCCATTTTTTGACATGGCTGATTTTTTAAAATCATTCATGCCAACTAACCAAGGCACATGGGCCTTGCGGATGAGACATACATGAAAGTCATGCCAATGTATCATACATGAGAGTCATGCCAATGTATCATATGTGAGAGTCATGCCAATGTATCATATGTGAGAGTCATGACAATGTATCATACGTGAGAGTCATGCCAATGTGCCATATATGAGGGTCATGCCGATGTACCATACTTGAGGGCTATGCCAATGAGTCATACATGAGGATCATGCTGACATGTCAGACATGCAAACCATGCTAATGTGCTTGGTATGACACACACCAAACACCAGCTCAACAAAACACAAGTTATGCCACAAGTCAATATGACCACAATCTAAGCACAATTCTAGACCATATTATGTCGGGCTTAGTGTGGTTAATTTGGGTAATGCCTAATTTCGTGCCCAAACCACCCAACCTACTTAACAATTATATATGATTTAGTAGATTTGCTTAGGTATTTATCATCTTTAAACTCAAAAGTCATGTGTCATATTATTCTTATTTTTCCAACATTAATTCAAAGATACATATGTAATATTAATTATAAATAATAATGATATTCTGATTAAATGAGATAATCAATTACATGTTTAATTGAAATTATTTTATAAATCAATAAATAATTTAGTAGAACATAAATGTGTGCATAGTGAAAACAAAACCAAAAAATAACTAATCAACTCAATACTAATTTGATAACAAGAAATTTTACACAGACAATGCATTAACTGCTAATAAATTCTCTTGGGCCCAAAACAATCACCATTAGGTCATTGTTTTGATTTGTAGCATCACATAAGTACATTGGGTACCAACTAGATATAATTGATACATTCCTTCAAAAAAAATATTTATACAATAAAGCACATGGTTCACTATTTCTTGGAGCATAGATATGATATGGAGATTACATAAAGTTTTTTTGGCTCAAAATAATCTTCTAAAACATGGCTTAATAAATTTTATTAAGTATTTACTATATTTGAACTCAAAAGATATGTCATAATATTATTATTTTTCAAACACAAATTCAGAGGCAAAAATGTAGCATCGGTTGTATATATCAATAAAATTCTAATTACAAAATTTTAATCAATTAAATATATCTCAATCAGAATCAATTGAATATAAATTGAATCTATCTCAATATATTAAGAAATACATATGTTGATTCACCACTTAATCCAGGTGTAAATTTACTAGACTTATAAATATTAGTTCATCAGTTAACTCTGCTAGATATAATAAAATCATAAAAAAATTCAACTACCTAACAATGGCTAAGCCAGATATTAACTATGATACTAATATAATTAGTCATTTTCTAAATTCATATAGACAAATTTATATAGAAATATTTAATGTTCTCGTGTACATACCAAAACGTGGGACATTTAGATATCATGAATATCATCGAATAAAAATATATTTTGATTATAGTTGAGCTCTTAAAATTATAAAAATCTATCACATATTTTTGTATTTTTTAATGGTAACTCATCTAGAAAAATAAGAGATATATTTATTTCAAAATTCATTACAGAGATGTAGCACACAATTATGGTGTTAACTATTTGTAAGCTTTAAAAAACCAAACACATTTCTAAGTAAAGTTTTACCTATCAATTTAAAGATTAATAATATTTTAGTATGACAACCAGACAACTCAGTACATTACTAGAATTTAACATTGTAAGAGATGACAAGACATATTGAGATTAATTATTAATCTATTCAAGAATAAATCCATAATCTTTCTATAGTTACATGCTAAGTACTTCATTAGCAAATAGACTATATATATATATATTGATGAAAGCTTTCGAAGAATGATAGTTTATTTTCTTCTCTTACAAGTTGAGAATTTGCGAAATATAACATGTATGCCCCATCTTGAAATAAGATATTGATTTTTAGTTTATTTTATATTATTTTAATTTTCCTTTTCATCATTTGAGAGCACCAAATTTATTAATTGGCACAAACCATATATATGTGATTCGTGTTGTATTCTAAAAGCACTTTTTCATTGAAATTAAATTCCTTTTTTAATTTTTATTTTTCTCCATCTCTCCTCTCTCTGGCATCCTTCCTGAAAGCAACCCTTAATACAACTTTAACATAAACATTTAGATATTGTGCATACTACAACAATAGAAGTGTGAGCGAGTATAGACTATAATTAAGATTATATTATCAAATGGCTCTTGAAATCTTAAAATTATCAATAATAATATTTCAATCATAAGAATAGAAAAAATTAAAAAGATAACAATCACATGAAACATATATGCTAGTTTATAAATCAATATAAAGTTATCTTGAAAGTATAATGTCTCTCTCTCTAAAACTACAAGGATAATATGACCTTGTCTCAATAAAATTAAAGAAAATTATAATACCTTCTAACAACTTTGATCTAAAAAGTAAAATCCATTTGATAAGAAAATTTGATTTAAAAATAATTTCCAAGTGAATTAACAAAAAATCTCAAGAAACTATTTCACCTATCTAGTAATAACTAAATGATCTATTTCCACCAAACAAATCATTAAAAAAAATTACAAATTGAGCAAATCATAAATAATAATTAATATATTTAATAAACTTAAACTAATTCATTAGTCTCGGACCAATAAACTAAGATATAAGATTATAAATATCATAGTTATCAAAATAATTATTAAATTTTAGATTTTTTATTATTTGAGAGCATTCAATTTATGAGTTGTCTCAGACTATATATATATGATTTATGTTTTATTCAAACTATTTTTCATTTTTATAAAATCTTTTTTAATTTATATTTTTTCTCCCCCCTCTCTCCTCTCTTTACGTTGGCACAACACCTTGACCTATAAATATTTGGTAGCTCAATTTACATGGTATCAAAGGATATTCTCAAAAGTAGGAACATTGGCAAAAGAGTGCATGGGTGATTATGCAACCCCTTTAGAGCAGTGAACATAGACAAAAGAAATCAGCATAAAATATCAACAACAATAATAGTACCACCATAGTGTAACAGCAAAATACTCATGTACAATATATATTTTAGTTTGATTTTGGTAGTTCAGGGTCTCCAAACATTCATGACATGTTTTCAAGGAAAAAAATTTTTTTTGACAACGTCAGCAACACATGTTCAGCACTGATAGTACCATATTTTTACATATATTTTAGTGTGTTTCATTGCAACATTTTTTTAAGTTACACACTTTCTTCTTAGTCATGACAATGTATATAAGTCGCAATCACATTTGTTGTAAAACATAATTTTGATTGTGATATTATTTTTACGTCACATCTAAAGTATTAAATCTCAATCACAATATTGAAACAAAATCATAATAATATTTGTATTATAAAATGAAATCATAATTTACTTATCAAAGTCACAATATTATTATTACATAATCAATATCACATCTTACTAAGTTATTTTCCGTAGCAATATTCTTTTCATATCACAAAATCATACTCAGAAACTTAACTAGCATAAGTTACGATTTCTTTTTACATCGTGACATCATCCTCACACATATATAATGATATCGTGATGTTTTCTATGATATTTCACGAAGTAATTATTATAAAAGCAATTCAATCACGTGTCACGACATCGACCTAGAGTCATGACATCAAGCTCATTAAAGACCCTACAGTCATTGACAAGACCCAATGATATAAAGTTGACATGACATCGACCTACGTCGTAATTTCTTTTTTGCATCACACATCATCCTCAAACATATATAATAATGTTACGATATTTTCTATGACATTACATGACATAATTATTATAAATGCAATTCAATTCAATCACATGTCACGGCATCGAACTAGTGTCATGACATAAAGCTCATTAAAGAAGCAACAGTCTAACAAGACCTGATGATATAAAAGGCGAAATTTAAATCATATATAAATACTTATAACAGTTATATTTATGTCAAGAATACATTATTCTTCAAAGTAAATATGAGAATGGTTATTTATACAAATATGGGATTATTTTAGCTATTATTTTAATATTCCACACTATGTTGCACGGACACGGACACGGGGATACGACACGGCAAGATACGGGAACACGGCAAATTCTAAAAAATTAGGATACAGATACGGCTAGAATACGTCATGATAAAAAAAATAAAATTAAAAAAAAATTATTAATTTTACATATTAGGTATTTTAAAATAATTAAAAATACTGTATTTTAAAATAATTTAAAATTCTGTATTTTAAAATAATGTAAAAAAAATTTAAACCCTCTAACACCCTCCCCCTCTCCCTCCCGAGCCTTCCCCCCCTCCTGAACCTTTCCCCCCCCCCCTCCCGCCCCCCCTCCCGAAACCCCACCCCCCCTCCTCCCCCCAGATCCCCCTCCCGAAACCCCACCCCACCCCCTCCCCCCCCCCCAAACCCCCCTCCCGAAACCCCCTCCCCCCCTCCCGAAACCCCTTCCCCCCTCCCGAAACCCCCTCCCCCACCCTCCCGAACCCAACCCCCCACCCGATTTTCGAATTTCGATTTTCAATTTTTGATTTTCGATTTTCGAACTCTCCCCCTCCCGATGCAGATTCCAAAACCCATCCCTGGCCTATCGGACACGTGTCTGACGCGTGTCCGACCCATGTCGCCGAATCCACGTGTCGGACACGTGGACACGGCAGCCCTTAGGCATATCCGTGCAACACAGATTCCACATATAAATATGAACAGGTAAATATGAGAGATTGGCATGTTGGGCAGCCATTGCAAAAAAAAAAAAAAGACAACCTGAACAAAATGGCTCCACCAAACGTTCAAAGGCCTCGTCCCCAAGATTACGCCGAACAAACTCTTCTATAGATTCTTCGTGTCCCTGTCATCTTTGCCAAACCATAAAATATTAGCGGATGCGGTGAATAAAACATGTTTTAACTAATTAAGATGTAACAAGAAAATCAGGAAGAAAACAGACTGGTGATGGAAGACGGAATCCTAGAGCACCAATGCAAGCTCTGAATGTCCCGCTAAAGCTCATCAAATCGAAAAAGAAAAGTTCACTCAACTTGGAAGGGACCCGCCTTAATTTTCGATTCCAAAATATAAATCTCGGGGCAATGGGATCCCCGAAAACTAGATCATCATTCAATCCAGTATCTACCTATAATGGAAAAAAAAATCTCGTTGGGAGGCACTTCATTTGCTGCTTTAACGGACTAGAAAAGGAAAATTAGAATAATCAACATGAACCGCAAGTGAGAGCATGGAATGCGAAGGGTTGAAACTGTTTGGGCCCTCTTCCCACAAGTGCCCATCCTTCTCGACAGTGGTGATAATGCCGCCCACACGATCTTTAGCCTCGGTGACTATCACATTGAGATCATCACGACGGTGTTTTGTGATGAGGGATTTAGCTACACAGAGGCCAGTAATTCCCCCACCAACGACAACGCAATCTGCCGTGTCGTGATGTGCATGGGGCTGGACTTCACCCTTAACTGATAACAGGTAATTTTCGAAGGACGCAGCCCTGGTTGTGTGGAGATGATTTTGAGTAGATTTTAGATATTGGAGAATAGCTGATCGTGATTGGAAAGCAGCTAGGTGACACATGGAGGTGCCGGGATATCAACAGATTATGGGACGCAACGAAGGTGTGTAGCTTAAGAAAAAAAAAAGGAAGCAATTGCGTTTGAGGTCAATAAATATGATATGTGTACGGAAATAATGCAAATAAAAATAAAAAATCAATAATTTAATCCTTGTTTCAAAAATATGACCAAACTAGTATGTATGAAAACAGTTTTACAATGACCATCATTCACAACAAAGTCATTATCACGCTGTTGATTTTTTAAAATCAAAGGCCGGCATTATAAATGTCTGCTATTAAATTTTAAAAATTTTTAAATACTAACATTGGGGACGACGACTATTTAATTAAATCAATAACTGTCGTTCTCAACGCTGGCAATTGAACGATATATTCCTGATCAAGCTTCTTCTCCCTTCTCCCATTTTTCTCTTCTCCATTTTTACCTACCACCTGATTTTTTTAGTCATTTGGCCTAGTGTCTTTCTCCTCTCCACTAGACCCCACAACCCTTCTCCACCAGATCCCACCTCAACGATAGTAAGACTGCATTGCACAAACATTCAACAACTCTCATTTTGAAATTTATTATTTGTCTTATTTTCTTGAATCAAATTTAGGGCAATTAGGGTTTTCACATATTTTAACATATAATAAGGATCTAACATTACTGACATAATCATATAGTTTTATGAGTTTTGCTCTTGCTACAGTTTTAAAATTTATCAGCATAAAAGTATTCTTGTGGTTTTATTATTCTGCATAGTTATGCTAACATGTTCGTAATGAAATAACATTATAAATGTTATTTCATTACATTTTCATTGTTTATTTGATAACAAATATTTTCAAAAATAATTATACAAGATAACATTTTGAACTTATGATGACTTGTTCCTACACAATAAAAATTGGACATTCTAATAAAAGATAATTTATGATAAATGGTATGCATGCAAGACCTTATTTATACTAACGTTCATTAAACAAAAATATATATATTTCTTGGCCAAATTAAAATTTGAACTTAGAAAGAATTTTAATATATTACTTTTAAAAAGATTTTTCTCTCTCCTTCCATTGTTAACTAAATAAATATTTCTTGCCATTATTATTCAAAATAAATCCTTATTTATACAATTACTTAATCAAATTACATTTTAAAAATTCTTTGTATCACTAATAATATTTTACAGAACAAAAATAGAATAATACTCATAAGTATGTTGAACCTAAATCTTGAATTGGTGTAATAATATTTAATTATATTCTAAAATTATTTATCTAATATGCAACATTTGGTGGATGTTTATTATCCTCTTATAATAAAAATAAATTTTTTCAAAATATTTTCCATAATTTATACATAGATATATCAAGGCTATATAAACCTCAAAAAAGAATATTTATATTTTAATTAAAAAAACTCACAATTCAAGATTTTCTTTCAACTAAAATTTAAATGATAATCAATTTTGTAATTATAAATTTTTTAATATGGTACTCATTTTTTATATAGATCTCAAGAGTTATAAAATACATCCCAAGTAGGTTCCTATGCAAATTAAATAAAAATAAATATTTCATAAAACCTATGTGATCCTTGAAAATAAAGAGTTTTCTCTAATACATCTGAATACATTTCTACCTTTTGAGGCACTTGATGAAAACTCTAATTAATATCTAGAAAAATCTTCTCCACAAATATAGTACTTTCATTTGTATCTATAATTCTAGTTAACTATACATACTTATTATGATGTATGCACACTCATATTTGGGTCATTCTTATACTTATATATGTCTACATTATTTTAGATAAAGAATCTTATAATTATTTATAGTACTTTCTATTTGTCTCATTTATTCCACTTGAGCTTGTAATTTAGTTAAAATGAAGAAATTTGGCTGAGCAATTTGTGTAGAATTATATATCATTTCAGAATTAATTCTATAAAAAAGAGCCAATTCGATAATCATCTCTCATATTATTTATTTATTTTTTACCTGTTTTGAAACAAGTCAATTATGTCTATTTCCTCTATTCCCGTAATATGTCATTACAATGGACATATAGTAAGGACCCATAATGATATGAAATATGATGGAAACAAAGCTTCAATTGTGCTTTTGAAATACCGATTGACTGCTTATTTGCACAATTTGGTGATATCATATTTTCAAGCACACCTATTGACAAACATAAGTTCAATTTAGTCCTCAAGTGTGAGTATCCTTTAAAAAGTAGAAATATGTTCTAACCTCTTATAATATGAAATGACAGTTCTGTACACCAAATATTGAATATAGTTAACACAAATGCCATTGAGGAAATTGAATTATTTATTGAGGTCGTTCAAATATACCGACAAGCAATTTAATTTATTGGTGTTACAAAAATTGAGAATGTTGCAGAAATTGACTATGGTTGTGGGCCTAGTAGCTGTCCAATATGAGATACTAGAGCATATAGAGACGATGATGCTTGTGCTTATAAAAAAGGTAATAATGAACATGAAGAAGTTGTTGATGCTGAATATGATGATGACTTACATGTTCAAGCCGATTGACATATTTCATTATTCTAGACTACAAATCAAGTTTTGGAGAACGAGCGAGGGATATTTGTCTCTGCACATGCATTATCTTGTGATATATTGAATATCACAGATAATGATGATGAACCTGATGAGTCATCTCCTAATCAATTTCACCTACCACCAACACCTTGTTTTGAACATGTTGGAAAGATAAATATTGCTTTTCAAGTGGTTGGACTTCATGGGGACAAGAAACAACCAGTATGTGAGTGGTGAATTTGTAGTTGGATAAGTTTTTAATTTTAAATCTGGATTACAAGAGGCTGCATAGATTTACTCAATTAGCACACATAATAAGTCTGTTGTAGTTGTCTCCTCAAAAAATTTACTTGTTTTAAGATGTAAGAAGGCAGAAGAATTTCAATGTCAATGTAAGCTACGTGCAATGGTTGTGAAAGATAAAGGGCCGAATACTTGTATAAATTCATATTTGAACCGAGACAATCATCAACTAGACTCACAGTTAGTTGCAGCTCATATAGAATCAATAATAAAGACACAATTTACATTGTCCCCTACTACTATTTAAGCATTTATGATAGAGAAATGAGGATATAAAATTTCATATAAAAATACCTTGGATAGGAAGCATAAGGCATTTAGACACTTATTTGGTGATTTTTTCCAATTATATATAGGTCTCCCACATTTGTTCTTGGTCATTGAACAAGTCAATTCTGGATGTGTTGTTATTTGGAAAACTATCTCTCATAGTGTGCCAAACAATGAGACATTTCAACGCGTGTTCTAGTCATTCAAGCTATCTATTGAAGGGTTCACAAATTACATCCTATACTAAGTATTGATGGTACACATTTGTATGGGAACAATAAATGAATGTTGTTGATTGCTATGGGATGTGACATAAATAATCAGTTGTTCCCAATGACATTTGCTATTATAGAAGGCAAGAATATTAATAGTTAGGGATGGTTCTTGGCATGTTTCAAAAATAGAGTAACTCAACAAATAGGGATTTGTGTTATATCTGATAGACATACAAGTATTATGGCAACTATGAGTGATTCTCATCTTCATTGGGATGCACCATATGCCTATCACAGGATCTGCATACATCATCTTGCAAGCAATTTTATGATTCACTTCAAAAATAAACTCTTGAAGAATTTAGTCTGCAGACCAACTATTGTGATAACACCATAAAAGATGAATAGGAATATGACTACAATTGGGAGAATTAATCCTGAAGCACGATAATGGTTAGAGGCAATCCCTCTTCTGTTATGGGTACATTCATATGATGGAGGTCGAATATATGGAATAATGATAATTAATATGTCAAAGGTATTTAACAGTGTTCTTAAAGGGGCTCGTAGCTTACCAATCACTGCATTAGTTTAGTTGATATTTTTTCACCTTAACAGTTACTTTGTTGCAAGAAGGGAACAAAGTGCTGATAGATTGCCATCCAATTAGTAGTTCACACCATATGTTGATACTCAGATTCAATGACATGTGGTTAAAGCTGGATTAATGGAAATTGTTCTTTACGATCACATATAGGGCATATTTCACGTAAGGTCCAGGAGTGGTCATCAACTCAATTTAAATGACAAGAAATGGATATGTGGTAAGACACTAATATATGAATTTCCATGCAACCATATCATAGTAGCATGTAAACATCGAAGTGTTGATTTTTGGTTATTTGTTCAAGGCTACTACGCTACGTAATCCTACAATGACACTTGGTCAAGCTTGTTTTATCTCATATTCAATGAAGACGAGTGACCTTTTTATGATGGTCCAACGATCATAGTTCATGGGTCAATGAAATGACAAGTTAGTGGATATCCTAAATCAACCCATTTGCATAATGTAATAGACTTAGTGGAGGAAAAACCCAAGATAAATGTGGGTTGTGCAAACAAGAGGGTCATAATCGGTAGTCTTGTAAGAATAAAAATCAAGTTTACTTGTTTGTTTGTAAACGAGGCCTCACTTTTTTTGTTGTTGTTCTGTATAAGACTTATGTACTAGCATTTATTTCTTATAAATGAGGCCTAAAATATATTGTTGTTGTCTTGTATCAGACTTATTCTATTGAATGAAACTTTTTTATTGTACTTGTGTATTGTAAATTATCGTTGTGATTAATATTGACCGTCATGTTTAACAATTATTCTGGATTTGTTATATCTTATAGACATGGCTAGGGGGTTTCATGATGCAGATCCATCAGATACATCTGTCTTGGTATTACAAGACAGACATCGGTCATACTTAGTAGATACAAAGCAGGTACATAATTTGTTAATTAGAAATTACTATTAGTAGTTTTAACATGTAATTTATACAAAATTCCTTTTAAATTTAGTTGTTTTGTTGCATACAGTTTCAGGGGATCATTTGCCCTCGACAGTAGATGAGAGCCTTCATGACTATGTAGAGGATGGATTTTTGGATTCAGCCATACATGATTAGGGCTGGATTTTATGATATATACCATTTGGGCCACATTGTGATTGATTGGCCACTTATCACTTCACTCATTGAGAGATGGTGGCTTGAGACACACATATTTTATGTGCCAGTAGGGGAGATGATGATTACCTTACAAGACATCGTCATCTTCCTTAGCCTTCGTATCCATGGCCTAGTAGTCATTGGCACATGTGTGTTCGATGTGGTAGTGTTGTGCGTAGAGTTGCTCAGTGTCATCCCACTCGTGATGCTATCAGAGGAGCCACTATCTCCTTGTGGTGGTTATGTATCCAGTTATCCACCCTACTACATGATGTAGATGAGATCACATTAGAGCGTTGTGTGTTTGAGTTCATCTTAACACTGATCAAATCCTTCTTGTTTGCAGACAAGAAGGGTGTGAATGTTCCCATGTATCTTTCCCCACTACTAAAAGATTTGATGGCTACTACAATATATAGTTGGGGTGGTGTAGTATTAGCACGTACATACCGTGAGTTATGCCGAGCCAACTTGGATTATAGACGTGGTATTAGTAGTTGTATTACACTCATACAGGTATGTAATAACTAGGAATGTGTGTTGTTATATATGGATGATTTATCATATTTTTTCTAATGCAAAATAAAATATCAATAATTTGACACACTTTCTCATTATTTTGTATTCATCTATGGTCTTGGGAGAGACTTCACATTGGGCATCCCGATTTTGGCAAACCACACGTAGATATAGCACCACCACCTACTCATGCCTCACACGATGCTGATGTTAATTTTGGGAATGATGACCTACCCGAGGCTGTCCATGATGGATTACCAGCTCAATCTTTGGCTGAGCCAAAGGTAGAGCTAGCTCTTCCACTAAGGTGTAGGTGGAGAGTACCTTTGACATTGGTGCATAACCCATCAAGTGTACTTCTATATTGAGATCAACTAGATGCACATACTCCTGGTCAGGTAATGTTTATGTAAAATTATATGTTCTATATTGATTATATACATATTATTGTAAAATGTATTGATATTAAGTGTTCACATGTAGGTCTCATGGCAGTCATACGTGAGAGAGTTACTTGATAAGCTTTCATATATCTAATTAGCTGATCAGGTGATATGCGGACGATGTCGCCACTCATTTGTTTTGAGATTATTGGGTGGCATCGTCCAGAGAGAGTCCTATGCTAGTTTTGGATATATCAGAAGATACCTCCAACATGCTTTTACAAGCAACAATTACATGCAGTGGATACACGTGGATGACACCAGTGTGATTGGGCGACGTATCATGCACCATACATAGTATTATGGGAGACGCGAGTGGGTAGGATGATCACTTCACCCCTTATGATAAGTTTAATGGACTTTCATTATCCATACATGCAGTGGTACCATCGTATTACATGGCATTTAATGACACAACAACTTCAAAGGGATGATATGAGGTTCAAAACTACAACTAGTAATATGGATCTTTTGGTAAGTTAGAGTCATGTGTTTCTAAAATTTTTTACCTAATTTTTAATTATTAGATTATGTAATTATAATTCTTTCTTTGGTTCACTTAGATTTATGTTATGGATAACATAACCATTCGCTCACATGTTGATACTACTGGTGCTTTATGCGATATACATCATATTGCCCGATCGGTGTTACACCAGATCGATGAAGACCATCGTATCTTTGGGTACATTAAAAAGGCTTCAACATCACATGAGCCATTTATTAGACCTCCGGTGTCATCAACACCATCAAGTATGTAACCCATTCGATGTAGAGGGAGAGGGAGAGTGGGAGTTGATCATCGAGGTCATGCTCGAGATGGTGGGTCAGGTTATGGTCCAAACAGTGAAGCAGTCTTGGTGCACTTGAGCCGATTATGCCTACTTCTTACCCCTCACCTGAGATGTTTAAACCCCCACACATCTGCACATCACCTTTTATACCTACTCACATTGAAACATCATCTTCTCTACCTCTACATTGACACAATTACTCTAAAAGTGCTTATTCCTTCCAATTATCCAAGAAATTCCCAGACACAATTACTGCTGAAGTCGGGTGTGTGTTAAATTTATCTTCTTCAAGTCTTTTAATAAATATGCTTATCTATTTTTTGTTGCACGTGATATTTTGTATGTTTTGATTGAAATAGAAAGATTCTTCATACATGAGATCAAATTGTGAGAGCACTTATTGTAGACTATGCACAGAAAAAGGCTGGAGGCACCTGCAACTCTTTTTTTGGAACCTAGAAAAGATTATCAGTTCTGTATCATAGATATGATTTGAAGTTTAGCAAGTTTATGTATTTGTTGGACTATTAGAACTTAGGGTGTGTGTGTGTTTGCTTTAATTGTGGTTTTAATTTATTTTGTAATTTTTTTAGTTGGACACTGCAGAAATGTATCCTATAATTTAATTTTTTCAGTTGGACACTGCAGAAATATATCCTATAATTTAATTTTTTGCACATGAGATGTGGATGCTTAGAACAATGATGAAGATTTATATATATAATGTAAATGCTGAATTTTTTGCAGTTGTAGGGTTTGGTGGAGAGGATGTTCTGGTGGAACATTTTTGCTGAAGAAACGCAGGGGGTTGGGAGAAAATGGAGAATAAAAAACTAGGGAAGAGATCGTTCAATAGATGGCGTTGAGAACAACGACCATTGGTTTAATAAAATAGGCATCATTCCCAATGCTAGTATATAAAAATTTTTAAAATTAAATAGCTGGCATTGAGAATGACAGCTATTGGTTTAATTGAATAGCCATTATTCCTAATGCTGGTATTTGAATATTTTTAAAATTAAATAGCCGACATTGAGAACGACGACTATTGGTTTAGTTAAATAGTCATCGTTCCCAATACTTACATTTGAAAATTTTTAAAAAATAGAAGCCGACGTTGAGAATGACAGTTA
Organism: Sapria himalayana; assembly: GCA_029783825.1. Classification (NCBI taxonomy): domain Eukaryota; kingdom Viridiplantae; phylum Streptophyta; class Magnoliopsida; order Malpighiales; family Rafflesiaceae; genus Sapria; species Sapria himalayana. Next base: position 128,546 of record JAREIK010000728.1, on the reverse strand, counting down.
TTGGTTTAATTAAATAAACATCGTTCCCAATGCTAGCATTTAAAAATTTTTAAAATTCAATAGCCGGCATTCATAATGTCGGCCTTTAATTTTAAAAAATCAACAGCGTAGCAATGGTCATCGTTTACAAAGATGACAATTGCCAAGCTGTTTCTAGACATACTAGTTTAGGTATATTTTTGAAACCAGGATTAAATTGTGGATTTTTTTTTAAATGCATTATTTTTGTACTAACCTCAGTAAATATAGAATATATACAAAAAAAGTTCACAATTTTTAATAATAAAAAAAATTATAACATAAAATATTTATATTTTTGCACACCCAAAATTAAAAATATTATTTTATTACATATACTCAACCAAGATTAAATATAAAATAAAATGACTAAAAATTAGGTTTAAGGTAAATAGGACACAAACTTTATATAAATATTATAAATATTCAAAATTTTCAATTAATGAAACATTTGTTAAGGAATGGTGTCTAGTTATATTTTTCAAAGAACAAGAAAGGAAAACTATTTTAGAAATACAAGGATTGTGAGATTAGAATTAATGTAACTAGAAATACAAAAAAAAAAAAGTTTAAGTAAGATTTAGGAAGTTACATGATAGAAAATATAAACCAATAAATTATCACATACATATAAATAATTCAAATATTCCATATTAGCAAACAAACCATTCTCAATACTTTATACAAAATAATTTTGAGAGGAGCTAATATCATCTAAAAAAATAAAATTATAATGAACATACATTGGTATAAATAACTTTAAATTTTAGACTAATTTTAAAAAAGCTATAATATGAAATGATAAATTTGAATATATAAAATATTAAATTTACTAAAGCAACATATTATATTATGAGAGTACTTCATCTTTTGAAATTTTGTGAGTTTACCCATACTAGTACTCCACAACTATCACCTCTATCAATCTATTTCTTAATTAATCTATTTTTTAAATGTAATATATATATATATATATGATTTGGATTTGCTTTGATTTGCCTAAGTTATTCCCTCAAGTCCAATTAAAGTTATATAAATTGATGCACAAACATTCGGTTAGCTCAAATTAATCTACCCATTTTGTAGCCCTCATAGCCATTCATCCTTAACGGGCAACGACTAGTTGAGTTTGGTTCAACTACAATGGTTGTAGCCATTTTAGTAAAATGGCTTGGCAACCAAAAATTATTTTATTAAAATTTAAAAGTGATAACTTATCATTTTAATAAAATAATTGAGTTAATTAGGCTGATCTCAAATTCTCGGGCATGACTTGAGTATGACTTGCTCATGAAAATGGTTGACTCATGCGAGTAATGAGTTGGGTCATGGTTCATGACCTATGAGCTTATTTTTTAGCATGGGACTAGATAGTTTAAAGGTATCAAATATGTCGTGTCGTACTAACATGACACCTTTTTTAGCCCTATTTGAGCCATTATGTTTTGCTAAGTACACCAAAGTTTTTTAAATATGAGTAATCGCATGCTATAACGATTCTAAAAATGATCAGCCTATCATGGCCAATTGGCATGCCTTCTTCTTGGTTGTTTGGATCATATCAAGTCATATCGAGTCATGCTAGGCTAGGTTGAGCATGCCCAGACTAGTTTGATTCATTCCAAGCTAATATGGGTTCAATCCAGTCTAGCCTAAAGGTGTCAATTGGGTTGAGTAGCCTAAGCATGGCCTATAGCATATCATGGTTCAATCATGCATGTCCTAGCACAACATAATCTGAAATCATGCTTGGTCCTGGACCATGTTTGCCCATGGCATGACTAGTGTCATGCTAGGCAGGTGTGAGTCGTGCCTTGTGATGGGCCAAACATGCAAATAGTGACATGATCCATCGACCTAGGGACCTAGGACCATCTATAATCGAGTAACAAGTCATGAATCAAGTCTCATCATGTGACCTTTTAATAGGGTGGGTTTAAAAAAAATAGCCACATAATCCAAATATCACTTACGTGGTCATTCACAATTGGACCATCTTGCCTCCCTTATCTCATTCTTTTCACTATTGCATTTTCATGCGATGGCCTATGATAGGGATAGCGACATGCATGGCTGTCATTGTCCCTATCAATCCATTTAGTAACAAAAAAAAAAGAATATATAGTATCGCAATAGCCATCGAATTGATTTTAATGGAAACTATGGTTAGAATTTGATGGTTGTCGTGATTCTGGTTAATATTAAATTTAATATTAATACTTTTTATTTTTAATACTAAATTAAAAATACAAATTATATGTCATCATTCTAGCTAGTTCGAATCGGCCCAAACCATCATTGCTTGCTCCAAGCTCGGCATGGCCCTTCACTATGCAAACTAGTCACACCAAGCCAATTGGTTGGTTCCCATGTCATGTTAGGCTGGCCTACTGGTTCCCATGTCGTGCCAAGCATGACATGAGAATCATACAGGTCATGCTGCTCGTACCATACTATAATGGGTCATGCCGGTATGACATAGCCCATTTCACATATTTAGGCTACCCTAGGTCTATAGATGTCAAATGAGTATTGCTAGTTATTAGCATAAGTCATGCCATGCAGGTATGGCTTTGAAAATGGGTAGCTCAGCATAGTCCATTGGCATGTATTTTGGTCAGGCCACTAAGTTTGGTCAAACTTGGCTTGGCTAGCCTTGTTCAGTCTAGGCTAGCTTGAGTCTTGTCCAGGTTAGCTTGGATTCATTTTAGGCTAGTTTAGTTCATTCTAGGCTAACTTGGGTTAAGTCCAGGCTAGCCTAGGTCAAGTTAAGGCTAGCATTGGTCAAGACTAGGCTAGTATGTTTGGCCAACTACACCAAACTCTAAACCTAAGATTGTTTAACAATTTGAGTATATATTATATTGAAAATGAGTTGTCTCTTATTGAATAGTTAAATTGTCGATACAATCCGTATGAGATTGATATTTGGATGAAAGTCTATTATATTACTTGTATGACTCATTAAGCTATAAATTTTAGTTGATGAGATACAATTGTCAATGAGTTTTTTGGACATCATCTAACCAATTAAAGTCATAATATCCATCAATATCCATAATAAAAAATAAATCAAATTATTAATGCATTCATAATCAAACACAATTAGATGACATAATTTAAATTATACAAAATCCTAGACCATTTTAATTTTGTATAGATTTAGAAATTTATACCTAGATAGAAGGGCTTGAGAGCCAAGCCCCTAACTTTAGAGATTACATAAGTCATGCATTCTTTTCTTGCTTGTAAAACTCATAGAGAGTGCAAAATTTACCTTTAGGATTTGTAGTTATCATCTTTTTGTTTGTTGTGTGAGGTAGAAGGAGAAGAAATGAGTGATCCTTGGAAATTATTCTTCTTGTAATTTTATACCCATCCACCTTTGAATTACTCTAAGTAGGAAGTCATGGCTTTCAGAAAAAAATCACAACTTTAACATTTTTCTTTTCAGCTTGAGGTCGTGACTCTAGAAAAAAGTTGCAAATCTATTTAGCATCTTGATCTTTCTACAATATGAAGTCATGACATTGACAATGACCACAACTTATGCTATGGCTATGACTACAAGCCTTTGTCCATTTGTAATCCATAAAGGGTCATAGCTCTAAGAAATTGATGCAAAGTAGAGATGAATTATCATATTATTATATAACCATGATATTTTGTATATGCTATGGTATTAGCAATTAATCTTTCTTGATATGTATGTGGCCACAACTCAAAAATATCTTTTCATATTTCTTAAGTGTCCATGGAACTATGAATGGACTTGGCATTAACTATTTCTTCTCTCATATAATATATTATCGTAGTAATGTTAGGATTTCATGACATTTTCACTTAGCTCAGGTGTATATGTCATGACTATGTATTCTTTTGAGAACAAGAGTCAAGACCTTGGAAATGATCATATTTGAGTAATATCATTTATAATATATAGTATCCCAAAAGTTATTATTTTTAATTAATTATTGTGACTTTGGCATGATTACTCGTGGCTCTATACTTTTGTGTTGCTCAAAAATCATAGCTTCGTAAAACTACCATAACTTTGACTTGAGACTACCGAGCCATGTAAAGATAAAGTCGAGGTTTTATGAAATTGGCCATGAACTTGAACATCAGTGGGGTACTTGGTTGCTAAAAAGGAAAATTAATATCATAGTCATTTAAATTGTATGTAGAGTTTTAGCCAAGAATGGATACCAAAACTATGTGAGACATACTAATTTACCTCTTCTACTAAATGCCTCCAAAAAATTTTTGTTTTCATAAATACTTGTTAGCACCATTTCCAGATCCACACATCATTAATTAATTTACCAAGTTGTACAATAATATTTAATAAATTGAACACTGAACAACATGAACGAGTATATTATGACTTAAGGTGGTGATAACCCTTTGAATTGCTTTCACTCATATGATTCCCACTAGTAAAACTTGAGGGGAGCATATATTAATTATGCAAGCATAGTGTGCTCAAGAAGCTAAAAGTGTAAATACTTATAAACTATTTCAATTTTTGGTATTTATGACACTTGATACTAGAAAATAAAAATATACATAGGAAGTAACTAACATGTGAAATTGATGAGTTGCCTAAAAAGTATAGGCTTGTGAATGACTTTCAAGTAGAGATGATATATTTTCTTGGTAGAACATACCAAGATGATAACTATGAGAGGACTATCATTGAGATGAATTAAATAGTGATAACCACCTTTTATACCATTAGAGAAAATGATCATTTCACAATAACCCAACCTTTATTCTATATTCAAAACCTAATATAAGTTGAAGTGTAATATATATTACATAAATTAAGTGGATAAACCTTAGGATTTAAGATTCATACCAAAATCCCTAATTACCTCATTTACTAGAATAGTATTGTCTACTATTGATTAACCAAACTACAGATATACTTTTTATGAGATTGATATCTAGACAAAAGTTTTTTTTATTACTTGATTGGACCCATATACTTGTGAATCTTTATTGATGAGATATTCCCACTAATAAGCTTTTAGAATACTATATAACTAACAAAATTAGGTAGTATAATAAAGTCATAATAAGTTATTGGTACTGTTTCTAGGGATTATTTAGTTTTGTTAGTCAATATGACTTGACATAATTATCCTAGAGAACGAATACTTTCTTTTCTAGTAGTTTAGATAGTATTTATTTTGATAAAATTTCTCGCATATTAAAATTAGAATTATTGTCTTGTTTGAAAAGTAATTTGTTATATTTTATATTTTTCTTTTATCTTTTATTTTTTAGCTTACTAATTTTTAGAGCAAAATTTTAGGATCGAGTTAATACCTCAAGACTCAAAAAATATTAAATCAAAAGATGATGTGTAGCCAATACTTTGAAAAAAATCTTAAAATTTTCTTAAGGAAATAAAAGGAGAATAATGATGTAGATTACTATCATCTGGGAAGAAAGAAAATGAGACTATATGGGAATATCCAAAACTCTTTATACATGGAGAATTATTATTCACCAAGTATTGAGTTCTATTATACACTACAAGACAACATGAATTAACACTAATATCAACCAAGAGTGAATAATAGAGAGGGGAGATCTGGAAGCCATTGGGGGAGCATATTTTATAATCCTCAACCATTTTTTAAATCTTCTTTTGAAGATGTGCTTACCAAAGTGCCAAATTATTTGAGTATGTCAAATATCATGACAAAAACATGAGAGAGGCAAAGGAGGGAGTGAGATGAAATCACTAACTTTGATATGTTAGAAGAAAGTTCTACATCAGAAGTTTTGCTGGCTGATAGAACAAAAATTGGGGAAGTCAAAAAATATGACAAAATCAATATAGCAGAAGTTTTAATGGTTAATATAAAGATAATTAAGGTTGAGAATCATGAAGAGAAAATTAAAGACGAGTCTTAATTATTAAAGAAGAATAGGTGAACAATGAAGTTTTAGTGGTTGTAGATGATAGTCAAGTCAAGTTGTTTTGTAGTGTCAAGGCATGAGTGAAAATAAAGATGAGATACTTCATCCAAACCAACGTGAGGAAGAAGGGACAATCCATTCCGAAATTCAAACTCCGGTGTGTAAGAGACTGAGTCTATCTCTTGTTACATCCAAACTATCCTTTGATTTATGCAATTTTATTATGTTGCATATTTTTGTCGATCATGTAGTATCCCAAAAGCTACTTTGCGAGGGTAACTCTTCAACAAAGTTTGCAAGTATACGGGTCTTTCAAATAGTAAAGAAGATTTTTATCTAGGTATCATCTCACATGAAATATATTAGTAATTTGGTTAATCAATAGTGAGACAACTCAATTTTAGTTAAATAGATATTTTGGATTGTAATATCAATATTTGATCTGTGAATTTGTTTAATTAATTTATGTGATATTTGTTCAAATAATTTAAATTATATATTGAGTTTGGATGTAGAATGAATATTAGTTTGTTGTGTAATGACTCATTTTCCTAACAGCATACAAAGTAATTATCACCATTAAGCCTATCCCAAATGGTGGTCCTCTCATAGCTCTCATCTTGATATATTACTACCAAGAAAATAAATCATCTCTACTTTAGAGTTATTTATAATCTTATACCTTTTAGGCAACTCATCAAATGCCTTTAATGGTTACTTCATATGCATGCTTTTATTCTCCAGCATTGACTATCATAAAGACTAATAATTGATATGGTTTGTAAGTATTTTATATTCAGGTTCGTAAGTATCATACTCACATTATTAATATATGCTTCTCTCAAGTTTTACCAACGAGAACCATTTGAGTGAAAGTAACTCAAAGGTTTGTCATCTTTTGTGAATCACAATATACTTATGCATATCATGTGAATTACCTCTCACCATCATCTATGATGATGATGTGACTACCATACTAAAGGTAAAACTCTTAGAAAAATATTCAACACAATATCCAACTCAAATGACAATTAATTTTTCTAAGAGATGTAAATTAGACTGGCTTGTAATAGTATTCATGTTTTTGAATTCATTAGTTTCACTCTCATAATAATTAATATTTTTAGTTGGGTTTTAATGTTTAAGTTTATTTCATGTATTGCAATTAGAAAGGCTGTCACTTCTAATCATTTGCATGAGTGAGCCTCATGATTTATATGTCACTATCTACCATGACAACTCACACAACAGAGTTGTGTGAGTTGTCATGGTTTACATGTCTTATCATTTGAATGATTAATATTTTGAAGTCAAAATCCTAATTCAAGTTATTTTTTATTACTTATCTATCAATTTCTATAATATAATTTAAATCAAAGCATATTCATTTAAAATCATTTTTACATTACACAAATAGAGTTATATTAATTATATATCACACACTATCTTGATATAAATTCTAGAATATAGCATAGATAGTAGGGTTTGTTAGTTTCATCCCTCAATGTTAGGTCTTAGCTTATATCTTATGCCTCTTGAAGTGTGGCTTTAGGGTTTGGTAGCTACACATTAGATTTTGCTTGGCATGTGGAAGATAAAGAATACTAAAGATTTTTTTCTTGCTTTCTCTCTCTTCCTCTTTTATTCTCGAACTATTCTTCATTACTTTAAGTAAAAAGTTGTGGCTTTATGAAGAAAATCACCACTTTGGCCTTTAACTCTTGAACTCGAGGTCACAACTCTAAAAAGTGGCTATGACTTTATAATATATCTGAATCTTTATGTAACACAATGTTATGATACTAGAAAATATTTGACTTTGGTCTATTATCTCTATTACACAAAGGCATAGCATTGAGAATAGTTGTGGCCCCAACATTTATCTTTCTTATTCATTAATAGAGCCATGACACTAGGAGTAGTTGTGATGTTGTGAATGTGCTCTCATATGCATAATATGATCATAGTGATGAAAATGGTCATGATATTAATGTTGATCTCTCTTACCCATCATATAGTCATGACAAAATGATTGCATCAATGTGGTTTTTCCTTCTTTTAAATGACAAGAGTTATGGCCTTGAGGAATAATCATACTCGAGTAAAAACCATTTCTATCACTTCATATTCAAAAGTTGTGGCACTGAATAATTGATGCAACTTTGTCCTGAGTAGTTTTGGCCCTATAACTTTATATAGCTCAAAAGTCATAGCTTTTTGAAAATATCATAGCTTTCACATGAGACTACAAAGCCTTGTTAAAGATAAAAGTACAATGCTAGTAAGACGTAAGTAGTCATGACTATTAGTATTAGTGGGATAGTTTGTATTATGACCAAATTAATCTTACAATCTTTTAATTATTATGAGATAAGCATGATTGTGGCTTCTTGATAATATTGCAACCATAAAATGTGTTATATAATTGAAGGATTATTCTATTGAGGTGGTAGAATTATGATGTACAAATATTTTCATGACCAATGTGTCATTATGATCATTCATTAAAATTCACTAAGACTTCAATAACATGTAATCAATCCACAAATGTGTCATTATCATGCTTATACATCATCTAAAATTACCTAAATACCCAAGAATATTTAATAATTTGAATACCAAACAATGATATCATCAAGATGATTAATTATCTAGTATCAAAGACTAATACCAAAAGTATTAGAAGAAAAAAGATTAAGAATTATGTGATGAAATCTTGGACATTAGAGATTTCTGATGAAAGAGATAAGTCATTGATGGTCTACCTGTAGACATTGAACACAACATTGCTAAGGGGGAAGTCTTTTTCTTGTTTGTTTGATGAAGTCTCTTTGTTAAAAAATAAGCATTACATTTACATTGTTACACTTAAATCCTCTACACAAAAGAATAGTAGATTTAAACTAGCTATAATTCTAATTTTTTTTAGCCCAAAGATGCAATAGTTTTTTTGAGTCATAACTTTGGTATTACAGAAAGTGAATGTCCATCAAAAGTTTAATGACAAAGATATAGTTTTTCTTGGTGCCATAACTTTGGTGTTACTAAAATTAAAACATCATAAAAAACCAAAAGGAAAAATTGCAGCCATGACTTAGTGCCATGACTTTGAAGTAACATCTTGACATAGTACCATGACTTTTCATTTACAAAAAGAAAAGCAAGCTCATATAGTCATGACTTTCATTAATTAGGTTATGACTATAAATACCTAACCCTATAATTTTTTCGATAAAATCACATTTCTCTTTTGACACCATGACAACCTAACTCTAAATCAACTAATCTTTATTAATTTGACAATGGAAGTGAGAACATCCTTTTAGAAAAAGGTCAGAGAAATGAGGTGCAAGGAGAAAGGAAAGCAATAAAAACCTAACACCATAGAAATTCCACCCAGAGCTATGATGTAAGCAAAAATTTTTATTACAAAACCAAGATAGTGATGGATAAACTTAGTTCCTGTAAAGATAGGTCTTATTGGAGAAAGAGGATTTGGTAAATTTATTTCTCCTTTTATAAATATTATTAGGAAGAAGAATTTGTCATCAATTTGTATGTATAGAGAATAAGTAAATACTTAGATTGTGAAAGAATTTTATGCTAGTTTAGAGGATTTGCAAGAGATAATATGTTATGTGAGTATTATTTGGATTCACTTTGATAGGAAGATAATAAATGAGTTTATGGATTTCAAGTAGGCATAGATAGCATTGATTTAAGATCTCTCTACATGCAACTTGATTTTTAAGCTATCACTAGTTTGCTGATAGATAGAAATAACACATGGAGGTTGATTTGAAGAGTGAATATGGATATTTGCTGTAGGTAGAACTCATGAAGTTGAGACTTGAGTAAAGGTTGGGTCTATTTCACATGCTCATTGATCATTCTGGAAAGAGTGATCTTATGATATATCATTCTCATTTGTTATAGTTTTGATATTGAGAAGATTCTGGAGAAATTAAATCTTTCTTTCTTAGAGGATAAATTATTTAGCCAACTAATCCACCCATTCTTTATTACCTTATTATGTCTAGCTGAATGAGTCATTAAGGATGAATTTAGTAATTTGATGTGCTTGATAGTATTTTCCCTAACATTTTTAGGTGTAAAATGAAAATTAAAGAAGATAGAAAAAGAAAGAAGCCAATGCTTGAAAGGAATGACTAGAAGAAAATTGGGAAGAAAGGCTTCTTCACTAGAGATGACATACTAGAGATGGAAAGAAGGGGAAAAAATGAGAGATGAGAAAGCTTGCATTGAGCATTCCTTAGTTGCACATAGAGGTGTGTTTATTAATATTTTTTGCAATTTGGAAAATGTGCATTAGGATGCCTAAAGAAACATAAAGACCTAAAAAATGAGATCAAATCCATAGCAAAAAGATATATTTTTTTATCACAAAGAAATAAAAGTTTGAAGAAAATATTTATAAACTTTTGTAGGAGGTATAGAAATGCACACATTAGATTGATGGGTAGAGCTGAATTATTTTGTAAACTATACGATGACATCACAATAGATTGGAAGAAAATAATGGTGAAAAGAGATGATATGAATGGAAATCAAATATAATATTTGGAACACTTGTAGATAGAGGAATTGAGAAAATATATTGCAAATCAAAACGACTTATATCTTGTAATGTGATCCTTTGAGGGGACACTAAATTATATTGGGCGAGGATGAGATGCTTTGTGATATTATGACAAATATATTAGATTGATTAGCTAAATAGAAGCGAGATTCGAAGAGACCATCAACTTCTATGCCACCATTCGAATACTCCAAATTAGATTTCATCTTTAAAAAGTATAATCTTAAATGGAAATAATATCACCGACTACCCTTAGCATATAGATTTGTACTTTTTTTTTATATTTTGATGTTGTTACCATTGTTTGATTTGAGATGATGTTGGAGATTTTTTTTATTGAGGGGAAAATTATTACTTAGGGATGAGTAATAGTTTTAGTGTGTGCATTTGTTCGGTATTCTAATTATCAAGTATTCTTGAGTATTTTGGTACTATTAGATAATATGTAAGCAAGAGAATTGGACATAAGTGGATCAATTTCATGACTTTGGACTTTTGGTTGATTTTGATGAATAATCATGAAATCGATATATTTTTGGAGGTATTTAGCTAGATAATTTTTGGATCATCGAAAAATTTTATTATCCATTCTTGGCATAAACTTTAATTAATTTATCATGTCAATCTTTATGCATCACAACTCTACTATTTCATTAGTATAATTTCAACTATGTAATACATTCTTTTTGGTTGTAATATTATCATGGAGTGACATTCGTACTTATCTCATAATAATTAAATATTTGCGAAATTAATTTCATGCCATAGTAATTAAGTACCCTACTCGTGATAAAAATCATGACAACTTCTTAGTACTATAACTTAATCTTTAATAATACTTAGTAGACTCAAGTCAGAGTTGTGATATTTTCAAAAAGTTGACTTTTAAGCTATAGAAAATTACAATGCCAAAACAACTCAAGTCAAAGCCACACAATTATCCAGCACCATTACTTTTAGACATAAAATATTAGAGAAGGTATTTACTTGAGTATGTCCATTCCCAAAGGTTGTGACTGTTATTCTTAAGAAAAGACAAAATTGTGACTTTTATATCAAGGCTAATTGCTAGTGTTGCAACCTTTTTGCAGTGTCTTGACCATGTGATATATGAGAAAGGTCAAATACAAAGCCACAACTATTCTAGATGTTGCATCCCTATTATACACATGAGAGGCCATTCATAATATCATGACCATTCCTAGTAATGTAGCCATGTGATGAATGAGAGAGACTAGCATCAAAGTCAATGTCATTCCCAATACCATAACATTATGTTACAGAAAAAATATGCCCAAGTCATAGATACTTTCTAGCACCACTTTTTTTTTATTACAAAAAAGATTGGGACACATTCTAAAAATATACCCAAATCTAGATACTTTCAAGAGTTGAACGGCAAAGTCATGATAATTTCTAAAAATTATGACTTTCTCTTATATGAGATTATGGTTTATGTCCAAGATTCTTAAGAGGGTTGTCATTGGAATCTGAGTATCATGAGACTTCATCTCTTGTATCTCATGAATCTTTCCTAATTGTTAGTCTAAATTGAGATCTAATTTTTGTATAATTTTTTTTATGTGATGTATAAATAGTTATGATTTTAATAAATGTGTTTTATTTATGTTGTGGAATGTGAACTTATGAATGTGCTGATTAAATAAAACTTAAATTAGAGATTTAATTATTGGTGGATTTATGCATGTTGTCATGGTTGTTAGTGATAGATAGACTACAATACTTGATCATACATATGATAGAAAGAAAGTGATAGACATTCCAAATATGATGAATGAGACAAAATTATACATTAAAACTCAAAATTTGGCTATGTTAACCATTGTGAGTATGATGCGCATGAAGCCAAAAATATGAATTTACACCTCAATCCATTGTACAAGTCTTAACATAACTAGTTCTAGATTAAGATAAATATTTTATAAAATATTTTCTTTAGAGTTTTACCTTTAGTGTGGGAGCCCCATCATCACCATGGAGGATAGTGATAGGCCATCCATAGGAAATAGATGAGCGTATTATGACTCATAGGTAATGGCATCCATTTCAGTTACTTTCACTCATATGATTCTCATTAGTGAAACTTGAGGGAAACATATGTTAAATATGTGAGTATAGTGCTTATAAAGCTAAAATTACAAATACTTATAAACTATGTTAGTTCTTGGTCTTTTTGATACCTGAGGCCAAAAAAAATAAAAATGTATATATGAAGCAACTTTTTAGTGTAGTTCTTGAGTTTCTTAAAAGGTATAAGCTTGTGAATGACTCGTATAGAGATAATCTTTTTATCTCAGTGGTAAAATACAAAGGGGATAACTATGAGGGGAAAATCATTGGGATGAACTCAATAGTGATAACCTCTTTATATGCTATCAAGGAAAAAGGTCATTGCACAATAATGTAACTTTTGTTCTATGTCAAAACCCAATATAATTTGAATTATTTAAATTTTCATCACATAAATTAAATGGACAACCCATATGTTATAAGATTTATAACAATATCTCTAATTATCTTTTTGATAAAATAGAGTTGTCTATTATTGGTTGACAAAATTGCTGATACAATTCATGTGGGATTGATATTTAGGTGAAAGTCATTTTTACTATTTATATGACCTATATACTCGTGAACATTTTTAAATAAGATACTCTCACCAATTACCTTTTGTGATATTATGTAATTAATAAAATTGAAGAGTATAACAAAGTCATAAAAGTGTGTTCAATCATGGTTTTGTTTTTCAGCATCTCTTAACCAATTCTTTTCTATAACTTAAAAGTCATAATATTTAGCATAGTCATGACTTTTTCATTGATCTAATTAGAAATTTCATTCTATAACACCAAAGTCACTATATTGTATATGGTCATGGCTTTGTAATTGATCAAATCCTTAAGAAATTATGTCTAAGCCTTGTCTATATTAGATAATTTTTATTATTTTCACAACTCCAAAGTGTTTTCTTCATTTTGATCACTTTTATAGCTCCAAAGTTGTTATTCTATATCATTTGACTTATCTTCATCTAGCTAGTAATTATATACACAATATTTCTATTGAAATTTGATTTTTTGTTGTATTGTTGAATGAAGGAGATTATATACTCTTCAATACCATGTCACATCATCATATAGACCCATAAGTCTTTGTAAAGATTAAATTTACTTGCTTCTTACCAACATGGAGAGTGATCTTTCCCATCTTAACATTAAATAAGGGCTTGTATAATAGTTAAAAATGAACATTCCAAAATCAATTTTGCATAATAATCTTCCTTCATATCAAATACAACAAAATCTACTTGAAAATAAAGATAACAAACCTAACCAAAATATTTTCAATAATATCATCCTAGTGCTTGATTGTTTGATCAATCATTTGGAGTGAGAAAGAGGTTAGAGTTATTTTTTTGTGACTTAATTTCATGTAATCAAAAAGGACATCAAGTTGACACACCATTATATATTGTACAAGGTATATTAGAACTTCTAAAATCCTTCAATTTTATTAGAAGTGTTCATCAAATATATTGACTACACTTCTTAATCATATTCATAATTTTGTATGTCTCTAACTTTCTCTTACTAATCATACTATCTTTTATAAATTTCTCATAGTTTAGAATTTGGACTAGAGTTTTAGAAAATAATATATTTACTTCTAGTTTCTAGAAAATGTTGAAAAAATTCTTAAATTGTTCATTCAATTTCTTCTTTCTAAAATATTTCAAAAACCAAAGATCCATTAGGGACTTACCTTTAGCCCCATTATGATTCATTTCTCTCTATACATATCCATGGGTAACCTCTATTTTGTCCTATATTTTATTGCTTCCTTCATTCATAGTTGGGGAAAAGAATTAGACATGCACTTTCACTAGAGTCATTACTTTGTAATATGTCATGACATTATAGCTTTAATCTATGGAAAAATTATAAGTGGATAGCATGACTTTTGAGAAATTCTCAGTGAGAGCCATAATTTTTGGAGAGTCATGAAACTATCAGCTCAAAAATTTCTAGAATCATTTTGCTTTATTAGTTGCTTTTCTAGCTCTTTTTTACTTTCAAGCAATAAAGATAAGCACTTCTTCAAGTTTTCCTTAGTATTACTTTGTAGTTCATTATTATTTTTCCCTTCATCAATGATGCCAATTATCCAATTTGATTCTCTATACTTTTCATTACCTAACTCATTTAATCCAATTTCACCTCAAGCTTCTCTATCTGAGTGTCTTTGTAGTGATTTTATTTTTTGCATTTCTATTAAAATAGCATTCATACTTTCTTCCATTGTTAACTTCTTTTCTATTCTTGGATGTTGATAATTTGAACTTGATCCTCCTTAATTTTTTTATTTCTCATATTAAGATTATAATGAAATAGATCATTATTATTGGGTCGAAATACATATGATTTTTTTGTAATTCATTGGCTTCCTTTATTTGATAAATATAATTTAAATTCTTTATTTCATGTAGTTTGCATAATGACAACTTTCCACGATCATCTTCTCTCCTCCTCTTGTGTTTCAAGCTTCTTTTGGAAAGCTTCCATTTGCATTTCCATTATGGTGAATCAATCTAACTTCTATACTCTAGCTTATCTTTTCCCAAAGGAACAATTAGTTGGAATTTGATAGTTTTTCTTTACTAGCTTCTCAAACAAATAATTTGCTTCCCCTTGCAATTTATTCCATTATAGAAAGGTCCTCATAATTTTGAGTTTGGAATCAATTACACACCTCATTATATAATTTAGCCCATTATAGAAAGTTTGAGTTTGGAATCACAACTCAAATCTATATTGAGGGAGCCTCCTCAATACCTCCTTAAAATGATCCTAAGTGTCACAGTCTCATGCTCATCATGCTAGAACTGGCTTATTTTGCTTCATAGCTAAGAAATGATTTGAGATGATAAAAATTTAGTGAGAAAGGCCCTCACAAGTTCATCACAAATTTGAATGGAGCCAAGATATAAGTATTGAAACTAAGTGCCATATCTTTAATGAGAATTAGAATATACATAAACTTATTACATTATGACTAATTTCAATCATTATTACAAATTCACATAGCTCCAAAAACATTGTGACATATTTATTAAAATTTTTCTATATCCTTCTACTATACTTGTGCTTCTGAAATATTAATATCTAACTCTACCTTAGTCTTCAACTCAAATTAATTTTGCTTTCACTGATTATATCCGAATACTCAACTAATTGTCTATTATTATTGGATATTAATAATCTTTCAATGTGTGGTTGTGGATAGACTATTTATCATTATTCGTTGTATCATTATTAGCTAACAACTTACCCTTACCACCTTGAGGCTCTCTAGTACTTTTGGTTTCATTCATAGGCTATTTATCATCTCTCTATTTCTAAATAGATTTTTATTTCTAAATAGTTCTCTAAATTTCTGAGTCGAGAGGTTATCTTAGTCCTAGAGCTTCTTCTCATAAAATGTAGCTAAAAACAAGAAAAACAAAGAGATAAGCACAACACAAAACAAAATAATTTATATTTCAAAAAATAAACTTGACAAGCTATTGGATTTGAGAAAAAATATTAAACAAGCATTATCTGACTACTAAAAAAAATTATCTTTTCTCAAAGATAATTACATTAACTCTCTTTGTTTAACCAAACTAAATAATTATTTATAACAATACCAAAAAAATATTGTGACTTTGTTACACTATTTAGTTTTGTTAGTAAGATAGTTCACCAAAAGCTTATTAGAAAAGGTATCTCATCAATAAATATTCACAAGTATACATGTTGCATAAGGAGTAAAAATGATTTTCATCAAGATATCAATCACATAGGGATTTTCTCAATAATTCAATCAATCAATAATGAGATAACATAATTCTAGTAAAATAAAAATGTAGGAAATTTGGTAAGACTCATAGATCCTAGGATTTTTCCACTTGATTAATATGATGCATATTCAAATAGTTCAATTTATGTTGAGTTAAGATACAAAATGAAAATTATTATTATAGAATGAGTATTTTCCCTATTAGCAAATAAGATACTTATCACCATTAATCTTGTCTCAATGATTATCCCCTCATAGCTATCTTCTTGATACTTTATTTAATCATCATATCCATCAATTTTTTTTTCATAACATAAATCAAACACTATTAATCACAAAACTATTCAATCACATAAATAATAATTACACAAATCCTAGATCTCAATTTATATCTTTCATCCCTTGCATTCTCTTGGATTCTCCAAGAAGTGTGAAAATCCCCCATGTGATTGTTTGATACACTCTACCTTAGCTGGGGGCATGGGAGAAGAAAGATATTTTGAAATTTTTTTTCTTTCCTTTTTTATACTCTAGAATTTTGTCATTTTTTAAGTAGAAAGTCATGGATTTTAGAAGTTGCCTTGACATTAGCCTTAGTCCAACCTAGATGGATCTTGTGAACTTGTTGAAACTTGTGACAAATAGATAATAATGCTTATGAAAATGATATACATGATTGTGTTTAAGCTAATATAGGTGAACTGGCACTTGCAATAGCAATATTTTTAATTCATAGAACTTGAAGCTATGCTGACCAACCTAGATGTTGTCCTATCATCGCCATGATGGCAAACTTAGATGAGTAGACATGAATATTATTAATTTTATGTGGATGTTAAGGTTTTGTATCTTGTCGAAATTAATTAGAAGTATTTTTATTTTTAGAATTCAATTTAAAACCATGTTCATTAACTATTTTTTTAATGTTTCTGGAGAAAATAATTTCCAAGCATACTTCAATTGACTAAGGAATCAAAATGAGAACATGCACACATGCAAATGGAAGGAGAGCCATGAACATATTACTTCAACCATATGTTCCTCTTTGGTTGCAATCTCGATTTTTTTTGCATAGACTAATACTATAACTATTTGTTTTATGTTTTACAAGATAAAATTTTGATATACCACCCAAACATAAAACATGTTCTTTATACCTAAATATGGATGTGTTTTTGGATTGTAAATTAACTTAAGGCATGGAATGTATATTAATATATGAATGTCATATTGATTAATATTCTGATTTTAAACTATTTCATTTTTATTTGTAGTAATTTTTTTATTTAAATATAAAATAAATAAAATATTTTAAAATCCAAAATGTCCAAAGTTGATGCTTCCTTAAAGCATCATATATGTGTATAACATTAAAAGAAATGATGAATATTGATGCTTCAATTGATGATGCTTTTTATACATCATATTTACATTATGTTTTCCATGTCACTTTTTAATAAGTTTCATAGATAATCCATTTTAATGATGCACAAAAAGCATCATCGACTGAAATTTCATTGTTCAGCATTACTTTTAATGTACGGCATATATATGATGCTTTAAGAAAGCATCATATATTTTTTTTTAATTTTATGATGCCTAAAAAGCATCATAGAAAGTATTTATTTTCTTGCAGTGTTTATCCATCTATTGTGCAAGATATTGATGGGAGATTTGAATAGAAAGACATTGGCGATGATAATAATAATAAAGACTCTACTTTAATGACATTGAGTCAAATGAACAAATAGAGCAATCAAAAAATTTCACCACTAGTTGAGATTTCCAAGAGAAAATCAAGATAAGAGTGTCTTTCTTATACTAACTACTCTTCTAATGAATATGTGATACATATTGAAGGGAGGGAACTAGAAAAATATCAAGAAGCACTCTTGCACGAGAATAAATAAAGTGAATAAAATATAGGAAGAAAAGATGATATCATTATTTAAAAATCATTTTCATAATATAGTAGAGTTACGTAATGGCAAGAAGGCTATCAACAACAAATGGATTTATAGAATAAAAAATTAAAATAATATTTCACAACAATGATATAAGTCATGATTGGTTGGAAAAATATTCAGTCATAAAAGGTGTAAACTTTGTTAAAATATTGTATAATAAATAAAGATATCCGCTATTAAAGTTGTCTTTTGATTGCATTTCAACTTGAATAAAAAAAATTAATGTAGAACCTATTTTTCTTCATGGTGATATGGAAAAATAAATTTATATGCACTAGTCAAGAGAGATTCAAAGTCAAAAATAAAAAGAATTTTACTTGCTAGCTTAAAAAAGCTTGAATCTTTTATGAGCTCATGCAAGACACAGCAGACTGATACAAAAGAGTTTGAATCTTTTATGATAAATCATAGATACAAAAAAAATCATGTTAGACCATTATGTATTTGCAAAAAAGTTTTTTGATAACAATTTTATATTATTTTTACTCTATGTTAATGACATGTTGATCATCAAGCTTGATTCTCATAAAACAAAGACGTTAAAGAGAGAATTAAATAAGAATTTTATGATAGAAGACTTGAGATCATCCAATACAATTCTCGGCGCAAAGATATCTCATGATAAAAAAAGAGAATCAATGGTTATCTTTGGAAGTCTATATAAACTGATTCTTGAGAGATTAAATAACAACAAAAGTCAAGTAGATAGTTCTTCCCTTCTACCTTATTCAGTATTGATGGGGTTTTTAGGTATGTTATAAATCATATGAGAATATTATGCATGACATAGTCATTTTCAATTGATTTCTTTTTGATCATGAAAAGAAATATTGTATATTTGTAAAAATTATATATATGAGAGGTACTTAATTGAGATCTTATATTTTGGAAATAGCAATCCAATCATTATAAGGGCCTTCTGATACATACTTAGTTGATGATCTTCAGACAAGAAAGTTTATTTTAGATTATTTGATGCAATTGGAAGGTTGCGGTGTCAAAATAGGTGCCAAGACGGCACTTTATTTTATTTTACAAAAACAAATCTTGTACTTTAAATTTGTTAAAAGGTTTGTCAATTTTTGTAAAAAATTGCTAAAGTTAAGATCTCTTTTAAAATTGTAAATTTCTTGATTAAATTCAAGTTAAATTTTTTTTCTAAATCATAAACATTACTAAAAACATAATAGGATTATATAGTTATAAGAGAGAGAGAAAATTAAAATTAAAATTGAAAATATTATTAATAATTACCTCATTAAAAACCTAAATTATAAAATCTCATTAAGATAAAATTTTAGTAAAGAAAAAAATAATGTGATTTTAATTTTTAATTTATATTTTCAAATAAAAATAAAAATTCAAAAAAAAATAAATCTAAAGGTTACTATTACGGAAGGGATAGGTGAAACTCACCTAGCCCACATTGGAAATCTCTTTGGGGTTTCAAAATTTTTTTTAATAAAAGGAGGTTCCCCCTCATTTGAGAATCATCCCCAAAATCTCAATTCCCTTTTACTTGTATTTTGTTTATTGTGTATTTATTTCTTTAGAATTGAATTTTCTAATTTCAAATTAGTGCGGGTTTTATTTATAATAATATCGGAGGAGGTTAGTTAGCAACTTTTGTGGTTAATCTATGTCTAGAAATATTCTTTCAAAAGGGTGATAAGAGCATTAAGGTCTGTGGTTTTTAAAAGGGTATTATACCTTTACACTTACCTGATAACTTTTTAAGTATAATAATAAAAATAGTTATTATTATTCTTGGTTTACTATTAACTTTAAAAGTGAAACATGACCGTAAAATTTTAAAAAGAAAAATTCAATGAAAGTAATTTTTCATTATGAAAAATAAAAATTAAGATAATTTTGAGGAAATATAATTGATTAGATGCAAATGAAAAATGGCCCACTAGGAATCCTGAAGATAAGTGGAATGAGATAGATGATAATGCGGTCACTAATATACATTTGGTAATTGATGATGAAGTATTGTTGAGTGTGGCATAAAAGAATATGACAAAAGAAATTTTGGATCCTCTCACAAAGATATACGAGGAAAAGTATTTTCACAACAAGATCTTAAAAAAAAAAACTTTACACTCTACGAATAATAGAATCTGTTACGGTAACTAATCATATTAACACTTAAATACTTGATTTTCTCAACTTACTATGTTGGGTCATAAAATAGAAGAAGTTGAACATGCTGAAATTTTACTTCAAAATTTATCTGATTTGTATGATAACTCATCATCAATCTGATGAATGACACTCTGATAGATAGTTAAATCTTCAATAATATTACCTCTTCCATCTTAGAAGAAAAAATCAGATGCAAAAATAAAAAGGATAGATATGCAAATATACAGCAAATAGATATTTTGATGATTATATGAGGGAGATCAACAGAGTATGACCCTAGTGAGAGTTAGAATTATGGTGGATCATAATCTAAAAGTAAGAAAAATTTTAACTGCTACAACTGTGGTAAGAAAGGTCACTTCAAAAGAAATTATTGGTTTAAGAAAAGAGTATGGATGATGAGTTATCAAATACTCAAGGGAATATTGCAAGTATCAATGATGATGACAACATTTTATTTAGTAAGGTAACAATGACAATTGAAAGTAGAAAGTAGTTTGATGATGTATGATTACTAGACTTAGGAGCATCATGACATATGACATCTTGGAGAGATTATTTTAAAAAATATGAACTAATATCAGGAGGGTCTATGTACATGAGAGATGATCATGCTTTGAAGATTGTTGGTATTGGTATTATTAAAATAAAAATATTTGATGGTATGATTTATACCATTCAAGAGGTAAATTTATTCATGCTTAAAGGAGAAACAATACAGAAAGCTGATGCATGTGTTGCATCAATTAGCAAAGAAGAATCAATGATAATATGACATCTCAAACTAGGCCACATGTTAGAATTAGGTTTGAAAATTCTTTCTAATAAAAGGCTACTTCTGGAGCTCAAATAAGTAAATTTACCTTTTTTGAGCATTGTATTAAAAGTAGGCAGAATAGATTGGTATTTAGTAGATCAATTTTAAGTAAAAATATTTCATACTTGATACATTCTGATGTATAAGAATCACCTGAAATATCTCAAGGAGGATAAAAATATCTTGTATCCTTCATTACTGATTATTCAAGGAGATGTTGGGTGTATTCAATCAAAAAGAAGCCAAATGTGTTTTCAATTTTTAAAGATTTCAAAGCACGGGTGGAACTTGAATCTGAAAAAATGATTAAATATTTGTGGATAGATAATGGAAGAAATTATATATATGGTGAGTTTCTTGCTCTTTGTAAGCAAGAAGATATCAAATGATAGTTCATAGTCATGTACATGCCAGAACAAGATGGTGTAGCAGAATGGTTGAACAAAACTATTACAGAATGATTGAACAAAACTCTTACAGAATGGTTGAATAAAATTTTCGTAGAATAGACGAGAGCAAGATTAAGAACTGCAAGGCTACCCAACTCTTTTTGGGCAGAAGTAGCTAGAAATGTATGTTGTGATAAATCGATCACTATCAACTATGATTAATTTGAAGACACAAATGGAGATGTGGATGGGTAAGCCAGTAGATTACTCTACTTTATACTAATTGGATGTCCTACATATGTGATGTACAACACCCAAGAAAACATAGATTTGGATCCAAAATCTAGAAAATATATATATTAGGGTATGCTGAAAGAGTGAAGAGGTATCACTTATGGGAGCTCACTACCCACAAGTAATTATCAATAGAGATGTACTTTTTATAGAAAATCAAAGAATTGATGATAATAGTGCATTAAAAGAAGTTTCAGAAACTACCATTGCACAAGTAGAAAATAAACAGAGATAATATGTTTCAATATCAACGGAGGAAGAACCATAACACGAAGCACAAGAGCAAGTCGAGTCTGAGGCTCAAGAAGTTAGTTGGCCAACTTGTGATAGAAGGCCAATAGCTTGACACTCAGAGTATGTTATGGAGAGCAATATTGCATATTATCTACTAACAAAAGATGGAAAACTTTCAACATCAAGAATCTTCAAATAGTTCAGATGCATCTTTTTGAATGATAGCAATGAAAAAAGAAATTGAAGCTCTACACAAGAACAAGACTTGGAAGCTAGTACTATTATCACTTGGAAGAAAAACTATTGGTAACAAATGAGTATACAAAATAAAATGTGATATTAATGATCAAGTAGAATGGTATCATGTGAGATTGGTGGAAAAAAGATATGCTCAGAAAGAAGGCATTGACTTCAATGAGATTTTTTCTCCAGTAGTTCGTCTTACAATAATATGAGTAGTAATGAATCTATGTGCTATATTTAATTTATATTTGGAGCAATTGTATGTTAAAACTACTTTTATTCATGGATAAATTGAATAAAAAATTTATATGTTCCAGCCAGAAGGATTTGTTGAAACTAGTAAGGTGAACTTAGTTTGTAAGTTTAACAAATATCTATGTCTAAAACAAGCATAGAGGTGTTGGTATAAAAGATTAAATTTCTTCATCATTGGCCTTGAGTATAATAGACTTAGTTCAGACCATTGTATGTACTATAAGAGATTTAAAAAAAATGATTTTATTATTTTATTATTATACGTGGATGACATATTGGTAGTAAACTCAAACAGATATCGAATCCAAGAATTGAAGACACAATTGGCTAGGAAGTTTGATATGAAGGACTTGGGACAAGCAAACAAGATCTAGGGATGTAGATTTACCAAGATAGAAACAATAGAAAGATTTATCTTTATCAATACAATTATTTTAACAAGATCTTGTAGTGCTTCAACATGCAAGGTAGTAAGCTAGTTTCTACTCCTTTTCCTATTAATTTTAAATTATCCTCAAGTATGTGTCCTAGCTCTAGAAAAGAGAGGAAGAAGATGTCTCAAGTATCATATGTATAAGTAGTGGAAAGTTTAATGTTTCCAATGGTTTGTACATGACCAGACATTGCACAAGTAGTGAGAATAGTTAGTTGATTCATGACAAATCCTGGCATAGAACATTGGAGTACTATGAAAAGGATTCTCGAATATCTGAAAGAAACCTCAAGCACCATATTATGTTATGAATGTTCAGACCTTATTGTTAGAAGCTATTATTGATGCAGACTATACTAGAAATATTGATAAAAGTAAGTCTACAATGGGCTATGTTTTTACTCTTGCTGGAAAAGCTATAAGTTAGATTTCAAAGTTACAATCTATTGTATCTACTTCTAAGACAAAATCAGAATATGTTATAACTATACAAGCTAGTAAAGAGGCAATCTAGTTGTAGATGTCAATGGAAAAGCTTGGACATAAATACGATCAAGTTACTATATTTTGTGAAGGTCAAAATGCTATACACTTAGCAAGAAATCCAATATTTCACTCAAAGACAAAATATTTCAGAGTACAATATCATTTTGTATGATAAAAAATTGAAGAAAAATGTGTGGATATGCAAAAGATTCACACTGATAAAAACATAGTAGATATTTTAATCAAACAGATCAATACTGACAAGTTTAATGGTATAGAACTTTATGTGACTTAGCAAGAATGAAAGCAAGTATTGACAAGTGAGAAAGATGATTTTCAAATGGAAGAATGCTATGGAAGGGCTAGGTGAAACTCACCTAGCCCACATTGGAGATTTTTTTGGGATTTCTAGATTTGTTTTCTATAAAAGGAGGTTCTCTCTAATTGAAAATCATCCCCAAAATCCCAATTCCCTTTTACTTGTATTTTTTTATTGTGTTTTTATTACCTTAAGGATTTAATTTTCTATATCAAATTACTACGAGTTTTATTTTATAATAGTTATCATTCTCAAAATCACCATTAATCATCATCTCCATATGGTATTGAATTTGCTCTTTATCTTGTACTACATATAAATTTGGTTATCAAAATGTTCCAAATCTCTTAGACATGTAAGTACCTCAACTATACAAGGTGTTAATGAAGTTATTTGATCTTTAATTATTTTTATAGGTATGCTAAATGTTGTATTGGAAGAAATTATATAGATTGGGATTGTTAACATGTGATGTGGTAAATGGGAAAACACAAAATTTGACTACAATCTCTACCTTTCCAAGATATTAAAATATTTGACAATTGTAACTTAGTTCAACAATACAAAATTTAATTCATAGTACTTTGTAAACTCCATGGGTTGATGATTAGTACTAACATGCAAATTAGATTAAATAGAAGAAGCCTTCCATACTAAAAAATTGAAAAACACAAAAGTTTTTATTTTTTATTTTTTTTGCTCAATTGATCTTTGATCCGCTAGTTTAGTTTCATAGTTAGGTATTTGTTGGAGGAGTTAATTTGATAAAGATTATGCAACTCAACAAACCTATTTTTAGCATTAGTATGAGAATAAAATGTCGATACAAAATACATTTTAAAATATTCTCAAATATGAGTAAGATTAAAAAAAAGATCACTTAATTTTATATTATTATTTTAAAATAATAGTAAAATAAAATAGTGAATGCATGTTATCATGTTCTCATTTTTTATTTTTTTTTAATATTATTTAATTAATTTAAATAAATAACCTTTCATGGGTTTCATAAATAATGAAGAAATAAGATTTAACTGAGCGAAACCAAGTGGACAAGTTGTATAATAAACACTAAAAGATGATACAATATCATTATAAAAAGTTTTTTTAATTCAATAATTTTTCCAACCAAAAATCAAATAAACATCACTCAAATTTTATATTATTTTTTCAACACTAGATAAGTTGAATTATATCCTATCGGCATATATGTGTATATTTTTAAGATTTTAAATCTCCAGCTTGGTAATATTACTTAAATTTAGAAACACTAGAAGCTTAATAATTTACATAAAGAATGGAATAATAAATATCCGAAATATTAGTACTTAATAGTTTCTTGCCAAACTCACATTGAGGTTGATGATATGCCACTCATGACGTTGATGTAGCAAAAAATTATCATTCATATATTGATTCAAATCTTGTTAAAAGTTAATTATTTATTTTATTAGTATTATTTCTAGCATTGTGAGTTTTATCAAATAGTCTAAAATCAATAATTATTTTTTATAATATGCATTATGAATCTATCATCTATGTAATATAATGCTATAGTAATGTAATCTTGATTCGACCAAATAGTAAAAATATCAAGTGTTAATGAAATACTATAATTATTTGAGTTCAAATAAGAAATTACATGGTGTGTAATTTATCATAATAAGTTATAATATTATTCATAGTTGTATTTCTATTAATATTTTTAAAATGTTGATAAAAACTCATCAAATATATTCTTAATGAAAACTAGATTCACCAAAACTAATAAGTAAATCTTTAAAAGTAATTAATTTGGCAACATTTTCTATAGCCATCAAAGGATTATATGAAATAAAAATATTTACTAAATCATCAGAGTTGAACTTATGTGTGTTTTGTTTTACACCTACCAAAATATTTTACAACATATTATTCATCATGGGTAATTAAATGCCTAGTTTGATTTGCAGCATTAACACCTGATATTTTTTGCATAAATTACACTCTACAATATTTTACTTTTTCCTTCTAATTTCTTCTTTTTATTCAATATTGAAATGCTCCCAACAACACGGTGAGGTATTACTGAAAATTCTTTACTTTGTATTGTCATGTTGTACTTGTCACATTTCCCAATAGTATTAATAATTGACTATATTGTGAACACAAAGTACTGAAATTTCTAAACTTTGGGATATCATCATCAACCTCCATATGAGCATTCTCTATTTTTAAAAAAATTTTTCAACTATCCATAATTGAGGGAGATAAATAAACTATAAAAAGAGATTGAAAAGTTAAGAGAAAATTGTAGTGTGATATTAGAAAGAATAAAAAGAGTTAAAAAAATAGTTATGAATGAGGGTATATATAGTTGAGAATCAAAGAGGTTTAAAAGAAAAGAAAATTTAAAAAATAGCCCATGGGGACACTTTGTAGTCATTGATGTGGTCATTGATGTGGTCATTGATGGTGTACGTTATAGAACATAAGGAAAATATAAATGGATTGTACTTGAAATAAGCATGGAAAGAAGTCATCTCAATAAAAAAAAATTAATAAGAATCATGCATACAACAAGATAATCATAGTATCTATCATGATAATCAAATTCATATTTATTTTTCCAAAAACTTTGTATTCTATTCAAGATCTAAAATAATGATAGATATTAATGGATTCATTATGTGTTTGAGTTGATGACCATAACCATTACGAATGCATTTTTTATTAAATATATTTATTCATGGTGAATTTTGATAGGTGTTTGTTGGAATCATCAACAAATCTTTTATTTTCATCTCTATGTGGCATCATTGTGTGAAGATAAAGAACTATACCGGTGAAACCAGAAATGTTTAACATAGTGAAATAAAGGTGTCAAACAAGTAGTGCCAGCATGACCTAATTTTTTAGGCTAAGTATAGCCACCAAGCCATGCCTGGCAAGACATGCTTTCTAGTATAGGCCATTCCATACATACATGTTTCAAAAAATAGGTAGCTTGACATGACCCGATGGCCTGCCATTTTCTCGAATCATGCCGAGACATGGCCCAATCATGCTAGGTTGTGCCAAGCCTAGTCAAGCATGGGTCATGTCTAGGCTAGCCTGGGTTAGGTCTAGGCTATCCTAGTTTGGCCACTTAGTCCAACAATGGCATGCACGAGCTGGTCATCTCTTGCCATTTCTCTCATAGCACACATGCCAGAAACCATGAGCCAACACAACCATAATGCACGCATGGTTCTGGACCATGCCATGTTAGGCCATGAATGATATTTTTGTTCTATGCCTTGTGTTGTGCTTCGGTTTCCTAGCCTAGTTGATACTTCTACAGTAAAATTGAGGAGCTTGGCTTGAAGTTGGAGCAAAAAAATATTAGTTTTGTAAGAACATCATGTATTGAATTATGGGTATAAATAGTTGCAACTTTGTTACAATATAAAAACTTTTCATTTGTAATATAATTTCAAAAACTCTTTGGGTGACTACTTCATGTTCAAAAGAGCTTCACAAGTATATGTATTATACAAGCAGTCAATTAGACTTAAGTCCATATATCAATCCCATATATATTGTATTGATAGTTTAACTAACAAACAATGAAGAATGAACTAATAATTGCTTGAGTTGAGATGTATGAGATACATCAACTATGGATTGATAAAGAGACATTATCAACTAATGAGGAAGAGTTTCGAAAACCACGGGTTGATTACTATCAAAATCTATTAGCCAAAATAAATATCTCAGAGAATACCTTAGACTGTATTCCTCTTTCAATCACTAGTGAAGGAAATGACCTCTATAAATCTCTATTGCTTAAAGAGGTTAGAAAAGCCTTATTTGCTATCAAATCAGATAGCATATCGAGCACTAATGGTTTTTCTTCTTTCTTCTATAAGATATATTGGAAAATAGTGAAAAGAGATGTATGGGAAAGATATGTTAGTTTTTTCAATGGGAAGAATTTTTTTAAATCTTTCTCTAGCACTATAATCTCACTATACGCCAAGAACGACAACCTTGTGAGATGGAAGGAGTACAGACCAATCAGTCTGTGCAACATCTCTTATAAAATAATTTCTAAAATTTTGGCTTTGAGGGTCAAAACAATTCTCCATAAATGCATATTAGATTATCAAGTATGCTTTGTACAAAATAGAAATATATTCAATAATATACTTCTAGTACAAGAATTAACCCACCTCATCGCAAAACAGAATAGGGATAGCAACTTGATACTAAAATTGGATATGGAGAAAGCTTATAATAGGATAGATTGGTCATATCTAAAGAAGACATGACTGGCTAACTTCGGGTTCTCAGACTATTGGAACCAAATCATTGATCAGTGCATTGCTCATAATTGGTTTTATGTGATGATAAATGGGAAAGCATCAAGTTTCTTCCAATCGACTCATGGCCACCACAAGGAGACCTGCTCTCACCAGATCTATTTGTCCTCATGGCAGAGTTCCTCTCCAAAATCTTAAATGACTATTCCAAAGATGTCTTTGAGTAAGATACTTGAATGATAGCCATTTGACAGTAAGTTATTTTGCCTATACGGATGATACTATCATATTCACTAAAAGACTTAGAAGTTCCATTAGGAAAGTTAGGATAGTTCTTACAAAATATGAAGAAGTTTCAGGTCAAACTATCAATCTTCAAAAGAGTGGGTTTTACTTTAAAGCAAAAACTAATGCTAGAAGAATAACCAATTAAAAAATGCATTGGGCATGGAAAAGGTAGAATTTCTCATTACATATTTGGGATGTCTCCTCTATAAAGGCTATAATAAGAGCAAATATTTTGATAATGTTCTTATTTAATTTCAAACCTGAATAGTGGGATGGTCAAATAAATTATTATTGAAGGGAGAAAAAATCACATTGATTAAATATGTACTTTCCTCTATTCTGCTTTATTTAATTTAGGCTGTGAGACCCTCGCTCATGATAATTAAATTGATGAAAAGATTTATGTCTAGATTTTTTTTGGGGTCACGACAAAGATCTAAAATACTTGAGATGGACGAAATGATCTAATATTTGCAAACCAAAAGAATAAAGTGGCTCAGTTTTAGGAATTTATGAGATATCTATAGAACTATGGAATTTCAAACTTTGGTGGGAGTTTCATACCAAACAGTCTCTTCTCAATACATTTTTGAGAAATAGATATGATGGTTCTAGATTTCCAATCACCAAGAAAAGATATATTGACACCCTAGTATGGAGAAGGATTAAAAATGAAAGTATTAAAATAGAGGAATATATTGTTTGGAAACTAGGAAATGGCAATCTATCTTTTTAGTATGTTAAGTGGCTTGAGTTTAAGAAGATAAGTTTCTCTACATTGACTGGTCCTCTGAAAACTCTTATAAAAGAGTTTTTCAAAGGGCAAGAGTGGGACTTAAAAAAATTAAATCGATATGACTACCAAATAAAGGTCCATTTATGTTCAAAAGTCTGCCTAAGAAACATTTCATCCCAAAGGCAACTTAACATCAACCCATAAAAGAATATGACATAAATATATTTAATAAAAATATTTTTTCTTCAGTTGGAGGATAGTTAATAGCTTTTTTTCTGAGCAAGTCATTCTTAAAAAGAAAGGATTCAATTTGACATCAAAATGCATTAACTATTTAAATGAGGAATTATGCATACATTTGATGCTACATTGTAATGAATCCTCTATAATATGGCGGAGATATTTTCCAAATATGAATAATCTGAACTATACCATTAAGCAAGCATTCTAATTGGATAAACCTACAAATGTGAAAATTTCCATAGAACAGCAATAGATTCAAAGATATATTCCATTTATTTATAATGTGAGAAATTTGGAAAGAATGTAACAATGTTAGATTCAAGGGAAAAAAAATTTCAATAAAGAGGATTATTTTTTGAATAGACTATCAAATTTAAAATAGCACTTTAGCACTTGGGCCTAAAGTTACATGATAATTTCATGGGCATTAAAATATTGAATTATATGTGTTTGGACTAAGATAATAATGCAATGATGTAAAATCAAGCATATACAAGATTAGAAAGCTGAATGCGGATAAGATTAGTTTTTATTTTAATTTCTCACTTGTATGTTGGTCAATTTTGAATGTAGGGATAAAAATAAGTTTAGTGGATTACGTACAAAAACAAGAATGTTGATATAGAAAAGAGGAGACATAATTAAAGGGTAGAGTTAAAGGTGGTTTTAAAAAAAAGGGAAAAATGGATAAAGCTTCAAGAATAAAGTGACACTCAATACTTAGGAATTAACTAGCTTTCAAGTATTTCATTTTTCACATTTTTATTGTGGTGCTTTTTAATTTTGGATTTATGTGTAGAATCACATGGTACATAGGATTCTATGGGTTGGCTTTAATCTGCCAGCATCTTAACTATATTGTAAACTATTTTGTGCTTTATATTAATAAAATTATGTGTATGCAAAAGAAAAAAACTACTTGAGTTGAGTAGATAGATTTGGTTTTTTTGGAAGAATATTTAAACTCTAGAATTGACAAGAGATGTCAAATAGGCCATGCCATGCTAGCACGACTCAAACTTTGGAGGCCTAGTCGAGTCATCCCGTTGTGCTGGAAAAAACATAAAATGGATGTATGTACTATGTTGTGCTAAATCAACCAGGATTTTGGTTAGCCTAGAATAGCTCGATGGCATGCCATATTGGGCCAGGTATGTTGGGTCATGTTGGGTCTACCTGGGACTAGCATGACACTTGCGAGGGTGGCTTAGGGCCAAGCCAATGCTAGTGAGATTGTGGTAGTAGGTAGAGATAGAGTTAGGGCAGATAGTTGAGGGGCCAAAGAAATTGTGCAAGGGCCCAACTCTATGGCTAATGCCGACTGCCAATGGGTTCTAGGCAAGCATTTTGGTTGGCAGCATGAAAATTAAAGTATTAAAAAAAATTGTTTTTAAAATTAAAAAATGCACTACTTTGTAAATTAAAATTAATTTTATTTATTAACATCATTTTTTTTAACATCGGGGCATAGTATCGTATGATAAATACTAAATAATTGAAAAAGTTTAAAAGTATATATAAATATGAACATTTACATCGACAAATTAAATACACATAAATATATTGGATTTCAATCCTTAGAGTGACCGAGTCTAATATCCATGAATTACATTCAGTTTGTGCCAATAATATAAATCAAATCCTCATGTTTGAATCTTATGATAGCACTAGCCTCAATATCTTTGATGTCATCACATGAGTTATCATCCACCATTAACTCCATTTCTCTATCTTGCATACTTATCTTTGAATCTTCCTAGTCTTTTAACCATGAAAATACTTCTATAATATTTAGTTGTAGCTTAGATCTCATATTTAAAATAACATTCACAGCCACAAAAGCAAACAAATTTTGATGCTAAACTAAATATCAGAGGGGTCATTAGATCATATGTCATCTTAGATAGTATGAGGAAAGTAGTTTCATATGATTTCTATCAATCTAATATATCTAAATTCTTAATATCATTATGTGATATGATTGAGTAGTATTTTTTATTTAAGTATCATGATATCTCACTTCTATTGGATGGATTATCTTATTATTTATCCCTTGCTAATTGAATAGAAAATGTATTATCTCCAAATATAGTGTCCATATCTATAATTGGAGACAATACCTAGTATAGTAATATGTAAATATATTAAATAATTTTATATGAATCCAACCACCAAGTTCTTTTATTTAGTTCATGAATGTGGATATGCATCTTAAACAAGTTTTTACCTCTTACACCATAATAATATGACCCATATAGATAGCCAAGTGATAAAGAAATGTAATAAAGGACTAGTATTTTTAATACTTAATTTTTATTTCAATAGCCAAGATACTAAAATTAATGTATCCTCTATACATACTAAACATACTACTAATATTGCATATATAACTAAGTGTAATGCAAAGAGTTAGAGTATATACAAATAAATACATGTTTGTCATATCATAAAATAATTTCAGAAATTTCAAAAATAAAATTCATGTTTCATAGTCTGAATCACCAATAATAAGTTCCTAACTCATATGTTGAAATATTCAGATATTACATGTTGATACCCAGCATATGACCCTAGAATTCGATAAGTATAATCCTAATGGTGTCTTCTATCTTTTCAAATTTCTTTCTTTTTTAGGGCCAATAACAAACATAAAGTATGAATATCATGCTGTCTACTAGGTGTCCTAATGTAATTTAGTGAATTTATTATATTTTCTAATAATGGGAAATAACAATCATTCCTACTTGTACTATTAGGTCAATTATATGACACATACACTTATTATAAAAATATCAACAGGGGACTTGTCTCTAATGGTACAAAAAATCATATTTGAATTATTATTTGAATCATTATCAAATATGATACTAAAAATTTTATTTTAAATATCTTATTTCTTTAATATCCTTTTTAGACACTTATATATAATGAAGTCATCATAAAGATAGAAGATCTCAGGAAATCCTAACAATCTGTTATTTAGTCTCTACTAAGAATCTTTATAGTAGGTGGTGAGGCATGCGAATGATGTGTCATCGTAACTAATCTAGATGTCGGACATTATGGACATCACCTTATTATATTTCCAAAATTCATTAACTATTAATTATTTTTCTAATTTAGAATATTTTATTATATCATTATTACATATGGACCTAGGAATTCTATGTTAAGTAGATTGAAAGTAGGTCTTCATAAAATTAACTATACAATTCTTCCAAAATTTAATATGAAGACCCAAAATAATAATCAATTTCATCATGCTTTCTTTCACATAATAATAATCAATTATATGTTAAGTAGATTGAAAGTAGGTCTTCATAAAAAATGCTTTCTCTCACATACAAAATTTAATATGTTAAGTAGATTGTAAAATAATAATCAATTCCAAAATTTTATCATTTAAATATGGGGGAGATATATATATATATATATATATAGACAAGGATAGAGACACAAAGCGAGAGAGAGATAAAAAGATAGAGACAGAGAGTGAGATACATAGAAAGAGTGGGGGGATAGATAGATAGAGGGAGAGAGAGAGATAAGGAGATAGAAAGATAGAGAGACAGAAACATAAAG
Source organism: Sapria himalayana (assembly GCA_029783825.1). Classification (NCBI taxonomy): domain Eukaryota; kingdom Viridiplantae; phylum Streptophyta; class Magnoliopsida; order Malpighiales; family Rafflesiaceae; genus Sapria; species Sapria himalayana. Next base: position 95,418 of record JAREIK010000728.1, on the reverse strand, counting down.
ACAGAGAAAAGGATATAGAAAGATAAAAATACAAAATGAGAGAGATGGAGATGGAGAGACGGAGAAAAGTAGAGAGAGAGAGAGATAAAAAGATAGATAGATAGTAATAGAGAGAGAGAGATATATATATATATATATACAAAATTAAAAAGATAAAGAGAAAGATATATAAAGAGACAGAGAAATAAAAAGATAAATAAATAAATAAATAAATAAATAAATATATAAAAAGATAGAGAGATAGTGAGACTAAGAGGCAGAGAGATTAATAGACATAGAGATAGAGAGAGAAAAATAAATAGAAAGATAAAGAGAGATAGTGACTAAGAGGCAGAGAGATTAATAGACATAGAGATAGAGAGAGAAAAATAAATAGAAAGATAAAGAGAGATAGTGACAAAGAGATAGAAAGATTGAGAGATAGAGGTATAGAATGATAGAGAGACAAAGAGACAAATAGATAAAGAGAGAGAGATAGAGAGAAGATAGATAGAGAGAGTGTGTGTGTGCGAGGAAGATATATATATATATATATATGGATAGAAAAAAATATAAAGAGATAAAGATACATGGAAGATGAGATATAGATAGATAGAAAGATAGAAAGATAGAGAGATAGAGAGACAGTCAAAAACAAAGAGATGGAGAGAGACAAATAGAGACATAAACAGAGAAAGAGAGATAGATAAATAGAAAAGGAGAGAGAAAAAGAGATAAAAACATAGATAGATAGAGAGATAAAAAGATAGAGAGATATAGACACAAAAAGATAAAGAGATAAAGTGATAAAGAAATAGAAAGTGATAAATAAATAAATAAATAAATATATATATATAAAGAGAGAGCAAGAGACATACAAATAGACAGAAAGAGATAGAAAGGTAGAGACTAAGAGATTGAGAGATAGAATGATAAAGAGATAGAGAGGTAGAGATACAAATAGATAGAGATCAAAAGAAATAGATAGATAGAGAGAGAGAGAGATTGAGAGACAAAATGACAGAGATTGCGAGATAGAGTGACAAAGATTTAGAGACATATAGAATGAAAGTCAGAGCGATAGAGTGACAAACTAACATAGAGATAGAGGTATAGAAAGAGTGAGATATTAAGAGACAAAGAGAAGAGAGACTTTAAAAGAAAGACCAAGAGATGTAGTGATAGAGATAGAAAGATAAAAAGATAGCGATATAAAGACAAAGAGAGGTAGATAGACTGAGATAGTGAAAGGTAGAAAGGCAATGAAACAAAATGTAAGATATATATATATATATAGACAGAGAGAGAGAGAGAGATTCCAATAGAAAGAGAGAGAGAAAGAGATAGGGAAAAGAGAGAGATTCCAATCAAAAGAGAGTGTGATCGGAAAAGAGAGAGAATGATAAAGAGAAAGAGAGAGAGAGTGATAAGGTAAGATAAAATAAAAAAAAGAAAAAGAGATAGATAGATAGAGAGATTATTATATAGAAAGATAGAGAGACAAAGAGATCGAGAGAGTGTGTATTTGAGTAAGAAAAAAGATAGATAAAAAGTGAGTTAGAGAGAAAGAGAGATAAAGAGAGAAAAAAACAAACATATAGAAAGATAAAGAGATTAAGAGATAGACTGACTAAGAGATAAAGAGAAGAAATGAAGAGATAGAGATAAAGAGGGAGAGGGAGAGAGGGATTCAGACATAGATACAGATAGAGAGATAGACAAAGAGACATAGAGAAGAGAAACAGAGAGAGAGAAAGAGAGAGAAATAGATAGAAAGATAAAGATATAGAATGACACAGAGAAAAAAAGATGGAGAGGTATTGAGATAGAGAGCTAGAAAGATATTGACATAGAGAAACATATATATAGGTGTCAACCGTGCCGGGCCGGCCCGGGCCGGCCGGCACGGAAAAAATCCGTGCCCGGGCCCGTGTCGTGCCTGGCCAGGCACGGTTCGGCCCGCGGCACGGCAACGACTGCATGCCTCCCCTCCCACAAAAAAAGACCGCGGGTCGGGTCAAAATCGAGCCGACCCGCGGTCCCCGTTTCCCGAACTGCTCGGACAGGTTTGCCCGAGCGGGCCAGGCGAGGCACGGCACGGCCCGTCGTGCCTGCGGGCCGTGCCGGGCACGGCACGGTAGCACGATCGTGCCTGTGAAAAACGGGCCGTGCCGTGCCGGGCCGGCCCGTTTGACACCTCTAAACATATAGATAGGGAGTTAGAAAGGAAAAGATAGACTGATAGATAAAGAGACTAAGAAAATGAGAGATGGAGAAATAGGGAGATAAAAGATAGAGAGACATAGAAATAGAGAGATAGATTGACAGAGAAAAAGAGATAATGACACAGAGAGAGGTTGAGATAGAGTTATAGAAAAATAGAAAGACAATGAGAGAGAGAGAGATAGAGATATAAATATAAATAGAGTGACATAAAGAGAAAGAGAAAGAGGGATAGAAAGAGGGGTTAAAGAGAGAAAGAGATATAGTTAGAGAGAGAAGATACATATAAAAAGATTAACATAGAGAGACATAAAGAAAAAGAGAAAGAGAAAGAAAGACACAGAGTGATAAAGACATGGAGAGAGAGTGAATGAGAGAAAGAGAGGGAGATATAGAAAGTGATATAGAGAGATACAAATAATGAAAGAACATGATAGAGAGACAGAAAGAGAATGAGGCATAAATATAGAGACAAGGAGATGGTGAGATAGAGAGAGAGAGAGAAGAAGAATGAGAGAGAAAGTGAGATCGAGAGAAAAAAGATTGAAAAAGAGAGACAGAAACAAAGAGACAAAGAGAGAGACATAAAGATAGACATATAGAAAGAGAAAGAGAGATAAATAGGAAGAAGGAGAGTGGGAGAGAGAAATAGAGAGAGAGAGATAGACAAAAGGATAGAAAGATACTTAGTTGGAGAGATAGAGAGAGAGAGAGATAAGAGATAAATATAGTAAGATAGATAGATAAAGAGAGAGAGAGATGGAGAGACATATAGATAGAAACATAGAGTGAAAAAGAGATAATGATATATATATATATAGGTAGATAAAAAGTGAAATAGACAGAGAGAGAGAGACAAACATTTACAGAGAAAGATATATAGAAAGATAGAGAAATGAATAGATTGATAAAAAGATAGAGGGACTTGAAGATAGAGAGAAAGAAATCAAGATAGACAGATAGAGATAGAGAGAATGAGATAGAGATAAAGAGGAAAAGCGAGAGAGTGAAACCGAGAGAGATAGAGAGACATATTAACAAAGATATAGAGAGACAAAAAGATAAAGAGATAGAGATAAAAAGATAGAGAGATAGAAATACAGAGAAAAAAGATAGAAAATGATAGAGAGAGATAGACATATAGAAAGAAAGAGATAAGTAGGGAGGAGAGAGGGAGAAACAGAAATAGAGAGAGAGAAAGTTAGACAGAGATAGATAGATAGAGAGATGAGAGATGGAGAGATAGAGAGAGAGAGAGAGAGATAAGAGATAGAGATAGAAAGATAAATAGATGGAGAGACATATAGATAGAAATATAGAGATACAAAGAGATAATGAGATATAAATATATATATATGTGTGTAGATAAAGACAAATAAATAGACATAGAGAGAGAAAGAAACATTTACAGAGATAGCGAGATAGAAAGATAGAGAAATAGATTGATAATTGATAAAGTGATAGAGAGAATTTAAGATAGAGAGAGAAACATCAAGATAGATAAATAGAGATATAGAGAGAGAAATAGATAGAGATAAAGAGGAAGAGCGAGAGGGAAACTAAGAGAGAGAGAGAGACATATAGACAAATATATAGAGAGACAAAAAGATATAGAGATAGATATATAAAGATAAAAAGATAGAGAGATAGAGAGATAGAAGAAAGAAAGACATAATGATAGAGACAAAATAAAGAGAGATTTTGAGACAGAGACAAACTACAGAGATAGAGAGACATATAGATAGAGAGATAGAGAGGCAGAAAGATAATGAGAGAGAAAGAGTAAGAGAGAGAAAGCTAAAGAGACATAACGAGAGAGAGAGGGAGGGAGTTTGAGATAGAGAGATAGAGAGAGAGGGGGGAGTTTGAGATATAGAGAAAGAATTACAGATATATAGAGATAGAGAGATAGAAAGGTAGAGAGATAGAAAGATAAACAGAAAAAGATAGTGTAGGAAAGAGAGAGGGATAGGGAGACATAGAGAACAAAGAGAAAGAGGAAGAGAGATAGAGAAAGACATACAAACAAAGAGAAAGAGGAAGAGAGATAGAGAAAGACATACAAACAAAGAGATATAGAGATAGGTAGATAAAGATATAGAGAGATAGAAAGATAGAGAGATAAAGAGAAAGAGAGGTTGAGAGATGTGGAGATAGAGATAGAGAGAGATAGAGAGAGAGAGAGACAAATAGATAGTGAGATAGAGAGCGAGGAGAGAGAGAATGAAAAATAGATAGGGAAAAATAGAATGAAGAGAAAAATTGAGAGAGAAAAAGAGTGGGAGGGAAAGAGAGAGAGAGAGAAAAAGAGTGGGAGAGAAAGCGAGTGAGTAAAAAATTGAGTGAGAACGAAAGTGGAATAGAGAGAGAGAAAGAAAGAGAAAAAAGACAAATATAGAAAGACATAGATAATGAGAGAGAGATAGAAAAATAGAGAGAGAGAGAGATAGAGAGAGAGAGATAGAGAGATAGAGTTAGAGAGATAGAGATAGAGTGAAAAAGAGATAGACATAAAGAGAAAGAGAGAGAGAGAGAGAAAAAAGCAAATAGAGAGATAGAAAGATAAATAGACAGAAATACATAGAGAAAGAGAAAAATAGTGACATGAAGATAAAGAAATGGAGAGAGAGAGAGACAGAAAGACTAAGAGAAAGTTAGAGAGAGGTTATAAATAGATAAAGAGAGTGAAGAGAGAGAGAGAGAGAGAGAAAGATATGGTGATAGAGATATAAAATATCGGAGGATAGAGAGAGAGAGAGAGAGAGAGAGAGAAAGGAAGATAAAGACCGAGAGATAGAGAGTTATAAAGATACAAAGATAAAGAGATATAGAGATAGAGAGATAGAAAGATAGAGAAATTGAGTGATAGAGAGACAAATGTATAGAAAGATAGAAAGATATATATATATATATATATATATATATATATATATATATAGTAATAGAGAGATATATATAGAGTGAGATAGTGAGACATATAGATAGAGAAAGAAAGAGAGATAGAAAGAGATGTAGAAATAAAGATAGCGAGAATGAGAGACAGAGATTGAGAGAGACTAAAAGACATAGAGATGGAAAGATATAGAGAGAGAGTGTGTGTGACATTGAGACATCAACAATGAGACAGAGAGATGGAGTGACCAAGAGAGAGAGTGATAAAGAGACAGAGACAGAGAGATATAAAGACAGAGGTAATGAGATAGAGAGACATGGAGGTAAAGACACAGAAAGATAGAAAGATAGATGGAGAGAGATAAGGAGAGGGAGACAAATTGAAAGAGATAGTGAGATAGTGTGATAGAGAGTCAAAGAGATAGAAAGATATATAAATAAAGAGAGAGAAAGAGAGAGAGAAAGAGAGAGAAAGAGAGGGAGATATAGAGTGATAGAAAGAAGGATATAAAGAGACAATGAAAATGAGAGATGGAGATAGAGAAAAAAGAGAGAGAAATACAGAGAAGAAAGATGGAGAGAAGAGAAACAAAGAGATAGAGTGATGTTGTATATAATTTGATTTGATAAACTATTTGTATAACCAATATATGTTTTTATTTTAATATTTTTCATATAAGTGTAGGAAAAAAATACTAAGTGGTTGGGAATGCATCAATAGTACAATAATGGTGGTCTCACTGATCGGTCAGTGGGCCGAAGAATTTTTGGAGCAAAATCCAATCCGTCCGAGTGATCCAACCTGCTCTAGTTAATTAAACCGAGAAACTGTTATTAATATAAATTGTTTTTATTTCTATTTTTTTGGCTACTATAATTTTGGTGTGGAATTGTTCATCTATATTTTTTCTCCTCTCTGCGTGATTTTCATCGTGACTGCTTATGTGCACATACTGTAAGAATATTTGTTTGGTTATAATCTGTAAATGCATACATATTTTTTTGGTATATGTAGATAGTCATGTTGAACAACTTGTGAACCACGTAATTTTGTGTGTTGTATTGTGGTTCTTTTCTGCTGTGGTGTTAATTCTTTCATGATTCTGTTGGATTGTGATTGTGGATTATATATCGTTTGCGATCATTTTTTGTTGTTCTCTTCTTCTGAATCTCTAAAATCACAATCGTGGAAACATAATTACCTAATAAGTGACAAAAAGATAAAGAGAGAGAGACACACAAAGAGATAAAGTGAGAGATAGAGTTAAAGAGAGACAAAGAGATAGAGACAAAATACATAGAAAGGTAGAGAGAGAGAGACAAGACGAGAGAAATATAGAGAGAGAAAAACATAAGCGAGAGTGAGACATAGAAAGAGAAAAAGATAGTCAATGAGATAGAGAGACTTAGAGATAAAGAGATAGAGAGACATATAGACTGAGAGACATGGAGATAGTGAAAGAGAGAGAGAGAGAGAGACTGACTGACCAAGAGAGAGATCAAGATATAGAGATAAGGAGAGGGATATTGAGAGAGATTGTGTCTATGTGTGTGTGATAAAGAAAGACATATAGATAGTGTGATAGAAAGATAGTTAGATAGAGAGATAAAGGGATAGAGAGAATACGAGAGAGAAACAAAGATACAAAGAGACAAAGATATAGATATACAGAGAGAATAAGAGACAAGAAGTAAGAAAGTTAGAGAGATGGAAAGACAAGAAGATATAGACATGGAGAGTGAGGGAAAGATAAAAAGATTGGAGAGAGAGGGAGAGGGAGAGAGTGTGTGTGTCAGAAAGATAGAAAGAAAAAATGATATAAAGATTAAGACAGAGAGACAAAGAGGTTGAGATATAGAGAGGCACATATATAAGGAGAGAGAGAGGGAGAGACAAAGATACAAAGATAGAAAGAGAGAGAGAGAGAGAGAGAGAGAGAAAAGAGAAAGAGATAGAGAGATAGAGATGAGATAAATAGCTAAAGATAGACAAAGAGAGAAACATGGATTGTTAAAAAGATAGAGAGATAGTGAGATAAAGAGAGTTATATAGAGTGAGAGACATGGAAAGAAGAATGAGAGAAAGATAGGAAGAAAGAGAGTGAGTGAGAAAAAGATTGAGAGAGAAAAAGAGAGAGAAAGAGAGTAAGAGAGAAAAAGGAATAGAGACAAAGAGAAAGAGAGATAAAGAGATCGAAAGATGGAGAGATAGAGAGAGAGAGAGCTAGAGTCACAAAGAGTTTGAGATAAAGAGAAGACAAATAGAGAGACAGAGAGATAGAATCATAGAGAGTTGAGAGATAGAGAGATACAAAGATACAAAGAGAGATAGAAAGAGAGATAAGAAACAAAAATAGAGGAGAGAGAGATAGAAAGAATGAATGAATGACAAAGAGAGAGATGGAGAGAGACATATAGACAAAGAGACATAGAGTCGGGTGATAATGATATATAGAGATAGAAAGATAGAGAGATAAACATACAAAGAAAGAGAAATGGAGGAATAGAGAGAGAGAGCATGAGACAGAGAGATTGAGATAGAGACAAATAGATAGTGAGATAGAGAGCAAGGAGAGAGAGAATGAGAGAGAGAAAACAACATGAGAAAAAGATTGAGAGAGAAAAAGAAAGGAAAAAAGAGTTAGAGAAAAATAGAGAGAGAGAGAGGAATAGAGAAACAAAGAGAAAGAAAGATAAAGAAAGACAAAGCTATAGAAAGACAAAGAGATAGAAAGATATAGAGACAAATAGATAATTACAGGGAGATAGAGCGATAAATAGATAAAGAAATAGAAAGACAAAGGGAGACATGGATATAAAAAATAAATATATAGAGAGAGATAAAGATATAGATATAAAGGAGAGAGATACAAGTAAAGAGAGACAGAGAGAGTGACATGAGAGAGAGAGAGAGAGACATTGAGACAAAAAGATAGGTAGATAGAGATATAGAGAGAGAAAGATCGAGATAGAAAGATAGAGAGATAAAGAGATTGTAAGAATGAGTGATTTAGAGATGCGAAGATAGAGAGATAAAGAGTGAAAGAGAGATAGAGAGATGGACATACAAAAAGAGAGAGATAGAGAGATGAACATATAAAAAGAGAGAGAGAGAGAGATAGAAAGAGAGAGATATATATATATATATATATAGAGTGAGAGAGAGAGAGAGAAAGTGAGAGAGAGATAGAGAGATTGAAAGACAAATAAACACTAAGTTAGAGAGCGAGAAGTCAAGAAATAATGAGAAAGAGATCGGAAAAATAGAGAAAAAAAAAGATTGAGAGAGAAAACGAGAGAGGGAAAGAGTGTGATAAAGAAATCGAGTGAGAGAGAAAGAGGAATAGAGAAACAAAGAGAAAGAAAGACAGAAAGAAAGATAAAGATATTGAAAGACAGAGAAAGAGTGATATAAAGATAAAAAAACAAATAAATAAGATAAAGAGAGAGTGACAAATAGATATAGAGATAGAGACTTAGAAAGATGGAGAGAGACATGGATATTGAAAATAGAGATAGAGAGAGAGAAGAGAAGAGAGAGAGATAGAGATATAGAGACAGAGAGAGAGAGAATATATATATATATATATGTCTCTCATCTCTCTCTCTCTCTCTTTTTCTCAAAATTTGCATTGCTTTTTTTAGTTCTAGTCTGCATTTCCTCTCCACCTCCGACTCCTTCCTTTTATCTGCCAGTGCCTATTTTGTATTTAGCTTCTCTTCCAATAGCATATTATTTAACCTTGTATCAGTTTCTTGGATGTATGTATACTTGTGCATGTATTTGTGTGTGTGTGTAAACACAGACACATGTACTTTCATGTAGCTACACATTCCATCAAAGAGAATAGAAGGTAATAATCTAGGGCTTAAAAAACACACATCAATCTCTCAGGCATTGTCCGCATCTTGTAGATCTTTGTCCTTTTGTAATCAATGCAGATAAAGAACATTGTTACACATACACATGAAGCATAACATACTATATTTACAAACTAATAAAGAACACAATACAATGCCGCTGATAAACATATAGACTAACGCATGCAACACCAACAGCCATTTGCTAATAAATTTCACACACTGAAATAATCATTAGCTTATTTTTAAATTACCAAATAAGATTTCTCCAAGTTTTCTCGTGAACTGCCCATCAACATATTCCTCTGTGTTACCGAGCTTCATGCATTAGTTCATTGTTAATTATAAGAAAGTTAGAAATTTCCAAACAAAAAGGAAATGAAAGTTGAAATGACAATAGGCTGTGTGGTATTGAATATTTCCACACCTCTAGGTTCATATAGGAATCCACCGAAGCAAGAAAACCTTAAAAAACCAAAGAAAATAAAATTATAAAAAAAATGCAATGCACAGGAAAATAACACAATATAGTTCACCTTTGTATTCCATTCCCCACTTGAGTTTTATAATAACTATTTTCCCAATCAAGTTATTAAGAAAAGGCTTGGGATTAATGGGGATGTTCTGCAACATTCAGCAATAAAAAAATGAATTAATGATGCTATCATGCATGTATGCATCAGATATTTCTATGTATTTACTTAAAAATTCATAGGCATGTATATATGACTCTCTCTCTATCACTATCTCTCTATCCCTCTATCTATTAATGTCTCTATCTCTTAATCTCTCTCTATCTCTCTCTACATATCTCTTTGTCTCTCTCTCTATGACACACACACTCTCTATATTTTTCTCTTTCTTTTTCTCTCTATCAATTGATCTCTGTCTATCTCATGTTTTATCTCTCTATCTCTCTATCTCTTTGACTTTTTGTTTCCCAATTTCTATGTCTTTGTAGAGGTGTCAAACGGGCCGGCCCGGCATGGCACGGCCCGATTTTTAACGGCACGGTCGTGCTACCATGCCGGGCTGGGCATGACACGGTTCCTGTACCGTGCCGTGCCCATCCCGGCACTGTTTAAAAAGAGCCGGGCCCGGCTTGGCCATACAGGCCAAGGAAGAGGCAGACCCGAGCGGTCGAGCCCGAGACTGAGAGAGAGGGAGGCAGGCTGCACCGCACGCCACACGGCCAGACAGAATATTTTTTTTAAAAAAAAATTATATATTGTTAATTGTATTGCTTAAGTGTAGAGTATTAAATATAAACATATTTAAAAATATTAAAAATAAAAAAACAAATTTTAGAAATTCATTTTTTTAATCAAATTCAAATTAGTTTACCTTTTATTATATTTATTAATTATAAATTAAAGTTATTAATGTTTAAAATAAAATTTAAATCGTAAAAAAAATAAATCAATACATTATGTTAGTAAAAATAAAAATTAATAAAAAATTAAACAACACAAATGAAAAATTAACAATCATCCATTTGAAACCGATGGTCCGAACCGAAAAAAAAACAAGTATAAGTTTCAACACAACGTACAAACAAAGCGTACAAATACAATCAATAAAAAAACATCGAAAAAAAAACAACAGATCATCATCAATCGTCAATCGGCATATCATGAGAATCATCAGCCGCAACATCAAGATTAGTATCATATGGATTATCATCATCGGCAATCAACTCCTCCGCCATCGTAGTGGATGTGGATGCGACTGCAGTGTATGTCCCAGTCCCAGCTCCAGCACGATCATTGATGTTAAACCTCGATTCCTCCCAATCCTTCAAACATGCCAAGGCCTCAACCATATCTAGACGTAATCTCGATCTCCTATCCGAAATCACGTTCACTGCAACAAAAAAAGCAGACTCCGATGCTACGCTCGACACCGGAGGAGTCAGTAGATCCCGTGCCATCCTAGATAGCACGGGATATATGGACTCATATGATTTCCACCATTGTAATAAATCAAGATTCTTAGTATCAGAATGTGATAGGATTGAGCAGTAATCGGTATCTAAGTACCGAGATAGCTCGCTCCTATGTGATGGTCCACCCCTACGTTTCCCCCTCGCTAGCTGAATGGAATAATCATCATCTCCGAACAAGATATCAATGTCCGTAATCATAGTCTCACTACCACCACCATCATACCTAGTATCGTAGTATGTGAATATGTTAGTCAACTTCTCGTAAATGAACCCTTAAGGTGGGACTTCCAGGTTCATGCACGAGGAAATGAAAGTCATGGTGTTTTCTACCCATTCCACCTTAGCCCTAGGGTCTATGCATGCAGCGAGACAATAAAGAGATGAAACGGTAGACCAGTACTTCAAGTACTTGGTCTCCATCTCTGCAACTATATGGCTAAGCGTTGGGTCAGTTCGATACTTCCTAAACATGCTACTAATGTTGCATATGCACCGGAGTGCAATGCAAGTTGTGGGCGTATAAACCGACAAACACATGTTCGTCGTGTCATAAAATATCTTCAAAAATTTCATAAATGAAATTCCTGAAGCCCAGTCAGTGTCGTCAATAATAAGTTCGTCACTCTTACTATTGACGTAGTCGAATATCACGTGTTCGTATCCAACACATGATTCCAACATCAGGTACGTGTAATTCCAACGATGTCTCACATCTGATTGGAATTTCTTCTTCTTAAGATTCGCAGACAAATAGAGATTACCAAACTCTTGTAGTCTGCGAGGAGTGCGAATATACTTGAGTGCATTGCGTATATTTTCCAACGCGGGCGAACACACCTTCATACCCGCTTGAACAATCAGGTTAATCACGTGACACATGCATCTGACATGAAAGATCTCTCATAATGGTGCGTCTCTAATATTCCTAACAAATATATTGATCGCTACTCCATTATTAGAAGCGTTATCGAATGTGACACTAAAAATTTTATTTTAAATTTTATAATCCCTAAAGATTTTTATCATACACTCAAAAATGGCCGGGCCATCATGAGGATGAAGAATCTCAGTGAATCCTAAAATTTTTTTTATTGATTGTCCAATTAGAATCTACATAGTGACTCGTGAGACATGCATAAGAAGAATCATCGTGACTTGTCCATATATCGGACGTCACGGACACCACTCCACTATATGCCATAAATTCCTTAATTATTTTTTGTTTTTCTAACTTATATATCTTTAGTATGTCATTCTTAGATGTGGACCTAGGAATCCTACGATAGGATGACTGAAAATAAGTCTGCATGATGCGCACTACCCTCGGATCTTCCAAAAATCTGATCGGAAGACCCATCAATGTGATTAGCCTGGCCATGCCGTCCCTACCCAACTCGTTGGAGTATATGAAGGGAGTAAACTTTGAGACTGAACTCGATCCGGTCTCAAAAAATGTGGTGCCAAATTGGGTTTGCCTAGGATCTAAGGGTCCATGTTTTTTGGTGCATAATTTGGCATGCCTCTTAAGGTGCCCAGTCCTAAATGAACTCTTGCATGTTAATAGTCCCATACAATATTTGCACTGTGCCATTTCTTGTTCCTCACCCCTAAAGTTTTTTTGTGTTATGATTTTAAAATGAGTCCAAACTACAAAAGTCCTAATTTTTTGTTTTTTAGAACTTTGGGTTGAGACGACTGGAGAAACCAAAGTTTCAGCAGCATCAGACCTCTGTGTAACATAAATATTTTTATTTTCCAAATTTAAATACGTGTCCGGTGTATTTGTCATTTTTTATGTTTTTTATTTTTTCCTAATTTTTTTCTAGAGAGAGAAACTTTAGAGAGAGAAAGTAAAAAAACGTAAAATAAAATACCCGGTAAAAGCAATGAGGTCAGTCACGTGCAAGGTGCACCGCAACAAGATCTGATGTTCAAAACTCAAGTCGAGTTTCACGAAAATCCTAGCCGAAAGCAAAATCCCGAGGCTCGAGAGAGAAATGCACGGTTTATGTGAGAGAGAAAATTTTGAGAGGATATATGTTTTTGAAAAACATAAATATTATTGGGAGGGGGGTAGAATTTATAGATTAAAGATATTAATTTTTTATAAAAAAAATATTTTTTTTATATTTTTTTGAATTTTTAATATATATTTAGGGGGCAGAATCACGATGACCGTTGGATTCTGCCCCCTAGCCGTTGGAGGCGAATCCAATGGCTGAAAATGAATATCATTTGAAAATTTTTTTTCCCATTGGGATTGGGTCTGGAGTCGGGACAGCGGGTCAGGTCCAATCAGACCCGACCCGTGGGTTTTTTTCGGGAGGGGTCGGGTCATGCCCACGCGTGCCCGCGTGAAACCTAACCGGCACGGAAAGATCCCGTGCCGACGTGGCGTGCCCCGGCACGGCACGGCACGGCTCTTTATCTATTTATCACTATATCTATCTATATTTCAATCTTTTTATCTCGATGTCTCTCTATCTCCCTGTATCTCTATCACTCTATCTTTCTATTTTTTTGTATCTTTGTCTATTCTCTTTCTCTCTCTATATCTTTGTCTTTCTCTCTATCTCTATCTCTATCTCCCTCCCTCTCTCACTCTATCTATCTATCTATCTATCTCTCTCTCTCTCTCTATCTCTCTGTTTGTCTGTTTGTCTTTCTTTCATCTTTCAATCTTAGTCTCTCTCTCTCTCTCTCTCTCTCTCCTAGTCTCTCTCTCTCTATCAGTCTCTATGTCTTTCTGTCTCTCTCTCTCTCTCTATATATCTTTCTCTCTCTCTCTATCTCATTTGTCTCTCTATCTCTATGTCTCACTATCTCTAGTTGTCTCTCTCTCTCTCTGTCATTCTCTTATCACTCTGTCTCTGTCTCTGTCTCTCTCTATATCTATATATATCTATATATATCTATATATATCTATATATTTATGTTTCTCTCTCACTCTCTCCCTAACTTTATCTCTCTATCTCGATGTTTGTCTCTCTATGTATCTTTCTCTCTATCTCTTGGTGTCTCTCTCACTTTTCTCTACATCTCTTTGAATCTCTTTCTTATTTGTCCAACTATCTATCAACTTTTAAATCTATCTATTGTTATATCTATCTCTGTCTTTCATTCTCTATATCATTTTGTCTTGTTATCTCCATATCTATCTATTTGATTGTCTCTCTATCTCACTATTTTTTATCTCTGTATTTCTCTATCTCTTTATTTCTATATGCCTCTACCTTTCTTTGTCTTTATCTCAATATCTTTCTTTCTCCCACATTCTATCTATCTATCTATCATTCTCTATCTATATGTGTCTATCTCTCTTTCTTTTTCTATATCTTTCTTTTTATCTCTCTGTCTACCTATCCCTTTGTTTCTCTCTTTCTCTCTCTCTGACTTTCTATATCCATATATCTTTCTCTCGTTCTTTTTTTTCTTTCTCTATCTATTTGTCTCTCTCTCTAGTTTTATGTCTATCTATTTCTATATCTTTGTCTTTCCATTTCCCTAATTCTCTATCTTTATCTCTTTATCTTTCTATCCCTTTGTCTCTCCTCTCTATCTCTATATCTATATATCCTTTCTAAGTAAATACCACATTGTCTCTCCCTCATAATCACTCTTTCTCTCTCTTTTTGTCTCACTATCTTTTTATTTATCTGTCACTTTGTCTCTCTAACTCTCTCTCTCTCCATCTCTCTATCTCTTTGTCTCTCTATCTCTATCTCTCTATCTTTATATCCATATCTATCTATCTCTCATGTGTGCTCTCTCTCTATCCCTATCCCTCAACGTCTCTCTTTTGTTCTCTCTTTTTTTTGTCTCCCCTCTCTCTATATCTCTATCTCTTTATCTCAATATCTCTCCATCTCTTTATCTCTTATTCTCTCTATCTCCTAGTCTCACTATCTCTTTGTTTTTCTATCGCTCTATCTCTTTGTCCCCCTATCTCTTTGCTTCTTAGTCTCTCTTTCTATCAATCTCTATCTATTTTTTTCTCTTTATCTCTCTCTTTCTCTCTCCCTCTATATGTATGTCTATCTCTCTCTCTCTATTTATGTTTGTCATTGTCTTTATCTATCTCTATCACTCTATCTTTCTATGATTATATCATTTTCTTTCTATCTATCCATCTCTATCTCTCTACCTTTATTGTAGTGTCTTTATATCTATTCATCTATCCATCTCTCTATCTGTCTATTTCTCCATCTCTCCATCTCTCTGTCTCTATTTCTCTCTTTCTACCTATTTATCTACCTCTTTCACTTTTTGTCTCTTTTTTTTATTTATATATATCTCTCTCTATGTAACTCTCTCTCTATCTTTTTATTTATCTATCTATATATCTATTTATCTATCTATCTATCTATCTATCTCTGTCTTTCTATCTCTGTCTCTCTATCTCTCCATCTCTATATCTTTCCAACTATTTATCTTTGTATCTCTATCTTTATCTCTCTCTCTCTCTCTGTCCTTTACCTTTCTATCTAGCCTTCTATATCTTTTCCTCCATGTCTCTTTGTTGCTCTATCTCACTGTCCCTCTCTCTATCTCTCTATCTCTTTATGTATGTCTCTCTCTCTCTCACTCACTCACACACTCTCTCTAACTCTATCCCTCTCTTTTTCTCCTCTCTATCTATCTATCTCTCACACTATTTCTATATCTCTCTCTCTTTATCTCTATATTTCTCTATCTTTTTATCTATCCATCTTTTTCTCTCTATATCTGTCTCTCTGTCTCTTTATCTCTCTATCTCTCTTTCTCTCTCTATCTTTCTTAGTCTCTCAATCTCTCTAGTTCTTTATTTCTCTATCCCTCTTTCTCTATATCTCTCTCTTTATATCTCTAGATCTATTAGTCCCTTTATCTCTCTATCTCTATCTCGTTAAATGTCTATCTCTATGTCTCTGTGTTTTCTCTTTCTCTCTCTCTCTATCTTTATGTCCCTTTGCCTCTCTATCTCTATGTTACTCTATCTCTTTGTCTATCTATCACTTTGTCTTTCTATCTCTCTATAGCTCCATATTTCTATCCTTTTATTTCTGTCTCCCTCTCTCTCCTTCTAAATCTTTGTCTCCCTCTCTCACAATCTCTCTCTCTCTACCTTTCTTTATGTATTTTGGTCTCTCTAACTCCCTCTTACTCTATCACTGGGTCTCTCTATATCATTATCCTTTTGTCTCTTTATCTCTTTATCTCCCTATCTTTATATCTTTCTCCCTCTCTCTCTCTGTTTGTTTCCCTATTTCTTTCTCACATTCATCTCTCTCTCTATCACTCACTCTCTATCTCTATCACACACTCAGTTTATCTCTCTTTTTCTCAATCTATCTCTCTCTCTCTCTCTAAATATTTATATCTTTTTGGCTTTCTACCTCTCATTCTTTCTGTCTTTCTATCTCTCTATCTCAATATCTATCTTTTTCTCTCTTTACCTTTTCTTTCTATCACACTTTCTCTCTCAATGTCTATCTTTTTCACTCTCTATCTCTCTCACTATGTCTCTCTGTCTCTCTATCTCTTTATCTGGTTGTCTCTCTATGTCTCCATCTCTACATCTCTCTATCTCATTGTATCATTATATCTCTTTCTTTATATCTCTTTGTTTCTTGGTGTCTCTATTTCTCTGTCTTTCTGTCTCAAAATCTTTCTATCTCTCTGTCTTTCATTCTCTCTATCTTTTTATTTCTCTATCTCACTATCTTTCTATCTCTTTATCTTTTTATCTATCTATTTACCTTCTATCTCTCGATATGTATCTTTCTATCTTTCTATTAATCTCTCTCTCTATGTTACCCTATCTTTCTCAATCTCTCTAGATCTCTCTCTCTCTATGTTTCTTTTATTGTGTCTCTATTCTTTCAATCTCTCATTCTTTCAATCTCTCTATCTTTTATCTCTTACTCTCTATCTGTCTATCTCTCTCTCTATCTGTTTATTTATCTCTCTATATATCTATATCTTTGTTTCATTGCATCTCTATTTCTTTATCTTTTTTCATATCTCATTGTCTTTCTATCTCAATGTCTCTCTATCTCTATTTGTAAGTCCCTATATGTCTCTTTCTTTATGTCTCATATGTGTTTGTGTTTTTATGTCTCTCATTATCCCTCTCTCTCTATCTCTATGTCTATTTGTCTCCCTCTTTCTCTGTCTCTCTCACAATGTGTCTTTCTATCTCTCTATCTTTTTATCTTTCTATCTCTCTTTCCACCTTAATTTCTTTCTCTATCTCTATATAACTTTTTATATATCTATCTATCTTTCTCACACTCTCTCACTTGTCACTTTTTCTATCTATCTATCTATCTATCATTTTGTATATCTATCTTTCTATCTCTTTCTCTATTTGACACTGTCTCCCTAGCTCTCATTATAACTCACCATCTCTCTTTATCATTTTCTCTCTCTATCTATTTATCCGTCCCTCTCTCTGTCTATCTATCTTGCTATCTCTATCTCTCTATCTCTTAATATCTCAATCTTATTGTCTTTGTATCTATTTAAATTTCTATATTTCTATCTTTATATCTTTCTACCTTTATATTTGTCTAATGTTCTGTCTCTCTAGGTCTCTTTCTCTCTCTGGTTATTTGTCTATCAATCTCTCTTCCTTTCTCTCTTTATCTCTCTATTAATCTATCAATATTTATATCTCTATATCTATCTATCTATATCTTTGGCTCTCTATCTATCTATCTCTCTATATTTCTATCTCTCTATCTCTTAGTCTCTCTATCTCTCTCATTTTCTCAAACTCTCTCTCACTCTCTCACTCTTTCTTTTTATCTTTCTCTCTCTACATATATCTATCTCCCTCTCTTGTTTTTTTGTCTCATTATATCTCTATCTCTTTATCTTTTTGTTTCCCTATCATATGTTTCTCTCTCTCTATCTCTTTATCTTTTTGACTCCCTATCTCATCTATCTCTCTTTCTATTTATAATTCTATCTCTTTCTATCTCTGTTTGTCCTTCTGTCTCTCCCTCTCTATGACTCTCTTTATATCTCTGTCTCTCTATCTCTCTCTCTCTCTCTATCTTTATATCATTCTATCTCTCTGTCACTATATTTCTCTATCTCTTTTGTCTCTTTGTATCTTTGAATCTGTCTCTCTCTTTGTTTAACTATCATTCTATCGCTCAGTCTTTTTGTCCCTTTGTCTATCTCTTTGTCTGTCTCTCTATATCTTTATCTCTCAATTTCAATTTCTTTTTCTCTCTATTTGTCTATATATATATATATATATATATATATATATATATATATATATATATATATCTCTCTCTCTCTCTCTCTCTCTCTTATTCTAAATCTCACTCACTCACACACTCCCTCTCTTTTTCACTTTGTGTCCCTCTCACTCTCTCTATCTCTGACTATATCTCTATCTCTCTATCTATCTTTCTCTCTATATTTCTCTCTTTAATTTTTTCTCTCTATCTTTTTGTTTTTCGTTCTCTCTCTCTTTATCTCTTTGATCCACGTCTCTTTGACTCTCAGTCTTTCTGTCTCTCAATCATCTCTCCCATTCTCTATATATATTTCTTTCTTTATCTTTCTTTCTCTATCTCTATCTCTCAATCTTTCTATCTTTTTATATCTCTATCTTTGTATCTTTCAATCTTTCTGTCTATCTATCCATCTCTCTATCCTTTTGTCTCTCTATTTATCCATCTATTTATCTTCCTCAATTTCTCTCTCTTTTTTTCATATCTCTCTCTATTGCTCTATCTTTTAATCTCTTTATATTTCTACCTTTCTATTTTTCTACCACTTTGTCTCTCTATCTCTCTATCTATCTGTATATATATATATATCCCTTCCTCTCTCTGTCTTTATCATTCTATCTCTCTAGCTCTTTTTCTTTCTATCTCTATCTTTCTATCTCTTCATCTCTATACCATTTTGTATCTCTATCTCCATGCCTCTCTTTCTCTCTATCTCATTGTTTCTTTGATACTATCTCTTTCTGTCTCTATCTCTTTGTTGGACAATCTCAAGCTTTCTCTATCTATCTCAATCTCAATCTCTCTCTCTCTCTCTCTCTGGCTCTTTCTCTCTATTTTTTGTCTCTTTATTTCTATATCTCTTTCTCTATCTATTTGAAAAGATCCATTAAAGAATGATAATGATGCCGATAATTAAACTATTATAATTGTATTAGAATATTATAGTTTTTAAGACTTTCTATATGTTGCAGAATTCCATTGCTGATGTTCTTTATATCTCTATTATTTTTATATGTATTTATTTTTTGTACTGAAGATGGCACCTAAAGAATGTGAGCATGGCGGAGGTGGACGTGGATGGAAAAATGGATGAAATTCATCTAGTATATTACATCTCGTTGTACAGTTAGTACTATATCATACCCACCATATCTAGACTTCAAAATCAATATCACCATCACTGTCTTCATCACCACCACCATCACAACCACCATCACTATCATTGAGACCTTTACCATCACCTTTATCAAACATAAGGCTGCCACCCATTGTCCCTCCTACACTCACTTTTGATCCATCACCATCTTTTACACCATATTTTACACCAATAGTTTCTCTATTTATTACATCTTCGACATGATCAAATGCTATGCCTTCCTCTACATGCAGTGTTAAGTTAGTAATAGAGATTGTAGATGAGAGGTATAAGAAATATGTAAATATTACTTGAATTAAAAATTATGATGTTCTTGTTAATGGTTTTGTATTTAAAATATAGTTATAATTTGATTTTTTTCAATGTTATTTTTTTTTTATTTTTATAGTTTCATTCCATCTCACAAATGTCGGCTATAATTACAAAGTCTTTAAAGAAAATGGTTGATTTTAAAGTAATATAGTGGAAGAAAGTTTCTGAATCGACAAGAGAGACTAACTTTAATGATTTTTAGGTAAAAACAAATAAATAAAAGCATTGAAAATTAATTATCTAATTAATTAACTTTTATGTTGGATATTATTCAAGCTTTAAATAATTATGTCATTGTTATTAATATATTATTTTTTAAAATTTTCTATATAAAGAATCAGTGCACATGGGTACCAAAATTTGATGGACAGATAAAGTCATTGTGGGAGAGCAAAGCTGCTGAATGGTACTCAGATTTTGTCCAAAAATTAAAGATTCTAAAGATAGGCCTAATATTATATCCGCGGATGAGTGGCCCAAGTGGCTTAAGTATTGGGAGGAGCCATATGTGAAGAAAAAATTAGAGATAGCTAGCAAAAACTAACGAACTGAGGTAGCTGGACCACGTACAGAAATGTCTTACCACACAGAAAGGGTCCAAATCAATCATTGAGCATGCTCAAGATTTGATACAATTTATAACTTAAAAACATTTATATATTTAGTATTTGGCCTAATAGACCAAATAAATTAAATCTATGCATGGCTTAATTATTTTAGCTAAAATTTTCTAATATTTGTTAATTTTTGACTTAATAAATACATATTTTAGGTCGGAGAATTAGATCGAGATCCCAATTTTAATGAAATTTTTTGGAAGATGCATGTGAAGAAAGAGGATGGGTAATTTGTTGACAACAAGTCTCAGATGATTTCTATAAGAATCTATTATGTTTATAAAATTTTAGAATACTACAGTAAATTTTGAAGGTTGTGTGGAATGAAAAATATTAGATTTATTTTATGCATATCTAGAACAATATTTTTTTCTGTTATATCACAAGAACTCGTGGAGAAACGTGTGACATCTACTTCTCAATGAATTGAGGGTTCTATGGATCTTCAACCAATTGACTATGATCCTATCTAATTGAAGACCATAAGAGGTCAGAAGAAGCATCGAGTGTACAACATCGACTTGAAGGGAGTGATATTTTCTTGTAGCAGTTGTGCTTATAATTCCTCTGTCACAGTAGTGGTGGATGAGGTGGTCGAACAACAAGTAATAGAAACAAATGAATATTTTAAAGTTATGGAAACAAAAATGAAAGAGAAGGATGAGCAGATTACTCAATTGAAAGAAAAAAATGTTGGAAATAAAAGAAGAAAAGATGAGCTGATTATTCATTCGAAGAAAGAAATGTTGGCAATGAAAGAAGTGATTGATGAGATGAAAGAAAATAAGATTTTTATGTAACAACAAATATCCTATATGGAGTCACAGTTAGCACCCTTGACGTGAAAGATAGCATTCCGAGTTCCAGCAGTGAATCCACGCAAGATAGGCTAGCACAAATGCACCAGCTAATTATGAGGATGATTTTGTTTTAAATGATAATGAAACTATGTTATGTTTTTGTTTTAACCATGAAACTTTTGTATAAGAATTATTTTTGAACTATTTTTGGTTTTTGTTTATTTTAAATAACAAGGAATTGAAGAAAAGGGAGGAAGAATATGAGACATGCAAAAGTTTTTAGGGTTAAATATGTCATGGTGAAGTCAATTTGTAATGTGTCTGAATAAATATTATTGCTTCATAGCATCAGATGATAAATCAAAGCTGAGATAGAAACAAGAGAAGAAAAAAACTTTTGGATTTCTAGCTTCCTACTCCTCTTTCATATGCTCTCATAGAATTTTTTGGTATAGGTGAAAATGCATAATCTCATTCTGATTGTTGTAAAAAAAGATGTGGGACTATATAAAAGGAAATAATCTACAGGTATGACAACATCCATCGTCTTTTCCTCCCCCTAATGAGAATCCGTGGCACTATTCTTCAATTTAAATTAATCATTAAATGTTATTGTTTTTTAAAAGGAACCATCAAATAGGTAGAAAATAATATGCGATGATAAGTTGAAAGAGCTACTCCAACACTAGTCTTTCATTAGATTTGTAGTTTCAAAGCTCTTATCTCTTCACTTCTTGAAGAAGGAATAGTGAGCAACTTGCGAAAACATGATTTTTGCCTAAGTGTAGCTAAACAAGATGAGATTTTTTTGGTGTCAACATTTTTCTTGTAATTGGCTTTGTTCTTTGCTTGGCCGACTAACCTAAACATGATTCTTTGTAGGACATCTGTTGTGCAAACATGGTGTCAATTTTGGGAGTTTATGACTTCAAGTGTAACATGTTCATACAGCTTTTGGTTTTTGATTTTGATTTTTTGTTTGATTTTGATTTTTTGTTGATTTTGTTTTTGTTTTTGTATTTTGAAATGTTTCTACTGTAAAATGAAAGTTTTTCTGTTTGTGTTGATACTATTTGAGCCTTAAAATTGATGCAGTTTGAGCTTGTGCCAAGAAGAGGAGAGCTATATGTGACCAAAAGAAAGTCAGATTACTTCCATTTAGTGTGAGCCAACCCAAATTGGTGCAGTTTGAGCTTGTGCCAAGAAGAGGAGAGCTATATGTGACCAAAAGAAAGTCAGATTACTTCCATTTAGTGTGAGCCAACCCAAATTGGTGCAGTTTGAGCTTGTGCCAAGAAGAGGAGAGCTATATGTGACCAAAAGAAAGTCAGATTACTTCCATTTAGTGTGAGCCAACCCAAATTGGTGCAGCTAAAATATCTATCAGCCAAAATATCTATCAGCTAAAATATCTATCAGCCAAAATAGCTATCAACCAAAATATAACCCACACATTAAATCATTATTTATAATTTTTTTTAATTTTTCAGCACTATATTTATTATGCACACTACCATAACACATTACATGCATTCACTACCCACACTGACTCACAAAGCATGCCATACTACATTTATATAACTACCCACTACCATTACACACGCGGATCCATTGTGCACACTATCACATGCCACATGCCACAATGCCACCTGATTTGTGTCACACTACATACACATTTAGATTGCTGCACAAATGCAAGTGGTGCAATCTAGACTACCATAGGTGCATGGCTAACTTCCACGTAGTGCATGCTAGAATGCCACATGATGTGCCACCCTATTATTGCATGCTAGATTGCCATATGATGTGTCACTCTATTATTGCATGCCAGACTACCACATGATGTGTCATCCTATTATTGCATGCCAGACTGCTACATGATCTGTCACCCTATTATTGCATGCTCACACCTCTTTATTTGATTTCATTTTAAAAGTAAACTCATAAAAAACTCATAATCATTAATGTGTAATGAGAAAATTAAAAAAATATAAACCCTAACAGTATGAATGATAATATTCATATACTACCATTTTTATTCTAGTTTTTCTTCTTTTGAAGTTTTGCATCATATATCTTAAAATTCATTGCTTTTTTAAAGCTTTTTATTGAGTTCCATGGAACATATATAGCAATTAGCTGCGTATGTTCTTTGTTTCTTGATTATTAGTGCCTAGTTTTCCTACAGATGGACATCATTGGGTTATGTTGTGATGCGATGTGAATTACACTTTCAGGGAGAAGAAAGGAACTTTGGATTATTTAGCAAGATAGATGTTTGTACATTTGCTCTTAATATTTATGATGAGGGAAATACTCTGAGCATCATAACTGATTCCTTTGCTCATGGCACACATGTTGCTGCTATTGCTGCTGCTTTCCAACCACAGATATTGCTCTTAGCTATTGATGTTGTATTAGAATATTAAACTGTTATAATTGTATTAGAATATTATATTTTCAAAGACTTTCTATATCACTACAAGAAAAATCCCATATAGCTAGGGACAATTCTCTAGCTAAATGGGCATTTTTCGTCGATAAATGGGATATAGCGACGGATTACCGACGGATTAGTTTCCTATCTAAAGTGCTCCTTGCTAAAATTTAGCGAGGAAAAGTGTTTCTAGCTAAAAAGTTAGCGACGAAAAAATCCATTACTAAAAAAGACAAATTCCCTAGCTAAATTAGCAAGCTAAATGAGATTTTCCGTTGCAAAACGAAAATAACGATGGAAGATTCCCAAGCTAAAGTGCTGGTCGCTAAATTTTAGTAACGAAAATAGTTCATAGCTAAATAAATTTAACGACGGAAAAATTCATTGCTAAATTTAAGATTTCCCTACCTAGATTAGTAAGGAATTTTTCCCTAACAATTTTAATTTCAAAACTATTTTTAGAATTTAATTTATTTTAAAATTTTAATAAAATAATTTAATATTTTTACATAATTGAAACAAAAAAATAACAAAATTTTATTACATCTTATTAATCAATGTATCTATCAACATTGCATAAAGTATAATATATCCATTCATTGACATTGCTTTCTCTCCCACTACTCCACATATCGCCATTTTTCAACTGCAATAAAGCTGTCCGAGTCGTGACATGTAATGTCTAGTGAAAAATCCCATCACTTATACAAGCTTTATATGAGGAACAATGCGGTATCATATCTGTACGAAATTTAAACAACTCAGTCAAATTAAAATAAAAAAAAGTTATGTTTTGATAAATATATAATCCTTTTTATATATGTAAATATATATTAGTATTTCACTCGTACATATTTTACTGCAGTATATGTGCATAAAAACAACTATATTATGTGTATATAAAAACTATAGTATTATGTGTACATATAAATTGAGTACAAATATACTAAGTATATATGTACATAAAATATTGCAGTATTATATGTACGTATATACCGACTTTATTCGTACGTATATACAGCATTGGGTGTTGTTGCTGCTCTTGCTGCCACTGCTGCTCCCGCTGCTGCAGCTGCTCCTACCGCTGCTATCGCTGTCACTGTAACTACCAATACCACTGTTGTTGTCGCTGATGCATGCCGCTGCCTCTACTACTGCATGCTGATGCTACTGCTGCTGCCGATGTCGCCGTGGTCCCTGCTGCTAGTGTTGCCGCTGCATGCCACTGCTGCCGCTGCTGCCGATGCTGTTGCCGCTGCCGCTGGCCACTACCGCAACTGCCGTCGCTGTCGCCGATGCCACTGCTGCCGCCGCTACTACCACTGTAGCCGCTACTGCCACTACCGCCACTATCACTTCTGTCGTTGCTTCCGGTGCTACCGTTGCTTCCGGTGCAGCCGCTGCTACCGCCACTGCCACCGTTGCTTTCGGTGTAGCTGCTGTCGTCGCTGCTTCCGGTGCATCCATTGCTAATGCCGTAGCTGCTACCTCCGATGCCACCACTCCTACCACCGCCACAGCCACCGCCACCGTTGCTGCCGCTGCCACTGCTACCGTTGCTGCCCCGTTGCTACCACCACTGTCGCTGCCACCGCTACCATCATTGCCACCGTAGTTGCCGCCGCCGCTGCTACTATTGCTAACAATATGCTTTTACATACATATAATATGCTAAAACTCTACCCACAAAATTCGGAGACACACAAACATATTCATAGATATATAAAAATGGTTATTATAAACATGAACAAACACAAATTAAAGTTTATTATCATACAAATTAAACTAAAATTTAATTAAATAATTTAATATTTTTATATTAAATTAAAAAAAACAGAAACTATAAATGAAAATTTTAAATTAAACAAAAAAAATTCATTTAATAACTTATTCAAATACAATATTTTAAATAACTAAAATAAAAAAATAAAAAAATTATATTATATTTTATTAATCAATATATCTACCGATTGTCCGTAAAGTATAATCTATCAATGTATTGACATTGCTTTCTCTATCTCTCCTCCCCCGATCACCAACTTTCTACTGTGAAAAAGTTATCCTAGTCATGGTGCTTCATGTCTGTTGAAAAATCTAATCACTTACAAGCTTCGTATGGGAAAGAATGTGGTACCACAGTTGTCAAAAATTTAAACCATTAAATCAAATCAAAATAAATTTAAAAAAAAACTATGTTTTGATAAATATATTTTACTACAGTAAATATGTACATATATACTAGTATTTCACTCGTACATATATTACTGTAGTATTTGCACATATAAATTGCAGTATTATGCTTACATATATATCGAGTACATATATACTATGTATATATGTACATAAAATATTGCATAATTATATGTATGTATATACTGACTATATAGGTAAGTATATACCGTATTTGTTACCGTTGCTACTGCTCCCATTGTCACTATCACAGCTGCCGCTATGGCTGCTGCTAGTGCTGCTGTAGCTGCCGCTGCCACTACTGTCGCCGCTTTCACCGCTGAAAATAGGCTTTTACATAGATACAATAGGCTAAAACCCTACCCAAAAAATTCAGAGACACAAAAACATATTCACAGACATATAAAAATAATTATTATAGACACATTAAAGTTGATTGTCATACAGCTTCAACAAAAATCCAAAAGATGTCCAACAATTATATTTAAAGATAAAGAGAGTGCAAAAATAAAATATTTTAAAAATAATAAAGATAAGATAAGCTAGCCCTCCTTTTGATAAAGCTGAAATCCATAAATATGGGACCCATGCATTGGAAGGACCGCGGTAATGTCTGAATGCTTTGAATTAGGATTTTTTCTTTTGTCTCACATAATGTGTCATGCAAAGACTTATAATTAGGTTAATCGGAAAAGAAAAGAACAAATCCAAAATAAAAAAAATAGAAACCTGCAAAAAAAATATCATAATTATTTGCTACACATAGACAAAAATAAATAACAATTCAGAAATAATTCTCATACTTAATCATCCTCAAAATTTGGAGGGAATGCTAGCCTCTCCTACGAGGATTCACAGCTAGATCTCGGAATTCTATCTGCTGTGCCAATGTCACTAATTGTGACTCCATATAAGACATATGCTTTTGTATTACATTCTTAATTTCTTTCATCTCATGTTTCATTTTTTTAATTTCTTGCATTTCTTCCATCAAATTAGTATACTGCTCATCAATCTATTCTTTAATTTCATATATTTCTTCCTTCAAATTAGATATCTACTCATCCTTCTTTTTTATTTCAGTCTCCATAACTATAATACGTTCATTTGTTTCCAGTACTTGTTGTTTGACTAACTCATCCACCATTGCTGAGACAAATGAATTAAAAGTACGATTGCAACAACAAAATGCCACTCCCTTAGAGCCGATTACATACACTCGATGCTTCTTTCGACCTCCTATTGTCTCCAAATAAATAGGATCATAGTCAATTGGTGAAGATCCATAGAACCTTCAACTTGTTGATGAGCAGCTGTCACACGTTCCTCCATTAGGTCCTGAGATAAAATAGAGAAAAATACTATTCTAGATATAAAAAAAATATAATAAATATTTTGCATTCCAAACAATTTTCATAATGTACTGTAGTTTTATAAAATCTATTTAATATAACAAATTCTTATATCAATAATCTGAGACTTGTTATCAAAATACTAACCATTCACTTTCTTCACATGCATCTTCCTGAAAATCTCATAAAAATTTGGATCTCGATCAAATTCTCCAGCCTTGAATATGTTTTTATTAATTCACAAAAAAAAATGATAAAAAAATTTAACAAAATTAATAAAACCATGTAGAGATTTTATTTATTGGACTATTAGGACAACCACTAAATATAGAAATGTTTAGAATTTTAAAATTGTACTAAATCTCGAGCGTGCTCAATGCTCAACTTTGACCCTCCTATGTGTCGACAGATTTTTATACTTAGTCCAGCTACCTCACTTCGTTGATTTTTGCTGGCAATATCTAATTTTTTCTTTATATTTAGCTCCTCCTAATAATTAAGCCACTCGGGCTAGTCATCCTCGGATATAAAATCAGTCATTTCTTTCATATTCTTCAATTATGGCCAAAATAATAATACCGTTGAGTAGATTTGATTTCTCATAATGATTTTATCTTTCCATCAAATATAGGTGCCAATGTGCACTAATTCTATATATAGAAAAATGACAAAAGAATTTATATTAACAACAAGAACATAATTATTTACTACTTGAATAATAACCAACATAATATTTAAGTAATTAGATAATCATTTTTCCATACTTTTGTTTTGTTATTTTTACCTGAAAGTCATTAAAATATGACTCTTTTGTCGATTCAAAAACTTTCTTCTAGGAGAATGCTTTAAAATCGGCTAATTTCTTGAAAGACTTTATAATTGTAGTCGAATACTTGTGAGATGAAATAAAACTGTACAAATAAATAAATAACATTGAAAAAAAAACAAATCATAACAATATAAAAAAACCACTGACAGTAACATCAACATTTTTTTTTCAAGTCAATTCTACATATTTCTTTTACCTCCCATCCACAATCTCAATTTCTAACTTTGCACTGACTACAGAGGAAGGCACAACATTTGATGATGTCGTTGGTTTTGTAAATGAGAGAATAATCGGTGTAAAATGTAGTGTAGAAGATAGAGATTGATCAAAAGTGTGTGCATGTCCATAATGGGTGGTGGGCTTACATCTGATAAAGATAATAGTAGAGGTCTCAATAATAGTGATGGTGATAGAAATGAAGATGGTGATTGCGATGTTAAAGTCAGGATATGATGGCTATGAGATGGTACTGATTCTGCAACATGATGTAACATACTAGATGAATTTGGTTCATTTCTGTGTCCATGTCCACCTCCACCACGGCCACGTCCTTTAGGCACCATCTACTGTACAAAATAAAACATAGAATAGATAATAAAGATATGATGAACAAGCATGCATTTTATAATAAAACACATCGATATATTTCACAAAATATAAAAAGTCTTTGATGGTTTAAAATTATAAAAAAATTATAACAATTTTATTATTAGCATCACTGTCATCCTCTAATCGATCTTCTGATAATTCGTCTGATTCTGATAGAAGTTCAAACTCATCTTCAGATAGAAATTGATCATATTCAATTTCTATTATGCTACCAAATGAGTCACATAGATTTTTTGGATCTTCATCACATTCACAGGCTCAATATTATTTATGTCATCTTTCTGGAATGCTAGTGCAATATCTAAGGTTGCACTTCTTTGTTGCGATGTTGGTACTTCAAATTTTGATCGAGCTTTGATTTTGCAAACTGCCCACCAATCTCTCTTATCACAAGATAAACTCGGATATGTATAATAATATACTTGTGCGGCTTGAACTACCATAATAAATGATCCATATCTATTATATCTATGTTTATGGTTAACATCCACTAGCTTATAATCCGAATGAATCTTTGTGCTCACATATCGTGTAGGATCAAACCACTCACACTTAAATAATACAATCATGTTATTTTCGAGTTCAGAATACTCCAACTCAATAACTTCTTTGAGTTGACCATAATAATCAATCTCATCTGCACTATAACCCGAGCCTTTAATGCATACACCAATATTCATTATTGTTTTAGAAGAATCATGCCCGATTATGTGAAAGTTATATCCATTAACAAAATACTCAGGATAGGTTGTCACATATCTAAATGGGCCGTTACTTAGATTCTGAATGAAAATATTTGAATTTTCATTTGAAGGATCAATTGTCTGTGACATAAATTAAAAAAAATGATATTAACAAACAAAAGATACTAATAAATTAAATAATTCAAAAATTTAAAACTTAATAATTCTCACATAATTTGTTAACCAATTCACAAAATTAGTTTCCAGCATATGATTGACATCATTACTAGAAATTGCTGGTTGCCTATATTTTAGCTGCTCAACATAAATACTACACAAATATAAAAAGAGAGAGAAACATGTATATCAATTTTTAATAATTCTTATTAAAGATAAAATTAAACTATGATTAAACCTGCAACTATTTTAGGTATACATTCTCAATATATGGTGCAATCTTCTCACAATTAAGTAAAACGTAGCTCTGGGTTGCTTTATACTCTTCATCTATCATACATCTTTTTATTGCTCTTCCAAATGCTCTTCTAGGGTACTTGAAGATAGGTAGTTTCTCTAAAGAATCATCTTCTACCATCACATGACCTTCATTATTCCATGATACATTTCTATTCTTTGTATTGACATGATCCTCACAATAATAAAAACAAAATAATGACACTTCTTCTACTAAATATGCAATGCAAATTGAACCTTCAACTTTTGCCATGTTTTTAACATTCAATTTCAACTTACGAAGATACCTACAACCACAATGTTAGGTTTCAATTAGATTAAATTATAATATTACTTTATGTATGAAATAATAAAACACATCAAATTATATGTATTTATCTCTCAAAAGGATACATCCACCTGTATTGTACTGTCCCTGTAATCTTTGCTTCATATGCCAAATGGACCAGCAAATGCTTCATTGAGTCAAAAAAACTTGGTTGGAATATCCATTCAAGCTTAAAAATAATAAGTGGAATGTCATTCTCCAGCCTCACCATATCATCTATTTTGATTGTGGTTACAGTTAGCTGTTTGAAAAATAAACCGAGTTCTGCAAAAATACATGACAATCATGACTTTTCATTCCAAATAATTTAAGATTCTTCATATCCACGCATCTACCCATATTTGACACATCCATATTTGACACATATCAAGTGTGTAGCAAGCTTTAAAGAATTTTCTTATTGTCTCATTTAGTTTCAATTCAAGATGCTGACAGTAATCATTCAGTTCTTGTTTTGATTTTAAAATGTCTTTTGTTTTTCCGTCTATATTAAGGACATTGTTGAAAATATTGTCAACCATATTTTTTCAATATGTATTATATCCAAGTTATGACGAATTAAATTAGACTTCCAATAGGGCAAGTCCCAAAATATACTGCATTTCCTCCAGCCAAATAATTTGTCTATTTGTCCATTACTTCCAGTAGCATTCTTTTCGGTTACCTTCTTCAAACCCAAACTCTGAATCTCTGTAATAATATCATATTTTGAACGAACTACTGGTGCAACTGTCATCATAGTTTTATTTTTTCGAAATGCAGTTTTATTTCTTCGAAATGGATGATTCGTAAGTAGAAACTTACGATGATTATCAAACCATGACTATTTACCACTAAATTTGAGGGTAAATGCATAAGAATTTATCATGCAATACAGGCAAGTGAATCATCTTTCAGTCCTCCAACCATGCAACATTGAATATGCAGAAGATCACATACTATCCACATAAGGTCTGCCCACATAATGAAATTTTGCTTCTTTGAAATATCATATGTATTCATGCCAACATCTCACAAATGATTTAATTCTACAATAAGAGGCTGTAAGACATCCACCATGTCTTTCGGATTTTTTGGCCCTGAAACTAATATTGACAAAAACATATATTGCTCCATACACAACCATGGAGAAAAGTTATAAGGTATCACTATCACTGGCCATATTGAATACTATTGTCCAGATTGCTTAAATGGTTGAAATCTAATAGTGTAGAGACCCAATCTCACATTTCGACTTTCTGCTGCAAAATCTTGTTGTATATAATTAAAATGCTTCCAAGCAAGTGAATCTGATGGATGATGCATTACTCCTTCTTCAACCTCATGCTCAGAATGCCACCTCATATCATTTGCTATAGTATTTGATGCATATAGTATCTGTAATTGATGAATTAATAAAAAATAATATATCTTCTTAAAGATAACCATCAAATTTTGTCACGTATCTACAACACGAGGTGCATTCCTAAATTGAGGATGATCGCAAAACTTATAACTAATTAAATCACTATCACCACCCCAATAGAACATACATCCATTAAACAACAATCAATTTTTTCCACTGGTTGACCCATTCCTCGTAGTAACTTCTTAGTGTTGTAATAGTTATTAGTGATCAAATTATTATCCGGAACAATCTTTTTCATCAATTCTATCACCTAATCAAATAATTTCTAAGACATGATTTTCTGACTTAATGCTCATTAGTTGAGCCACAAGTGACAATTGTGAATATATTTTACAACCAGGACAACTTTTTCTATGCAGCTTTAAGTATTTCATAAAATTTTTGAGCTTCAGGATTAGGTGGTTCATCCATGTAATCCATATTGAAGTCAGCACTAGCAGCTTTCGTGATCATTATATGGTATGTGTTTGATGATTCTTCACCACAAGCAAATGATTCAGTACCCTCATTTTGGTCAATATTCAGAGCCATTATACTTTCCCCATGAAAAATTTAAACAAAATAATTTGGCACAAAGCCATATTTAGCCAAATGATATCTTATATATAGTGTTTGCATCATGAAAAGGGATATTCCGGTACTTGCAATGAATACATGGACACTTCATTTTTTCTCCATCCATCAATCTTGATTGACTACATTGCAAAATTGATGAAAGTTTCAAGTCTTGTCAACAAATCTTTATTCAAAAATCTATTAATAACCCTTCTGTACATCCACTGATGATCTGAACTCAATTTTCCCTTTTTTATTTACAAAAAATAATGGCCAATCATTTTTTTGAATAAAACATTCTATTACTTCAAAATATACAAATAATTTTATAAAATTACTTACAGATAAATATTTAAAAATTAAATATCGTGAATATCGAGGCAATGCATTTGCAGAATCTACATTAATAGATAAAGCAATTTTTAACATGATAAAGATTAATATATATCATAGTAATACTAGATAAAGGGTACAAAAATATGATAATGCACAAGAAAGGAAAGCAAAAAAGAAAGACATTTAAAGTTTGAAGGAGAGGGAGAGGGAGAGGGAGAGAGAGAGAGAAGGTGGGGAGAGAGAAGGGCAGAGAAATGGAGAGATGCGAGGAGAGAGAGAGAGGGAGATAGAAGGAGGGGAGAGAGGGGGAGAGAAATGGTGAAAGGGAGAGACGGGGGGGGGGAGGGAGAGGGGTAGAGAGAGAGAACAAGCAACAAAGATAAGTGAGAAAGAAAATAACAGGAGAGAGAGTGACAAACAAAAAGAAGAAGAGAATGACAGAAAGAATTATAGAGGGAGAGAGAGACACACAGAGAGTACATTATTAGAATGAAGAATTATATAAAAAAAATAAAATTTATTCAGTACAAACCTATCAAATATTACATCTTTTGTTATACATAAGTTCATATTTGAGCCTGAGGCCCAAGGGCTGGGATTAGGTAAGATTGCGACCCTTATTTGTATTATACCATATATGAGCCTGATCAACGGACACTCTCATGCTATGTGCTTACATATTGTTGATATTATATCTTTAGCCATTTTATTTCAAGTTAGTGCAACAAAACAGTATTATCCCATATATAATTATTTGTTAGGATACACATAATAAATGTAGTTATAAATAATTACATATAGTTATACATCTAATTATATATAGATATATGCATACAAGTAGTTATAAGTAAATATAAATAAATGTATACAAAGTTATAAACAATTATATAGATTTACATATATGTATGCATAATTAAAAATAAAGTTATATTTATTTATATAGAGTTTTTTATAGTCATACTAATATTTATATATAGTTATACACATTTAGTTAAACATTATGTTGTATGTTTTTATACATATAATTATAAGTATAGTTACATGTGGTTATACATATGGCTACACGTATAGTTAAACTTATATTTATACATGTATATATAAATATATTTTTTCATATAATTACATATATTTATACATATAGTTATATATAGGTATAGATATACTAAAAAACATTTTTTATACTAATATATAAAAATGTATATTAAATACATGTTAATTATATATTTAAATATAGTTATGTATAAAGTTTTTATAGTTATACATATAGTAAGATATAATTATTTATAGTTATATGTTATTATACATATAATATATATAGTTATAAAAATTTATATATCGTTAAACATTTAGTTATACACACACACACACACACACACAATACAAGTAGTTATATTTAGTTATACATAAATATATACAATGTTATAAACAAATATATAGATTTACATATATGTATAAATAGTTAAAAATATAGTTATATTTAATTATATAAAGTTTTATTTAGTTTTACAAATATTTATATAGAGTTATACACATAATTAAACATAATGTTTTATGTTGTATGTTTTAATACATGTAATTATAAATATAGTTACATGTGGTTATACATATAGTTACACATATAGTTATACTTATATTTATACTTGTAGGTATATATATTCATTCATATAATTTTATATATTTATACATATAGATATGTATAGGTATTGATATAGTAAAATACATTTTTTATACTAATATATACAAATGTATATTTAATATAAGATGTAAATTATATATTTAAATATAGTTATGTATAAAGCTTTTATAGTTATATATATAATAAGATACAATAATTAATAGTTATATGTTATTATACTTATAGTATATATAGCTATTAATATTTTAAATATTTATACATATAGTTATATATAAATATATTCATACAAATAGTTATACATAAATATATAAAGTTATAAATAAATATATAGATTTACATATATGTATAGATAGTTAGAAATATAGTTATATTTAATGTTGTAGAGTGTTATATAGTTATACAAATATTTATACATAGTTATACACATATAGTTAAATATAATATTGTATGTTATTATACATGTAATTATAAATATTGTTATATGTGGTCATACATATAGGTACACATATAGTTATACTTATATTTATACATGTAGGTATATATATTTTTTATATAATTTTATATAGGTATACATATAGTTATCTATATGTATATATATATGGTAATACACATTTTTATATACTAATATATAAAAATGTAAATTAAATATATTTTGTTAATTATATTTTTTAATATAGCTATGTATAATATTTTATAGTTATTCATTTAGTCAAAGACAATTATTTTAGTTATATGTTCTTGTACCTTTGGGATCCAATGGCAAAAAGACACAAAACAGAAAACAAACAAGTTCAGCTTACAACAGATCAGAACAAAGTAAATGCGGTCTTGTATTTCAAGCGTACAATATATAAATATAAATACAATTTGAATCTCCCTAGAAACAGATGATGTCATCCACATAATAGAACAACACTCAAGCAAAATAGTCAAAGAATAGATCCACATCCAGATATGTCAACAAAGTTTGCCTAATCATGCTAAAATTATTTATGATTTGCTGGCAATGTAATTGGAAAGCCAATCAAGACCCTCGTAGAGACCCTTGCCAGAGGTAGCATAGGTGCTCTTAATGTGCCAATGGCATTGGAGAAGAGAGTGAAATCCTAGCTTGTCAGTAATTTCAGATGCATTCAGCGCATTGAGAAAATCTTGCTTATTGGCAAACACCAGTAAAAATGCATCTCGAAGCTTTTCCTCATTTAGCATCCTATGCAACTCATCTTTGACTTCAACAACTCGATCTCTGTCATTGTTGTCCACCACAAATATAAGACCTTGGGTATTTTGTAAGTAATCCCTCCAGAAAGGGTGAATCTTGTCTTTGACCCCCAACATCCCACATAGTGAAATTGATGTTTTTGTATTTAACAGTCTCTACATTGAAGACAATAGTAGGAATTATGGTGACAATTTCACCAAGCTTCAACTTATACAGAATGGTTGTCTTTCCGCCAGCATCAAGACCTAGCATCAAAATCCTCATCTCCTTATTGGCAAACAGCTTACTGAACAGCTTTGTGAACGTAAACTCCATTTTTTTCACTAAATCTCAATCTCTTTGTCATATGGTAGTAAAGAGATCTGATGAGAGAAAAAAAAAGAATCAATAGACCTCAAGAGATGGTCATCAGAGAGGGAGGTCAGCCTATATATGTTTTTATACATATAGTATATATAATTAAAAATATAGTTATATATAGTTAAACATATAAGTATATATAAATATATTCATACAAGTAGTTATAAGTAGTTATACATAAATATATACAAAGTTATAAATAAATATATAGATTTAATTATATGAATACATATTTGTATACATAGATTCAAATATAGTTATATTTAATTATATAGAGTATTACATAGATATACAAATATTTATATATAATTATACACATATAGTTATAAATATGTATCTAGTTAAATATATATTTATATATAATATTTTTATATAATATTTGTATATAATATTTTTATAGTTATACGTATAGTAAAATTCAATTATATATAGTTATATATTATTAAACATATGATATATTTTGTTAAAAATATAGTTATATAGAATTACTCATATAGTTATAAAATATTATATAGTTTAAAAAATAGTTATATATAGGTATTAATATAGTTAAAAAAATAGTTTACATAGTTACAAATATAGTTAAATATTATTATTAAGAGTTTTATATAGTTATACAAATATTTATAAATAATTATCATATACTATGATAACAACACACTCTAAAATATCTAATTGAATTACACCACTATAGATAAAGAACTTGTATCAACAATCTTTTCTTTTGGAAAATTAATATTATATTTAGTGAGGACCAAAGTCATAGTATATACTCAATATTCTATAATCAAATATCTCATAGAAAAGTAAGATGTCAGCACTAGATTGATTTGATGGATTTAACTATTACAATAGTTTGAACTAGAGATATTAGATAAGAAATGTACATATAATCAAAATGAAAATAGCTTATCAATACTAGAAAAAGAAGATAGAAAAGTTGTTGAAGAAGATATTAGATAGATTTATTTATTTGAAAAAATTAAAGTATTGAATGAAAATGTAACACCATGGTATTTAGTATTGAATGAACCTTTATCATTACAAGCATTACTCTGATCAAATTTTTAGGAAAAGTGTAATAGATGTGAGATTATTGTATCTTGTAATAATGTCACTTTTTGCTTCTCTTACGAATTTTGTGGAACATGTTAATATTTATGTGCTCAAGTATTTTTCTTCTCAAAATTAATGTGAGACTACATCACATATATATTTTAGAAATTTTTTATAATATTTATTACACAAACATATTGTTATTTGTTTTGAAAATTACAAAAAGAATTTTAACAAATGAACATTTTATTAGAAATCAATTTTAGTTAAATGATATAAAGTGAAACAAAAATACAAACCCTAAACATATTAAATCATAATGTATTTTACAGACATATAAATATATAATAAAAAAATATTTAAGATTGAAAGAATTAAATTTAAGTTCCTAAAATATATGGGAAAATGATAAAGATTTATATAATATCCAAAGAAACATGTATGAATGAGATGAATGATATGAATTGATATTAAGTTTATGAAGCATGTAGTTATACATGTTGTCGGTGTAGTTATATATATTTTTTCATGTATTTATATATATTTAGACATATAACTATGTATAGGTATTGACGTAGATAAATAAATTTATATATTGTAATATGTTGATATACATATTGTTAAATATATATATATATATAGTTATATATATATATATATTAAATATATATATAGTTATATATATATATTAAATATATATATATAGTTTTGTTAAATATATATATATATATATATATATTAAATATATATATATATATATATATATATATATATATATATTAAATATATATATATATATATATATATATATATATATATACAGTTATATATATATACATATTTTTAAATATATATATATATATTTAGACATATTAAATATCTGTTGTTATATATATATATAGTTTTGTTTATGTATACTATTTATGTATTCTGTTTATATATAATTATGTATATTAATGTAGATAAATACATTTATATATAGTAATATGTTTATATACATATTGATAAATACAGTTATATATATATATATATAACTGTATATTAAATATATGCTATTATATATATATATATATAGTTATGTTTATATATGCTGTTTTTATAGTTATATAGACATAGTTATGTTTAAATAGTTTATGTATACTATTTTTATAATTATATAGATATAGTTATGTTTAAATACACATATAAAATACACTTATATTTATGTAAACTATTTTTCTATACTATATATAGTTATGTATATTGAAGTAGTTATTAATTCGGTATGCCTACTGTGCACCATCAAAATCCACACAATGACAATGCATTATATTACAAATGCATGAAGTATGTATACGATTAAGTATATATACGCAATCCAAGCAAACCATGGTGAATAAAGGAGAATAATTTCGGAAAGTGAAGAATAAAGTTTTCTCTCAATCTGTCTATCTATCTTTATCCATCCATCCATCCATCTCTCTCTATTTCATTATCTCTCTATCTTTCTATCTCTATCTATATCTCTCACTCTCTCTGTCTCTCTATATCTCTATCTATCTATCTATCTATTTATATTTTTCTCTCAATCTGTAATGACCCGTACCAAATAATAAAGTTTTTAATATGTTTGACCAAGTTTGACCAATAATTAATAGGTGGGGCCAAGTTGACTTTTTTAAAGATAAATAATTTTCAGTTGACTAAGATGCCATTTCGTAGGCTACATCTATATGAGTTCATAGTCAGGGTGAATGTCAGATTTGACTTAGGTATTTAACGTTATGGCCATGAGAAGTTCAAACAATAGTATCATATCAGTGTCCATGATCGTCCTCAATTTTAACCTGAAAATGATCCTAGATTCTATATATACTCAGTTTTACATGCCAAATAAAACCCTAGCCCAAAACACTCATTTTATAATCAAAAATCCTAGAAAAATCTTCCAAGACCCATGGATCCTTAACTGGGTCATTTTGACCTGTTTTCAGGCTAATTAGGTTTAGCCAGAATTTTCCATTCTCTGGCCTTTTCATGTCAACACATAGCTATCTCACCCTATTTTTGTACTCACTCTAAATTCATTTCCATTATCATTTTCTTTAGATTTTTTACCGTTTGGAAGATACGACGAAAATAAGATTGGATGACGGCTGGATCGAGTTTTCCAGCTACCACAACAACATTTGGACCAAGGTAAGTGTACTGGTGTGTTCCTTGTCTCTTAGGCTTTCCTTTGATATAATGTTTATAATTTTTTGACGTCATTTGTTTAATTTTTCATTTTTGGGTCATTTAGGAAATTATAGAAATGGTTTGGACTGAAATTGGGTATTAACTGATCAAATTAGGCAAATTTGAAGTAGGATCAGTGAAATTGAAAATTTTTATGATTTATTAGAATATTTAATTTCAAAAAATTAGCCTGAGTTAAAAGTCTCAATTTTAGGCACTAGGTCTATATGACACACTGCATAATTTTACCTTTTGGAATCCAATTTAGATAGTTTCATGGTTTTAAAAATTATTCTATGATATTTGAGACATCTCAATGTCTTTGGTTTAGTTATTAGAGTCTATATTAATTTTTTTATTATATTACATGCACTCATGCTGAGCTTAGATATGATACTATAGGAGAAAAGGATTGAGTATCTATAATCTATGAGTAGTTTATATGTTTTAAATATTTTGGGGTATTATTATATTATTTAATCGTGGTTAATTATTTTATAAAAACAAATTATCATTTCATGTGAATTTTATCAATATTTTAAATATTTGGAAATTTTACTAAGTTCATGGATAAATTTGTGGTATTTATTGATTTTGGTATGAATTGATGAATAAAATTTATCAATTTATTTGATTGAGTTGTTGAAATTAAATTCATAAATGTTTAATTTATAATATAGTATCATTAAAAAAGTATATGTGAGTAAGGATATAATGTGGGTTGTTATAATATTGATGTACCATATAGTACTAGAGGTTCAATTCATTATTTATATTATAGTGCACTAGGTTTACCATGGTATCTTGAGGTGGGTTTCATCTAATGGTTATATATTATTTATACGGTGTCATGAGGTTTGTTTCATCCAATGGTTATATATAATTATTTCCACGGT
The DNA here is from genome assembly GCA_029783825.1 of Sapria himalayana. Lineage (NCBI taxonomy): Eukaryota > Viridiplantae > Streptophyta > Magnoliopsida > Malpighiales > Rafflesiaceae > Sapria > Sapria himalayana. The sequence continues at coordinate 55,813 of JAREIK010000728.1, read as the reverse complement.
GTCGTGAGGTTGGTTTGGTTATATATTTTTTCCACGGTATTGTAAGGTTGGTTTCATCCAATGGTTATATATTATTTTCACAGTGTCATGAGGTTGGTTTCATCTAATGGTTATATATTATTTCCATGGTAATGAGGTCAGGTTTACCTAATGGTTTATTATTATTATTAGTATTATCATGATACCTTTCTTTGTTGAAGGTAATGAGGTGGGGTATCCCTAGGTTTATGATCGGTATGATACATTAATGGTTTCTGAGTAAGCTATAATCATTTCAATATTTATGGTTATTGTTTTTTCATGATTATTAAAAGCTCAATTTTTATGTTGTAAATAAATTCAGGTTATAATTTTCTTATTAATAATTTAAATTAAATTTTTGAGCATGATTTTCATATTGTTGATTTGGGTATAAGTTTGGATCTTGTAAAATGATTTTAAACCAGGAACCTTACAAAAAAGTAGACGCGAGGTCTTGGGAAAATGAATTTTCAAAAATAAAAATATTATTTTTCCTTATAAGTTATGCTACTCACTGAGATTTATTATCTCACATTTTATTGTTTTAAATACGTTCCCTATGTCCAGAAAATTCATAGAGACCTACATCGTGTCATCTTCTACAATACTCTTTCTACTATAGTTGTAGTATTTTATTATATCTATATGTCTTTATTTTATCTGACTTGTTTATTTCCATTTGTACCTCCTAAATTAACAAACATTCTTAGAATGCTCTGATTTTAGTATTGAACTCATATGAGTCTTTATTATATCTGTTTGTGGTTATGACCGTCAATAAGATAGGTCAGTTGTTGATTTGAGCTACTGTGAATTTTTTTGTATATTAATGTATGTGTTTACTCTCTTTCTAAAAGTAGGGTTCCATTGGATATTCTCTAGGGATTGTATAGTGGGACTTCACTAGGTGGGACAACCCGGGGAATCCTTGGAGGGTATCCAGGTTGGGTTCTATCACTATCTTTCTATCTCTCTCTCACCCTCTTTCTATCTATCATTGTCTTTCTATCTCTCTATCTCTCTCTTTCTCTTTCTTTCTCGGCCTCTCTATTTTTCTTTGTGCCTCTTTTATCTTTGTCTTTATGTCTATTTGTTTCTCTATCTTTTTATATCTCTGTCTTTTTCTCTATTTATTTCTATCTCTTTATCTCTCTAGTCTCTATCTATCTATCTCTCTATTTATATATATATATATATATATATATATATATATATATATATATATATCTCAGTCAATCTATCTCTATGCCTCTTTGTCTCTGTGTCTTTGTCTTTTTTTTCTCTTTAACTCTCTATCTCTCTTCCTCTATTTCTCTCTATCTTTCTATTCCACTATCTTTCGCCCTCTTAGTTTCTTTGTCTCTATCTTTATGTATCTCTATTTGTATCTCTTTCTTTTTATATCTCTCTATCTCTATGTTTATCATTATTTATATCACTCTATTTCTCGAATTATTTAACTCTTCTTCTCTCTCTTTGTATCTTTATTTATTTCTATCTCTCTATCTATATTTATATGTCTTTCTATCTCTATCATTCTTTATCTATATCTCTTTGCCGCTTGGTACCTCTATGTTTTTCCTTATCTCCATGTCTCTCTATCTCTCTATCTTTTTCTCTATCCCTATATCTCTCTATCTTTCACTTTATCTCTCTCTGTCTCTTTTTCTCTCTCTATCTCTCTATCTCTCTATTTCTCTATCTCAGTCTCTGTCTCTGACTCTATCTCTCTCTCAGTCTCTGTCTCTGACTCTATCTCTCTCTCAGTCTCCATCTCTCTATCCCTCCCTCTATCCCTCTCCCCCTCTCTATATCTCATAATCTCTCTAGCTCTCTCTCTCTCTCCCCCTCTTTGTATCTCTCTCTCTTTTTCCGTATATATCTCTTTGCCTCTTTGTCTCTTTGTCACACACACACACACTCTCTCTATATCACTATTTCTATCTCTCTATATATATCTATCTCTCAATCACTTTTCTCTATCTCTCTCTTTACCTTGCTCTCTCTCAACCTCTCTATCTCTCACATTGTATATCTCAAAAACTCTTTCTATCTCTCTATCTCACTATCTCTGTCTTTATGTCTATCTCTGTTTATACCTTTCAATCTCTCTCTCTCTCTCTATCTTTGTTTCTCTATCTCTTTGTCTTTCATTCTCTCTATTTCTTTGTCTCTTTGTCTCTCTATATCTATGCCTCTTTGTCTCTTTGACTCTCTATCTCCATCTCTCTGACTTTTTTATATATCTATCTCACTGTCTCTTTGTCTCTTTGTCTTTCTATCTCTCTTTCTCTATGTTTTTCTCTATCCTTTTTTGTCTATATATATATATATATATATGTATATATCTTCCTATCTCTATATCTTTCTCCATCTCTCTCTCTCCCTCTATTCCTATCTTTTTATCTCTATGTCTCTCTCTCTCTCTCTCTCTTTTTCTATGTATTATTATCTCTTTTTCTCTCTCTCTGTCTCTATCTCTCAATCTCTCTATCTCTATTTCTTTATCTCTCTATCTCTATATCTCTCTAACTTTCTTTCACTCTATCTCTATGTTTCTTCGTCTCTCTCTCTCTCTCTCATTCTCTCGCTATCTCTCTCTCATTGTCCCTCTATCTCTCTATCTATCTATCTTTTTATCTCTATGTTTCTTTCTCTATCTTTCTATCTCACCATCTCTCTATCTTTCTTTCTTTCTCAACCTCTCTCTCGCTCTATTTCTTTCTTTGTCTCTCTCAATCTCTCTCTTTCTTTGTCTCTCTTTTTCTCTCTTTTTGACTCTCTTTCTTTCTATCTTTATATCTCCCTATCTATCTTTATATCATTCTATATCTCCATATCTCTATCTCTCTGTCTTTTTATTCCTCTATCTTGCTGATACCCTGTCTCTCTCTCTATGACTATATTTATTTTTCTCAGTTGTCTCCCTCTTTCTCTTTCTATCTCTATTTCACCTCTCTATCTCTTTCTCTCCTCAATCTCTCTCTCATTCTCACCTTCTCTTTCTCTCTCTTTGTATATGCTATGTATCTATTTCTCTATCTATCAATCTCTTTATCACTTTTTGTCAATCTCTTTCTCTATTTGTTTTTTCTGTCTATCTCTATCTATCTCTTTATATCTCTATCTAATTATATCTTTGTTCCTTTATATTTTTTATTCTCTCTTTGTATCTCAAACTCACTCTCTTTTTCTATTTATCTCTCTTTCGTTCTCTTCCTCTCCCTCATCTCCTCCCCCTCACCTCTCTCTATTTCTATCTCTTTATCAATCTCTATGGGTATATATATATATATTTATTTATTTATTTATATTTATACACACACACACACACACACATATATATATATCTCTCTCTCTCCCTCTTTTACTATCTATTTATCTCTCTCTTTCTTTCTCTATTTGCCTCACTATATTAGTATATCTATTTCTATTTTTCTATCTCAGTATCTCCCTCTATCTTTCTCTCTCTAAATCTCACTCTCTATCTATCTATATATCACTTTATCTCTATCTCTCAATCTTTTAATCACACACACACTCTCTCTATTTATTTATTTATTTTTCTCTCTCTCTATTTATCTCTCTCTCTCTCTCTCTCTCTCTTTCTCTCTCTCTTTTTCTCTCTCTTTTTCTCTCTTTCCCACTTTGTTTCTCTATCTCTTTATCTCTCAATCTCTCGTTCTCTTTGTCTCTCTCTAGCTTTCTCTCTCTCTCTCTCTATCTTTCCATCTCATTATCTCTATGTTTCTTTATCTTTCTATCTATTTATCTCTCTATCTATTTGGCTCTCTATCTCTCTTTGTCTCAATCTCTCTATATCTTTATCTCATTGTCTCTTAGTCTCTCTATCTTTCTATCTCTTTGTCTCTATATGTCTCTATCTCTCTATCTTTCTATCTCTTGTCTCTCTGTCTCTCTCTCTATCTCTATCTGTTCGTCTCTCTTTATCACTTCATCTCTTTTTATATCTCTTTGTCTATATATTTCTTTATATCACTCGGTCTCTCTTTCTGTATCTTTATATCTCTATCTCTTTATCTCTCTCCATCTCTCTCTATTTCTTTCTCTTTATCTATATGTAACTATCTCTTTATCTCCTTTTCTCTGTATCTCTCTCTCACAATCTTTCTGTCACTATCTTTTTTTTTGTCTTTATATATCTCTCTCTTTCTTTCTCAGTCTAATTCTATCTCTCACTCTATCTCTCTCTTATTTTATCTATATCTCTCTCTCCATCTATATGTTCCTTACTCTCTGCCTCTTTTTTCTTCTCTTTATCGCTCTTTCTCTACCTCTCTCTCTCTAATTATTTTTCTCTCTCACTATCTATCTATCTTGATCTCTCTCTATCTCTCTCAATCACTATTTCTCTATCTCTGTCTCTCTATCTCTATGTTTTCTCTCTATCTTTATTTTTCTTTCTATCGCTACATCTCTATGTTTCTTTCTTTGTCTCTCTATCTCTTTATCCTCTACCTTTTTCTTTTTGAATCTCTCTCTTTCTATCTATATATATCTCTTTCTATCTCTTAGTCTTTCTGCCTCGATATCTTTTTATCTCTCTAACTCCCTCATTATCTCTCTCTCCTCACTCTCACTCTCTCTCTTTGTATCTCTATCTCTTTATCTCTATTAATATTTGTCTCTCTTTCTCTCTCTTTATGTCTCTCTATTTCTTTATATCTCTCTATCTCCCTCTCCCTATCATTCTATCTATGTACTTCTCTATCTCTATGTCTCTCTATCTATATATATCTCTCCTTGTCCATGTCAATCTCTATATGTCACTATCTTTATTTGTATCTCAATCTATATCTCTCATTCTCTCATTCTCTCTCTCTGTATCTCTTTATAAATTTATTTATCTTTCAATCTCTATATTTCTCTTTCTATCTTTATATCTCTCTAGCCCTTTGTCTCTTTTTCTCTATCTCTTTATCTATCTATTTGTTTGTCTCTCTCACTCTTAATATCTCTCTCTTTCTTACTATTATTCTCTAGATCTCTCTCACACTCTCTCTCTTAATCTCTCTATCTCTCTAGCTCTATAGATCTCTTTCTTTCTCTCTTAATCTCTCTCTCCCCCTATCTTTATATATATATATATATATATATATATATATATCTGTCTGTCTATTTGTTTGTCTGTCTATCTCTCTCTCTATCTCTCTTTCTCTCTCTCATTCTCTATCTTTGCATCTCTATTCTCTCTATAGGTATTGATAAATCAAGTTCTCTCTATCTCTCTCTATCTCTCTATTTCTCTTTCTTTTTTCTCTATCTCTTTATCTCTATATCTTTCTATCTCTCTATCTTTCTGTATCTCTATCTCTCTCTCTTTCTTTCAATCTCTCTATCTTTATCTCATTCTCTGTGTCTCAATCTTTCTATATCCCTCTATATCTCTTTCTCTCTCTATTTATCTATCTTTCTCTATCTCTTTATATCTCTCTAAATCTCTATCTATTAGTCTCTCTCTCTCTCTGTATCTCTCTCTCTATTTCTCTCTCTCTATGTCTCTATCTCCTTAGATCTCCAATCTTCCACACACACTCTCTCTATCTATGTCTCTTTATCTCTTAATCTCTCTCTCTCTTTCTCACTCTATCTCTGTCTCTCACTCTCTATCTCTCTCTCTCTCTTTATTTTTTTATATTTTATATCTCTATCAATGCCTTTCTATATCTCTCTCTTTTTTTCCCTTTCTTTCTCTATCTCTATCTTTATCTTTATCTCTATCTCTCTGTCTCATTATCTCTTTATCTCTGTGTCTCTATATCTTTGTATCTCTGTCTCTTTGCATCTCTATCTATCTATATATCTATCTATTTTTTTACCTCTCTGTCTTTCTCTCTCTATCTTTCTTTCACTCTCTCTTTATCTCTCTATCTTTCTTTCTATCTCCTTATCATTTTTTTCACTCTATTTCTATCTTTATATCTTTACCTTTATCTATCCTTCTCTCTCTCTCTCTATGTGTGTCTCTCTCTCTGTATATTTCTATCTATCACTTTCTCTTCATCTCTATTTTTATATCTTTATCTCTATCTCTATGTCTTTCTCTTTCTGTCTCTCTTTCTATATTATATTGTCTCTCTATTTCTCTATCTATTTGTTACTTTGTCTCATTCTCTCAATTTTTCTCTATTTCTATCTCTCTCTCTCTCTCTCTGTCTTTTAATCTCTTCATCTTCTTTTCTCTGTCTCTTTATCTATCTATTTGTTTGTGTCTCTTTCCCTCTCTCAATATCTCTCTATTTCTTACTATTGTTCTTTAGATCTCTCTCTCCCCCTCTCTCTCTTAATCTCTCTATCTCTCTAGCTCTATAGATCTCTTTCTTTCTCTCTTAATCTTTCTCTCTCTCTCTCTCTCTCCCTATCTTTATATATATATATATATATATATATCTGTCTATCTCTCTCTCTCTCTCTCTTTCTCTCTCTCTTTCTCTATCTTTGTATCTCTATTCTCTCTCTAGGTATTTATAAATCAAGTTCTCTCTATCTCTTGATATCTCTCTATTTCTCTCTCTTTTTTCTCTATCTCTTTATCTCTATATCTTTCTATCTCTCTATCTTTCTGTATATATCTCTCTCTTTTTTCAATCTCTCAATCTCTCAATCTCTCTATCTTTATCTCGTTCTCTTTGTGTCAATCTTTCTATATCCCTCTATCTCTCTCTTTCTCTCTCTATTTATCTATCTTTCTCTATCTCTTTATCTCTCTAAATCTCTATCTATTAGTCTCTCTCTCTCTCTGTATCTCTCTCTCTATTTCTCTCTCTCCCTCTATCTCTCTCTCTATGTCTCTATCTCCTTAGATCTCCAATCTTCCACACACACTGTCTCTTTCTCTATCTATATCTCTTAATCTCTTTTTCTCTCTTTCTCACTCTAGCTCTCTCTCACTCTCTTTGTCTCTCTCTCTCTCTCTTTATTTTTTTATATCTTTATATCTCTATCAATGCCTTTCTCTCTCTCTCTCTCTCTGTCTCATTATCTCTATATCCCTGTGTCTCTATATCTTTGTATCTCTGTCTCTTTGCATCTCTATCTATCTATTTTTTTACCTCTCCATGTCTTTCTCTCTCTATCTTTCTTTCACTCTTTCTCTTTATCTCTCTGTCTTTCTTTTTGTCTCCTTATCATATTTTTCACTATATTTCTCTATCTTTATATCTCCCTTTATCTATCCCTCTCTCTCTATGTATGTCTCTCTCTCTATATATTTCTATCTATCACTTTCTCTTCATCTCTATTTTTATATCTTTATCTCTATCTCTATGTCTTTCTCTTTCTGTCTCTCTTTCTATATTACATTGTCTCTCTATTTCTCTATCTATTTGTTACTTTGCTCTTTCTCTCAATTTTTCTTTATTTCTCTCTCTCTCTCTCTCTGTCTTTTAACCTCTTCATCTTCTTTTCTTTGTCTATGTGTTTCTTTCTCTCTCTTTCTCTCTCACACTCTATCTCTATCTCTTTCTTTATATCTATCTCTTTCTCATTACCTCTTTTTGTATCTTTGTCTCTGTCTCTCTATCTTTCTAACTCATTTTCTCTCTATCTCTTTGTCTCTCCCTCTCTCTCTCTTTTTTTATATCTTTATATCTCTATCAATGCCTCTCTCTCTCTCTCTTTTTTCTCCTTCTTTCTATATCTCTATCTTTATCTCTATCTCTATCTCTCTGTCTCATTATCTCTTTATCTCTGTGTCTCTATATCTTTGTATCTCTGTCTCTTTGCATCTCTATCTATCTATCTATCTATCTATTTTTTACCTTTCTATCTCTTTGTCTCTCTACCTCTTTCTATCTATATCTCTCTCTGTCTCAATCTTTCTTCCTCAAAATCTTTTTATCTCTATCTATCTATATATATATATATATCTCTCTCTCTTACTATCTCTTTCTTTTTCCTCTCTATCTATATTTGTCTCTCTATCTCTCTATTTAACTCTATCAATATTTGTCTCTCAATCTCTTTTTCTTAATGTCTCAATTTTTTTTCTCTGTCTCTTTATCTCTCTACCTTTATCTTTCTGTCTCTCTATATATTTCTATCTCTCTCTCTTTCCATCTCTCTCTTTTCACTATTTTTCTCAATCACCATCTCTCATTTTCTCTATCTCTCTTTGTGTGTGTCTCTCTCTCTCTATCACACACACACACACACTCTCTCTCTCTTACTCTCTCTCCCATTCACTCTATCTCTCTCTCTCACTATCAAACTCTCTCTCTCTCTCTCACTATCAATCTATCTCTCTCACTATCAAACACACACTCTCTCTCACTATCAATCTCTCTCTCTCTCTCTATGTATCTTTCTCTCTCAATCTCTCTTTATCTCTCTATCTCTATCATTCTTTATCTATGTATCTCTATCTCTTTGTATCTCTACCTCTTTATATCTCAATTTCTCTCCATATCTCTCCCTATCTCTCTATCGTTCTATCTTTCTATCTCTTTGTCTCTCTTTCTCTCTATCTAAATGTCTTTCATTATCAATATATCTCTATTTTTCTATATTTCTGACACTTTGTCTCTTCGTCTCTCTATCTATAAGTCTTTCTATCTCTCTGTCTTTCTACCTTTCTGTCTCCCTCTATCTCTCTCTGTCTCTCTCTATCTCACTATCTCTTTCCATCCTCCTCTCTCTGTCTATTTATCTCTCTATGTTTCTCTCTCTCTCTACGTCTCTCTCTATGCATCTCTCTCTCTATCTCTCTTTGTCTATCTCTCTATCTCTATCTTTATATCTCTATCTTCATATCTCTATCTCTTTGTATCTCTATCACAGTCTTTCTCTATCTCACTCTATCTATATGTTTGTCTATCTCTCTGTCTCTCTCTCTCTCTGTCTATCTCTCTATGCATCTCTCTCTCTGTCCATCTCTCTATGCATCTATCTCTCTGTCTATCTCTCTATGCATCTCTCTCTCTCTCTCTACCTACTTCTCTATCTCTTATCTTTCTATCTCTATCTCTTTGTATCTCTATCACTGCCTTTCTCTATATCACTCCCTTTCTCTCTTCTCTCTCTCTCTTTCTATGTCTCTTTATCTCTTTATCTCTTTATCTTTGTGTTTCTCTATCTCTTTGTCTCTCTGTCTTTGTCTCTCTATCTCTCCATCTATATCGATCTGTCTCTCCACCTCTCTCTCTCTCTCCACCTCTATCTCTCTGTCTCTCCATCTCTTTGTACCTATATATATCTCTATCTATGTCTCAGTCTTCATGCCTCAATATCTTTTTATCTATTTCTCTATCTCTCATTCTCTTTCTCTTTCTGACTATTTATCTCTCTCCTCTCTATCTCTCTGTATGTATGTGTGTGTATATATATATATATATATATATATATATATATATGTGTGTGTGTGTATATATATATATATATATATATTTATTTATTTATTTATTTATTTGTCTTTCAATTTGTTTAGCTCTGTCTCTCTATTTCTCTATCTTTCTATCTCTTTATTTATCTTTCTTCCTCTTTGTCTCTATATATATATATATATATATATATATATATATATATATATATATATATATCTTTCTATCTCTCTCTATCTCTCTCTATCACTATCCATCTCTCCCTATAACTGTCCATCTCTATCTGTCTCTATATTTATTTGTCTCTGAATCACAATCACTCACTCACTCTCTCTCTCTATGTGATGCGGGAGCATTCGAGACTACTAATCAATCCTTAAGTCCTAAAAAGATTCCTTCGGCAAAACATCCACTATCGGTACATATTCGTGTCAAGACTAACTTCGGTTACAATTTGTTACGATTGGTTAAGAAAAGATAATCCCAATTCGTTGCTTTCTTTGGAAGAGGATATTTGCTGGTTATCATTGGTGGATGAATTTCAAAGGCTGAAGAGAAGACACCTATTTCCCTTTTTTTTATTTTTTTATTCTGAGTCTAATCTCTATATAAGGAGACATTCTCATTTGTAAGGGTGATTGTTTTTGAATGAATGAAAGTTCCTCATTGTGAGTTGAATTATTATCTTGATTATATATCCAATGTTCTTGGTGGTGAATCAAACAGTTCTTTTTCCTTGATAGATGAAATTTTTTTAAACATAGGTGGTGAACTGTATTTATCCCGAATTAAAAACATCCCCACAAACATAGTTCCTAATTCAATTCCTCTGAGTACTGCGCACTCCACAAAGCTTATTTTGGAATACTATAAACACAAAAGTTGTAGATCTACAAGTCCTTGGTTTGTGGCTTTTTGAATCGGGTCAATCTGACCTGTATTGAGGTAGTTACACTCATTTACTTCAAAATTACACAATCCTTGAATTTTAAATTTTCTGCTCGGAATCACTCGCCCACACATGCATCAATTTGGTATTAGAGCTCAAGGTTGAACTTATCTTGAGTGATTCCTTTGTGTTGTTATTTTCTACCCATCATGGATGACGGACAAGTTCCACGAGGCTTGACTTTAGAGCAAGTGCACAAGGTAAGGCGTGATCATGCAATAGAGAATCTCCAAAGGCAAATGGAGCGAATTCTCAATCTTCTAAAGAATCCGGCGAGACAAGAGCAACTAGTAAGGCATCCCTATGTTCAGCGACACCATGATGATTTAAATTCGCATCACAATTCTAATGATGATAATGATTTCATTGGAGGCAACTCTAGTGCCTCTGAGCACCGAGTTCGAAGAAGAAGACACCAGAGAATGACCGTGAGATTAAAATAGATGTACCTAAATTCAAGAGAAGTCTCAATCCTGACAACTTTGTCGATTGGCTCCATGCCATTGAATAAGTTTTTGACTTCAAGTCCAACTCGGATAAGAAGAGGTGAAAAATCACTGTTTTGAAACTTACTAAATATGCTTCTCTTTCGTGGGAGAATTTAAAGCATCAGCGGGCTAGAGATGTGAAAAGCCGAATCAACTCTTGGGATAAACTCAAGAAACTCATGAATAAGAGGTTCTTTCCCTATACCTATAAGCAAGATCTGTTTCTCAAATTGAATTTCCTGAGACAACAAGGGATGAGTATTGAAAAATATATCATGAGTTCGAACAACTCATAATGAGATGCAAAGTTCCAAAAGTTCCCGAGCAAACCATAGCTCGATTCCTTGGTGGCATGAATTGGAAAATAGCTAATTTGGTTGAACTTCAGCCTTATTGGTCCTTTGAAGATGTTTACAAGCTAGCAATGAAGGTTTAGAAACAAATAAAGAGAAGCAAGAGAGTTTCTTCCAAAACCTCCCCGAAGGGGACATCCGATTTTAGGGATGCTTCCTCAAGCAAATATGAAAGTGTTTTGTCGAAAGCTAAGGGTAAAGAGAACTTGGTGGAACTCGTCAAAAAGACTAGCAAGAAAATTGATGGTGACATAAGAAAGTGTTTTAAGTGTCATGGCTATGGGCATTAACAAGCTAATTGTCCAAATCGGAGAGTTATGAATCTTCAAGAAATTGAGAAGATCACAAAGAGGCCAACGATGAACATGACCCGAATGATTCTGAAGTTGAAGAATCCGAGAGTATCATTGAAAAGGCTGATGATGGCGAGTTGTTGGTGATACGGAGAGTATTACATGCTGAGATATCTCCTGAAGAGAGAGGAAAGGGAGAACATCTTCCAAACCCATTGTACTATTAATAGGAAGGTGTGTACGATGATTATCGATGGAAGAAGCTGCACCAATGTCGCCGCGACAACCATGATTTAAAAACTAAAGCTACCAACATCGAAACATCCTCAACCTTATAAGCTTCAATGGCTTAGCAAAGGAAGTGATGTGAAGGTAACCAAACGAGTATTATATCATTTTCCATTGGGAAGAATTATCGAGATTTTGTGCAATGTTATCCCCATGGATGCTTCTCACTTATTGTTAAGTAGACCTTGGCAATATGATAGAAAGGTTGTACATGATGGGCATAAAAACACATGCTCTTTTCACAAGGAACAAAAATGAATTACTCATGAATCTTTGAGACCGAGCATGATACTTCGAAATCAACCTGGGTAGGAAAACACTAGTAAGGAAAATCTTTTCTTGAGTGAAACACAAGTTGAGAGAGCCATTACCAAATAGAAAAATGTATTTGCATTACTTATTGTAGAGAAAAGGAGTGAAAAAGATACCTATAGATCAGAAAATGCATTCCTTATTAAAAGACTTTGCAGATGTGTTTCCCGAAGAATTGTTATCTGGATTACCTCCAATAAAAGGTATTGAGCACCAAATTGACTTGCTGCCCAGTGTCTCTCTACCGAACAAAGTAGCTTATAGATGCAACCCTGAGGAAACAAAAGAGTTGCAAAGACAAGTCAATGAACTTATCAACAAGGGATATGTTCGAGAAAATTTGAGCCCATTTCTGTTCCGGCTCTACTCGTACTAAAGAAGGATGAAACATTCAGAATGTGTGTCGATAGCCGAGCCATCAACAACATCACTATTAAGTATAGGTATTCTATACCTAGACTTGATAATATGGTTTATGAATTATATGGTTCTATTGTGTTTTCAAAGATAGATTTGCGAAGTGGCTATCACTAGATCCGAATGCGGGAAGGAGATGAGTGGAAAATGGCCTTCAATACTAAGAAATGTTTATATGAATGGGTGGTTATGCCATTTGAAATAGGTTCAATACTAAGAAATCTTTCTAATGCTCCAAGTACTTTCATGAAGCTTATGAACAAGGTTCTTCATTCCTATGTTGATCGGTTTGTTGTTGTATACTTTGATGATATCCTTGTTTATAGTCGAAGCGAAAAGGAACATATTTCTCATTTGAAATAGGTTTTTAAAGCCTTGAGAGAACAGAAGCTTTATGCCAAAATGGAGAAGTGTGACTTCTTCTCTTACAGCATTATATACCTTGGATATGTGGTTTAGAAAGATGGAATTTATGTTGATCAATTGAAGGTGGATACAATGAAAACCTGGTCGGTTCTGAAATCCATCACCGATGTAAGGAGTTTTCATGGCTTTGCTTCTTTCTATCATCGTTTTGTAGAGAATTTCAGTACAATCATGGCACCTATCACCGAATGCATGAAGAAGGGTTCCTATGAATTAACAAGAGCTGCTCATGATGCTTTTGAACTCATCAAACAAAAGCTATGTGAGTTCCCCTTTCTTGTCCTTCCTAATTTTGATAAAGTATTTGAAGTTGAATGTGATGCAAGTGGAGTTGTAATTGGAGCTGCTCTAATTCAAGAATAAATGCCATTGTCATATTTCAGTGAAAAGTTAATTGATTCAAAGAAAAACTACTCAACTTATGATAAGTAGTTCTACGCTATTGTGAGAGCTCTTAATCATTGGAGTCATTATTTGAGGCCTAAACAGTTTGTACTTCATTCTGATCATGAGGCTTTGAAGTTTATTAGTGACCAACGAAAGCTCAACTCAAGGCATGCCAAATGGGTAAAATTTCTTCAATCATTTTCTTTCGTTTTGAAGTATAAACCTGTCCATACTAATGTTGTTGCCGATGCTTTATCAAGAAGATACTCTATGCTTGTAGTCCTTGATTTTAGAATTCTTGGTTTTCTATCCATTAAAGAACTATATTCCGAAGACCTAGAGTTCTCTACTATTATCGATCGTTGCAAACATTGAATTCAAGGTATATTAATGTCCAAAATGGTTTTCTTTTCAAGGGAAATCGATTATGTGTGCCAAAGAGTTCATTTAGAGAACTGCTGATCCGAGAAGCACATAGCGGAGGTTTGGCTAGTCACTTCGGCGTGAACAAAACTTTTAAAATTCTTCAAGAGCACTTTTATTGGCCAAAGATGAGTGGAGATGTACGTGCTATCATCTTGAGGTGTGCAACTTGTCAAGGGAAAAAAGTCATTTCCATCAAGGACTATATACTCCCCTTCCAGTATCATTACAGCCTTGGGAAGATGTGAGCATAGATTTTATTGTGGCTCTTCCAAGAATTCAGAGGGGAAAAGATGCCATTATGGTGGTCGTTGATCGGTTTTCTAAAATGGCTCATTTTATTCCATGTCACAAGATGAATGATGCATCTCATGTGGCTGATCTTTATTTCAAGGAGATCATTCGCCTTCATGGAGTAGCGAAGACCATTGTATTTGATCGCGATTCTATGTTTTTAAGTTATTTCTGGGAGACCTTATGGATAATGTTTGGGACCAGACTCCCACCCAGTTCCACTTTTCATCATCAAACTGATGACCAAATGGAGGTAAATAATCACACTCTCACTACGTTGCTTCGAGGAATGGTTAGTAAATCTCTAAAAGATTGGGATTTGAAGCTTGCACATGCTGAGTTCACTTATAATCGATCACTAAGTTATACTACTGGTCGATCACCTTTCGAAGCTGTGTATGGAATCAATCCGCTCACACCGATTGATTTAATTCATATTCCATCGAATTCACAAGTGATCTTTGATGGAAAAGAGCGAGTTGAATCAATGAAAAAACTCCATGAGCAGATTCGAAGCAAGATCGAGAAGGCTAACGAGTTTTATAAGAAGAAAACTAATAAACATCAAAGGAAGGCTCATTTCCATCCAGGTGATCATGTGTGGTTACATTGAAGGAAGGAAAGATTTCCTTCTCAGTAGAAGAACAAGCTTATGCCTAGAGCTGCCAGTCCATTTGAAGTTCTCGAGAGAATTGGCAAAAATGCTTACAAGATTAATTTTCCTAGAGAATATGGAGTTTCAGCAACTTTTAATGTTGGTGATCTTTCTCCTTACTTGGATGATGAAGACTTACCAGATTTGAGGACAAATCTCAAGCAACCCGGGGAGAATGATGCATGAGCATTCAAGACTACTAATCAATCCTTAAGTCCTAAGCTGATTCCCTCAGCAAAACATCCACTATAGGTACTTATTCATGTCAAGACTAACTCTGATTACAATTTGCTGCGACGGGTTAAGGAAAGATGATCCCAATTCGTTGTTGTCTTTGGAAGTGGATATTTGCTATTTATTATTGGTGGTAGGGTGTAACCGAGCCGAGCTACTCGTGAGCTGCTCGGTGTTCGGCTCGTTAGAAGCTCGCTCGAACTCATTTATTAAGTTAAATGAGCCAAGCCCGAACATCATTTTGAGGCTCGTAAGTTAAATGAGCCGAGCCCGAGCACCCTCAAACTTGGCTCGTCAGCTCGTAAACATGCTCGTGAATAGGCTCGTGAGCAAGCTCATTAACCATGCTTTTGAACAAGCTCGTGAACCAAGCTCGTGAACAAGCTCGTGAACATGGAGAAGGCTTGATGCACAACAAATTTTTCCTACAAATGAACATGATGAATATTTTATCTTTTGAACTTCAATCAAGTTAATTTTACTTTTATTATCTTATCTTTTTAATTTAGTTATATGTTGGCTATTTTAGATGAATATTTTCTTTAATTCCCGAACATCATTTTGAGGCTCGTAAGTTAAATGAGCCGAGCCCGAGTACCCTTAAAATCAACTCGTTAGCTCATAAATAGGCTCGTGAACAGGCTCGTGAATAGGCTTGTGAACAAGCTCATTAACCAGGCTCGTGAACAAGCTCATGAACTAAGCTCATGAACTAAGCTCGTGAACATGCTCGTAAGTTAAACGAGCTGAGCCCGAGCACCGTCAAACTCGGCTCGTCAGCTCGTAAACAGACTCGTGAACAAGCTCGAGCGTACTCCTTTAAAACTGAGCCAAGCCGAGCCTGCCTAATACTCGGGCTAGACTCGGCTCGGTTACACCCCTAATTGGTGGATGAATTTCGAAGGCTGAAAAAAACTCCTATTTCCATTTTTTAATATTTTTTTTATTTTTTTATTCTTAGTCTAATCTCTATATAAGGAGACATTCTCATTTGTAAGGGTGATTATTTTTGAATGAATGAAAGTTCCTCTTTGTGAGTTGAATTATTATCTTGATTCTTTATCCAACATCCTTGGTGGTGAATCAAACAGTGCCTCGTTAAATTCCTCCGAGAATTGCGCACTACAAAGAGCTTATTTAGGGATACTATAAACACGAAAATTGCAGATCTACGAGTTCTTGATTTGTGCATTTTTGTATCGGGTCAATCCGACATGTATTGAGGTAGTTACACCCATTTACTTCGAAATCATGAAATCATATAATTTTAAATATTTTGCTTGGAATCACTCGCTCATGCATGCATCACTCTGTCTCTTTATCACATTATATCACTTTCTCTATCTCTATCTCTCTCTCACACTCTCAATTTATATATCTCTCTCTCTAGCTCTTAGTCCCTCTCATAATCTCTCTCTTTTTGTCACTGTGTATATATCTTTCTCTCTCTCAATTTCTTTCCTCTATCTAGCTCTCACCCACTCTCTTAATCTCTTTCTTTCACACACACACACGCACACACACACACACACACACACACACACTCTCTCTCTCTCTCTCTCTTTCTCATTCTTTATCTATGTATCTCTGTCTCTCTATCTTTCTACCTCTTTATATCTCTATTTCTCTCTCTTTATCTCACCCAATCTCACTGTCTCTCTATCTTTTAATCTCTATCTCTTTGTCTCTCTTTATATATTTCAATATCTTTTTATCTCTCTATATATATCTCTCTCTCCGTCTCTCTTTCTCTCAGTCTTTCTATCTCTCTGTCTCTGTCTCTTTGTCTCTCTCTTTGTCTCTTTGTATCTCTGTCTCTCTATCTTTGTCTCATTGTCTCTCTATCTTTTTTTCTCAATCTCTCTCTGTCTTTCTCTATCTCAGTATCTCTCTAAGTCTCTCTCTGTCTCACTATTTCTCTAAGTCTCTTTCTGTCTAACTATCTCTATATTCTCTCTCACTCTCTCTCTTTATCTATTTCTCTATCTCTATCTCTTATCTATATCTATCAATCTTTTTATTCTTTGTTTTTATCTCTATCTATCTATCTATCTATCTCTCTCTCTCTCTATATATCTCTATGTCTCTATCTTCTTATAAATCTATCTTCCACTCACAGATACTCTCTGTTTATTTACCTCTCTCTCTCTCTCACTTTGGCTGTCTAACTTTTTATCTCTCCATCTCTTTGTCTCTCTATTTCTCTGTCTCTATGTACCTTTATCTCTCTATTTCACTTTATCTATATATATCTCTATCTATATATCTATCTCTTTCTCTAGAGTTATCGCTCTCTAGCTCTCTCTCTCTATAATCTCTCTTTATACATTCTCTCTCTATATCTCTCTGCCTTTCTCTCTATATCTCTTTATCACTCTACTCTTTATATCTTTGTCTTTTTATCTATCTGTCTATCTATTTATCTATCTATCTATCTATTTCTCTATATTTCTCTATGTTTCTATCTCTCCCTTTCTATATCCTTCTCACTCTCTACCTATCTCTATTTGTCTCTTTTTCTATATCTCTGTCTCTTTATCTCTCTTTTCTCTCTCTATCTCTAAGTCTCTCTATCTATCTCTATGTCTTTCTCTCTCCGTCTCTCTTTCTCTATATCACTTTATCTCTTTATCTCTCTGTCTATCTGTTACTTTGTTTATTTATCTCTCTATCTCTCTATATCTTTATCTCTCTGTCTCTATGTCTCACTATTTCTCAATCTCTTCATCTTTATTTCTCACTCTCTCTATGTTTCACTTTCTCTATCTCTCTCTCTCTATTTGTCTCTATCTCATTGCCTCTCTATCTTTGTCTATTTATCTATATTTCCTCTATCTTTCTAACTATTTTCTCTCTCTCTCTCTCTCTAGTTTTCTATCGATTTGTATCTCTATCACTATCTTTCTCTATTTCTCTTTCTCTCTCTATTTTTCTATCGCTTTGTATCTCTATCACTATCTTTCTCTATTTATCTTTCTCTCTCTTTCTTTATCTGTCTCTTCTCTCTCTCTATCTCTCTATGTATTTATTTCTATCTCTTTATCTATCTATCTATCTATATATCTATCTATTAGTCTCTCAGTCTTTCAATCTTTCTGTCTTTATCTTTCCTTGTCTATGTCTCTATTTGTCTATCTCTCTCATTCTCTCTTTGTGTCTCACTCACTCTATCTATCTATCTATCTAACTTACTTTCTATCAGAGAGAGAGAGAGAGAGAGGAATTGAGAGAGAATGAAAGACTATGAGATCAAGAGATAGAAAGATATAAAGAGATATATATATATATATATATGTATGTATATAATCATATATATATATATATATATATATATATATATATATATATATATATATATATACATGAAGAATGAGATAGAAAGACAGAAAGAGAGAGAGATAGAGAGAGAGTGATAAAGAGAGAAAGAGATGAGTGAAAGAGAGTGTGTGGGAGAGAGAGAGAGAGAGAGAAAGTTAGAGAGAGAGATAGAGTGCAAGAGAGATAGAGAGAGAGATAAATAGATAGTGATATAGAGAGAGAGAAATAGAGAGAAAGAGAGAGGGAGGGAGGAAGAGAGAGAGGAGAGATAGATAAATAGATAGTGATATAAAGAGAGGGAAATAGAGAGAAAGAGAGAGAGGGAGGGAGGAAGAAAGATAGGAGAGATAGAGAGAGTGTGTGTGTGACATACAAAGAAATAGACAAAAAGATAGAGACAAAAAATAGAAAGACTTAGAGAGATATAGAGAGAGCGAGAGAGAGAGAGAGACAGAAAGAGAGAGAGAGAGAGAGAGAGAGAGAGATAGATAGATAGATAGAGAGAGAGACAAAGAGATAGAGAGATAGAGAGAGATATATATATAGAGTTAAAGATATAGACACATGGAGAGATAAAGAGACAAAGATATAGAGACAAGTAGGTAGAGAGATAAAGAGAGAATGATACAATCTTTTTATAACCCAAATAATATTAAAGAAAGACCATAGCTTTGATTTCTCTATTAAGCCAAGAGTCATGATGTTTATCTTGGCCACAGCTCGAATTTGGCTTTTTGTAACATATTATAGTCAAAAGTTATAATGCCAGTTCAACGTCATACCTTTGGCTTGAGTATTCTAGGATTTGGTAATGGAAAAGCCATGGTATCTTGAGACTGTCATGACTTTTAGTTCTAATTGGCTACTTAATTACTATGACATAAAATTAAAATCATCGTCATGAAATTATTTCAAGCTAGTTTGATTATGACAATAAAAAAATTTTTGCAACCAAAAAAATATATTGTATAGTGAAAAAATTGTTTCGATAAGGTGGTAGAGTCGGGACATATAAAAATTATCATGATTATATGTATAGAGTTTTAACAAAGAATAGATACCAAAACCAATTTATAAGTATTTAAAGGTGTAATCAAGTCGTAGCATTTCAAATGCTAAGACTTGCATAACTTTTTGCTTCCATTTTATCACCAACTTTACAAAGCTATATATTTCACACTAAAAATTATCGATTTCATATCTATTAATCAAAATTATCTAAAACTAAGTTTCTGTGAAATTGTTACAGATAAACTTTTCTTTTAGGCAAAATAAATCATAAAAAATATACAAATTAATTAATATTATATTGTATTTGACATACAAAACAATGCCAACCTCTTTTAGGTGTGTTGTTCCATAATTATGTGGCACAAAAAATCATATTTATTGTTATCATCACATAAAAAAAAATTTGATATTGTGTTTGATACAAGATTTGATACTATTACATATGTTAGGTTGGATCAAGATTATATTGTGTTTGGCAGAATTTAAAAACCAGTGAAATGGAACACTAGGTGATGTCTAAGGTGGCAATAAAAAATGACACAAGATCATAACCAATATTGTGGAGTCTTTCAATGGTTGAGTTATTGTTGGACGTCACCATTCGACATTTAGTTTGTTAATAAAGCATATCACAAAGCTAGGTATGATATTGATTAAGCACAATACATTATCACTTGGTTTGAAGAGAAACATTAGCACTTGTACTGAAGAATATGTAATATCTAATATTGTCAAATGTTGGTTATTGCTAGTGTCTTAATTTATGGATAATATATTTAGTGTTTTCATTGGGCATACTAGTGTCGATATTAATATCATTAACAAAAAATATAGTTGTAGAGGTTGACAAATGTTAGGTCTTCAATTGCGAACATTTGTGTCACACTATTATCAATTGGTCAATTTGTGATGAATTTCGTTGATAATTATTATGAATTTTCTAAATAAAAAATCATACATTTTGAATCACTTTTAGGGCTAGTGACACATGACATTCCATTAATTTATAATGATTGTTTAGTACGTTATATTTTTTGTATAAAACACTTCTCTTTACATCCTCTTAAGCCTAAATACCTGCTTAAAATACCATGAAAGAATTATTCAAAATCTCAATTTATAGACAAATATATTATCTATTGTTCTAGATGCAAATAAGGTTGTGCACAAAAGAAATTGCAAGAATTCATTTTTATAATTAACGATCTTTTTTTTCATTATTTGTCTTGGTACTTACGTTATGTAACTTGTTGTAAAGTGATTTTGTTTGATATATTATTCTTTGTTGGGTACAATTTAACTCGTTATGATGAATATATATTTATGGTTGTTCATGTGAAACATATGTTGTATATACTATAACATTCTACTTTGTGTATTTTCTTATTACACTTTAAAACAATAAATAGACACTTCTCTTCTATACATAAACTACCTTTTATTGATGTATCTAGATAGGTGTATGTATACATCTATATAGTATATAATGCAATCTCATGTTCACACACACACACACACACACACATGTTAAGACATGCTAGTATATATTAAATTTTATAAAAATATCGATACCTGAATTTTATAAATGTATCGAAGTTATATCGATGTAAAACACAATGATACATTTTTTTGATTTATACATCGATATATCTAAAATATTCATAACATTTAAATACAAATATATTCATCAAAATTAATATTTTTATATTTGATTGGTACTCATAAAAATATACACTGATATAATTCTGATATATCCTTAACATTCAAATAGTAATATATCAAATAAAAATAATTTTTATTTATATGAATATCAATTAAGGATAAAAATATCAATTTTAATGAATAATCAATATTTAGAAATACAAATATTTCAAAGATATATTAATAGATATATCAAAAGTTTTTTAGATTATTATGGATATATATCACAAAATAAAAATTGATTTGTAATTATGCATTGGGTTTTAATAGTTATAATTATGATCCACTTGTGAAATATAATTGTATTAAGTACCACAAAGTTGAACATTATACCAAACAAAATATTAGCATTATGTGCAAATTCATTTGTAATATGTAATATTAAAAATAACAAAATTGATGCATAATGAATTTAATATATATATATATATTTAGTAATCTATTTTATGCTACAGCTTTGTTGATAAATTACATCCAGTCCAATGTGATTAGGATAGGTTGACCCATTAATTATATCCTAACCATATAGTTTTGTTCGAATCTGTTGCATTTCTTTTTAATGAAGGCCATAACCACAACTGATTACAAATATGGCAAGAAAAGGCATGGATAACATTTAGTTCTAGAATGTGAGCAACATCTTCAATCGAGCTTCGCCAAACAAAAGAACGTGAACAAAAAAGCACCAATTATTCAACCAAGAATGCATATAATGAGCAGGAAATCAAGGGCCCATGTAAGTCTTCTTCAAGCATGCGGCTTATCCCACCTAAGGGGCTTAACAACCTCCCAGGAAAAATCCGGATCATTCCTTCCAAAATGCCCATAGGCTGCTGTTTTCAAAAATCTGGAATTCCCGCCCCTCTTGAGATCCAGATTGATGGTGATCATCCCAGGCCGGAAGTCAAAGTTCTCCTTGACAATCTGAAGGATCTCCTTATCAGGAATCTTGCCAGTCCCATAGGAGTCCACAAATACGGACAACGGTTCTGGAACGCCAATGGCATAAGAGACCTGAACAATGCACCTTCGAGCAAGACCATTAGCCACAATGCTCTTGGCAGCTTGTCTGACAATGTAAGCACCACTTCGGTCAACCTTTGTTGGGTCTTTTCCTGAGAAAGCACCACCTCCATGAGCACCCCATCCACCATACGTGTCAATAATGATCTTGCGTCCAGTGAGACCTGCATCACCATGGGGACCCCCAATGACAAAACGGCCAGATGGGTTGAGATGAAAGATGGTCTTCTCGTCAAGATACTTGTCGGGTATAACATGCTTGATGACGTGTTCCTTGAGGTCAGAAGCAATTTCATCGTTGGTCACTGTTTCATCATGCTGGGTGGAGATGAGGACAGTGTGAACCCGCACAGGAATCATTGCACCCTTGTCACTGTAGTACTCAACAGTAACCTGAGTCTTGCCATCAGGTCTGAGCCATGGGCAAGTGCCATCTTTCCTCACATCAGTGAGGCGTGCACCAAGTTTGGTTGCAAGAACATGGCTCAGAGGCATGCATTCTGCAGTCTCGTCAGTTGCATAACCAAACATATGGCCTTGATCACCAGCACCAATATCCTCTGGACGCTTGGTAAAATGGCCATGAACACCTTGTGCAATATCAGGGCTCTGCTGCTCTATGTTTACCAGAACCTTACAGCTATCAGCGTTAAGTCCCACGTCTTCTGAAACAAATCCAATCTTTCGACATGTGTCACGAACTATCTTTTCATAGTCCACCTTAGCCTTGGTGGTGACCTCTCCAAAGACCATGACCATGTTTGTCTTTGCACATGTTTCG
The DNA here is from genome assembly GCA_029783825.1 of Sapria himalayana. Lineage (NCBI taxonomy): Eukaryota > Viridiplantae > Streptophyta > Magnoliopsida > Malpighiales > Rafflesiaceae > Sapria > Sapria himalayana. The sequence continues at coordinate 33,101 of JAREIK010000728.1, read as the reverse complement.
CAGGCAACCTTGCTTTCGGGGTCCTGTTCCAGGCAGGCGTCAAGCACAGCATCAGAGATCTGGTCACAAAGCTTGTCTGGATGACCCTCATTCACTGATTCAGAGGTAAATAGAAAGGTATCCATTTACTTTATCTGACAAACAACAAAAAAAGTTGGTGAAACAGGAAATCAGTTGAGACTGAACTTATTTCAAACTTGATTAAACATAGGAACAAATCCAGCTTCCAGTCTAATATGCATAGAAGACAAACCAGAATTCTTCAAAAATGATAAAAACAATAATGAATCACGCCAAATCTGTATGATATATTCTTAAAATAGATAATTTGCATATTTTTATGAACAGAATAAATATGAGGGCTTGTTTTATTCATGAACCTCAACATTACTGAAAAACAAAATGGAGCTGAAAATGCAATTGAAAATGATAACGCTAACAAAAAGAAAAATCAACTCAGGGAAATAATCACTTCAATTAAATATATCATAAGCATGTTCCTTGATCATGATGAGGTATCAACAAGGATGATCCTCCCTACATTATCGCTCTTGAAATTAATGTCACAGATATTAAATCGAATTAAAATACAAATTTGAGAAGTTTTAAAATAATACTAGCTTTGATGATAGCTGCAGAACATTTAGAATTGATTGACGAATCCTAATCGTGCGCTGAGACGGGGCAATCGAGCAGAAAGTAAGAATTAATTGAAAATGCGAATGTCTTTTCCAAATTTCGCAATTGGAGATATAACTTGCAGCATACCATTCTCGTTAGATCTAATCATTACTTTCAAGCAAACAAATTCAAAGAAAAAACCGGCGTGTCAACCGATCTACCGAAAGAAAATGGCGTCAACTAAACCAAATACGCAGCACATAAAATCAATTCAGATCGTAGAGAAATTAACGCAAATAAAACACTAACTAATAAAAACAACTAGAAGCAACAAGAGCTGCAAAGAATAGAACCTGCCAAAAAGTGAAGAATGCACGAGAGAACCGAAGAGACGCAATAAACAACAAAGACAAGAATCAACAACGTAAGGCAGCAGTGCAAAAAAAAAAAAAATTGAACAGGCGACCTAGTTGACACAACGGAATTTATATATAGGAAGAAAGTATCAGGTTAGAGGTAACCGGGAGCGCCGGTGAGAAAAGTGGAGATCTTGGGGTGTGGTGGCGATGAAGAAGTTGATTGCTAAAACGGGAGATATGATATTATGATTGGTGGGGGAGCTTCCAAATGCGTGAGAGAATTTGACTTTTGACCTTAAACACGGTGCTAAACGCGGATTTAGGATTTCGAATGTGAAACTGATGTAAGGCATTTTGTAAATTACCGGTGATTACCGGTCATCCAACAACCATGGATGGGACGTTCGACGGATGTGGTCGGGACAGACCCCGGTGCTCCACACCACATGTTTCGCTTTGTCAACAAAATATTTTCTTTTCAAAATAGTTACATTAAATCAATATTCACATTTTCAAGCCCCTCGTCCAAAGACATTTTCCCAATTTAAGCCAACGGTGTTACACATAACAACGAACAATGGTTACATCATACCAAAATTTGACTTCATCATTCATAAAATTACAAATATATTTTTGTATTATCCTTTACTATTAATTTATTCACATATATTACATTTTTGTTTAAATCACATCTACCAAAAAACAAATTAGCATTTTTCAATGATTTTAATTTTTGGTGATTGCACCCAAGCATTAATAAATCAATTTTAATAGATATATCCGTTATTGAATTTTAAAGAAGTACCATAGATATATCAGTAATATTTTTCGGAGTACAAATCAAGAATAGAAATAATAATTTTGAGATAAATATTGGTACTTAGATTTTACGAATATTTTAGAGATATAACAGAAATTTTTATTATTTATTGCACTTCCCCGTTGCATCTATCTTTGAAGAAAAATCAAGTTCATGATAAACTTTTTGAAATTAACTTATTATATAAGCAACATCAAAAATACTTTCTTTTAAAACTAAAATAATTATTGACATTCAGCATAACATAAGAAATAATATTATTTTCCCATTATCGACTACTATTATAAGAAAAATAATTCATAAAATTCAAAATAATTATTCATGAGAGTATAAGAGTGAGAGAGAAAGAGAGAGGTGGTGAGTGTGAGTGAGAGTAAGTGAGAGAGGAGGGAGGGAGGGGGGGAGAGGGTGAGGGGGGGGAGAGAGAGAGAGAAAGAGAGAGGAAGGGGGAGAGAAGAGAGAGAGATAGAGAGAGAGTGTGTGTGTGTGTGGGGGGAAGAGGGGGAGAGGGAAGGGAAAGAGAGAGAGAGAGAGCAAAGGGTGTGAGAGAGGAGGTGGAGGGGAGAGAGAGAGAGAGAGAGAGAGGGGTGGTGGAGAGAGTGAGAAGGCAGGGAGAGAGAGAGGATGGGATGTAGAAAGAGAGAGAGAGAGAGAGAGAGAGAGAGACGAGTAGGAGAGAAAAGAGGAGGGTAGTGAGAGAGAGAGACAAAGGAGAGTAGAGAGAGAGAGAGACAAAGGAGGGTAGAGAGAGAGACAAAGGAGGGTAAAGAGAGAGAGAGACAAAGGAGGGTAAAGAGAGAGAGAGACAAAGGAGGGTAAAGAGAGAGAGAGACAAAGGAGGGTAAAGAGAGAGAGAGAGAGACAAAGGAGGGTAGATAGAGAGAGAGGAGGGCAGAGAGAGAGAGTGAAGAGGGGATAGAGAAAGAGGGAGGGGCAGAATGAGAGAGAGAGAGAGGGGGGGGGGGGAGAAAGAAAGAGCGGAGTGGGAAGAGAATGAGAGAGAAAGAGAGAGAGAGGATGTGGAGGGGAGAGGAGCGAGAGAGAAAGAAGTTGAAGAGAGAGAGAGAGAGAGAGAGAGAGAGAGAGAAAGGTATGAAAGATAGGCAAAGGAGAGAGAGGTGGGGGGAGGAGGGGGAGAGAGAGAGAGGGAGGAGGGGAGAGAGAGCAAGGAGGGTAAGAGAGAGAGGAGGAGGAGGAGAGAAATGATCGGGGGGATAGAGAACAAGAGGGAGAGAAAGAGGAAGGGGGAGCGAGAGAGTAGGGGGGAGAGAGGAGGAATAGAGAAAAGAGGGGAATATAGGGAGAGAGAGTGATGGAGAGGAGGGGAGATGGAGAGAGAGAGAGAGAGAGGATGGAGGGAGAAAGGGAGAGAGAAAGGAAGGGGATAGAGGGAGAGAGTGATAGATAGGATGAGAGATAGAGGGAAAGAGTGAGAGGATGGGGTAATAGAGAGGATCGGGAAAGAGAGAGAGTATCGGGAATGAGAGAGAGGAGGGAGGGAGGGAGGGAGAGAAAGGAGGGGGAGGGAGAGAGAGCAGAGGGAAAGATAGAGATAGGAGGGGTTATAGAGGGAGAGAGAGTTTGGTAGGGTTATAGAGGCAGAGAGAGGGGGGAAGAGAGAGAGGGAGAGAGAGAGAGAGGGAGGGAGAGAGAGAAAAGTGGGATAGAAAGAGAGGAGGGTGAGAAAGAGAGAGAGAGAGAGAGGTAGGGAAGAAAGTGAAGCAGGGGGAGAGAGAGATAGAGAGAGAGGATGGAGAAGAAGAGAGAAGGGGGGGAGAGGGTTTGAGACATAAAAGTGGGAGAGGAGGGGGAATAGGAGGGGTGAAATAGGCAAAGAGAGAGGGAGAAAGAGAAAGAAAGAGAGAGAGGGAGAGAGAGAAAAAAGAAAGAGAAACAAGATGGGGGAAAGAGAGGAAAGGGGAGAGAGAGGCATGAGGAAAAAGAGATAGGATGGGGAGAAGAAGGGGGGAGAGAGAGAGAGAGATATATAGAGAGAAGAGGAGGGGAGAGGGAGAAAAAATGAAGGGGAAGAAAGAAAGAGAGAAAAGAGAGAGGAGGTGAGGGCAAAGAGGCAAGAGGGGGGAGAGAGAGATTAGAGGGGAAAGAGCGAGAGAGAGAGAGATAGAGAGAAAGGAGTGGCGTGAAAGATAGAGAGAGAGAGAGAAGAGGAGGGGAGAGGGAGAAAAAATGAAGGGGAAGAAAGAAAGAGAGAAAAGAGAGAGGAGGTGGGGGCAAAGAGGCAAGAGGGGGGGGGGAGAGAGAGATTAGAGGGGAAAGAGTGAGAGAGAGAGATAGAGAGAAAGGAGGGGTGTGAGCGATAGAGAGAGAGAGAGAGAGGAGGGTAGAGAGAGAGAGGAAGGTAGAAAGAGAGAGAAAGAGGAGGCAGGTAGAGAGAGAGATGAGAGTAGAGAGAGAGAGGAGGAGGGTAGAGAGAGATAGAGGAGAGAGGGGAGAGAGATAAAGGAGTGTAGAGAAAGATAAGGTTAGAGAGAGTGAGGATGGTAGAGGGAGAGGAGGGAGAGAAAGAGGAGGGGGACAAAGAGAGGAATTGGGAGTGAGAGAGATAGAAGATGGTGGAAAGAAATAGAAGAGGGGAGAGAAAGAGAGAAAGAGAGAGAGAGAGAGAGAGAGACAGAAAGAGAAGAGGGATGAAAGAGAGAGAGAGAGAGGAGGGGTGATAGAGGAGGGGGTGAAAGAGAGGGAGGAAAGGGGAAAGAGTAAGGGAGGAAGGGGGAGAGAGATGTAAAGAGCAGGGGGGAGAGAGAGAGTGAGAGAGAGAGAGGAGAGGGAGAGAGGGGGGAAAGAGGGGGAAAAGAGAGAAGTGGGGAGAGAGGGGGGGAAGAGAGAGAGAGAGGAGGGGAAGAGATAGAAAGGGTGAGAGAGAAAAGAAGAGAGAGAGAGAGAGAAAGGAAAGCAAGAGAGAAAGAGAGAGAAAGGAAAGCAATAGAGAGAGAGAGAGAGAGAGAAATAAGTTGGGAAACAGAGAGAAGAGAGAGAGATAAACATAGATAAAGAACATGGGGTAAGAGAGAAAGAGAGAGAGAGTAGGGCTAGAATTAGTGAGACGAGGGGGATAGAGAGCGAGAGGAGGGAGAGATAGAGTGATAGGAGAGGCAAGTGAGAGAGAGAGAGAGGGAGAGAGAGAGAGAGAGAGAGGAGGGATAGAGGGGGGGGGAAGATAGAAAGAATGAGATGGGGGAGAGATAGAGAAGAGGGGAAAAGAACTAAAGGAGGGGGAGAGAGTGTGAGAGGTGCTGGAAGAGAGAGAGGAGAGGTAGAGAAAGAGAGATGAGGGGTAGAGAGAAAGAGAGGAGGGGAGAGATAGGGAGGAGGAGGGGAGGGAGAGAGAGAGAGGGCGAAGAAATAGAAAAGAGGGGGCTAGAGAAAAAGAGTTGTATAGGGTGTGGAAGAGGTGGGGAAAGAAAAAGAAACATGAGGGGTAGAGAAAGAAACATGAGGGGGTAGGGGGGGAGAAAGGAGTGGTCAAAGAGAATGAGAGAGATAGAGATAAAGTGGGATAGAGAAAAGGGGGAAAGAAGGAGAGAGAGAGAGAGGAGGGCTGAGAGAAAGAGGTAGGAGGAACATAGAATGAGAGAGAATAGGAGTGCAGAAAGAGAAAGAGGGGAGTGAGAAAGAAAGGAGGGAAAAAAGAGAAAGAGAGAAGGGGGGGGGGTGTGAGACATAGAAGGGGATTAAAGAAAGGGGGTGTCAGAGAGGAATAGGGAAAAAGAGAGGCGATGGAAAAAGATAGAGTAGGGGAAGACATTTAACAAGAGGTACAGAGGACTATGGAGGGGAGAAAAAGATAGATATGAAGGGGAAAGGAAGAGAGATAAAGATGAAGGTGGAGAGAGACAGAGAGAGGAAGAAGGAGAGAGAGAGAAGCAAAGAGAGAGGAAGAGAGGAGGGGGGGAGAGAGGCGGGGGATACAGAAAGAAAGATAGGACAGAGAGAGAGAGAGAGATGGAGTCGGTAGATAGAAAGTGGGGATAGAAAGAGGGGGGAGAAAGGGGGGGGGGGAGTGGGGAGAGAGAGGGGAGAGGAAAGAAGGAAAGAGAGAGAGAGAGAGGAGAGGAAAGGAGAGAGAGAGAGAGGGAGAGGGAGATAATGAGAGAGAGAGAGAGAGGAGGGAGGGAGAGGGAGATAATGAGAGAGAGAGGAGGAGGGAGAGAGAGGGCAATAATGAGAGAGAGAGAGGGGAGGAGGGAGAGAGAGGGCAATAATGAGAGAGAGAGAGAGAGGATGGGAGAGAGAGAAAGAGGAGGCAAAGAGTGAGAGAGAGGATGAAAGAGGGCAAAGATAGAGGGGGGAGGTGGAGGAGTGAAAGATTGGAGGGGGAGTGAGATAAAAGGGGGAGTGAAGGGAGACAAAGGAGGGAGAGAAAGAGTGGGGGGGTAGAGTGGGTGAGAGACAGAGGATGGGAGGGAGGGAGAGAGAGAGAGAGAAAATGGTGAAAGAAAAAAAACAGGGAGACAAAAAGAGGAGGGAAAAGATAGGGTTGGAAAGATAGAAAGGGGGGCATAAAGAGAGAGTAGGCATGGTAGAGAGAGAGAGAGAGAGAGGAGGGGGAGTGACCGTGAGAGGTGGGGAAAGATAAAGGATATAAGAGATGGAGGAACGGAGAGATAAAAGATAGAAGAGAGGGAGGAAGGGAGAGATAAAGAGAAGTGGAGGGAGAGAGAGAGAGAGTGGGAAGGAATAGGGGAAGAGAAAGAGAGATAGAAGAGGTAGGGAGAGAGAGAGATAGTGGGGAGAGGCAGAGATAAAGTAGGGGTGAAAGAGAGGGAGAGAGGAGGGGGAAAATGAGGGGGGGGGGGGGTGAGAGAGAGGAGGGAGAGGAAAAGTGAGAAAGGAGGAGTGAGCGAGTGAAAGAGGAGGGGAAGAGAGAAAGAGAGAGAGGGAGAGAGAGGTGTCGGAAGAGAGAGTGATTACATATTTAAGAGAGAGTGATTGCATATTTGAGAGAGGTGGGCGAGAGAGAGTGAGATAGGATGGGTGAGACTAAGAAAGGAGGGGGAAAGGAGTGACAGGGGGAGATGAAGATTAAGAGAGAAGGGGGAGGGAGAGTGAGAGAAGATGGGAAAAAAGTGAGAGAGGAAGGAGAAAGAGTGAGAGAGAAAGTGGAGAGAGATTGAAAGATGGGGAAAGTGAGAAAGGAGGGTGAGAAAGAGTGACATAGTAGGGTATATAGTGAGAAAAAATGTGGAGAGAGAATGAGGGAGCAGGGGGGAGAGAGAGAGTAGTGAGAGAGTGTGAGAGCGGAGGGGGCAAGTAAAGTGGGGGGGGGGAAGAGTTATAAAGGATGTGGGTGAGAGTCAGATAGGAGGGGGAGAACGTGTCAGAAGAAGACAAGGGTCGGAGGGGGGGGGTGAGAGAGGAGTAGAGAGAGTGAGAGAAGAGGTGGGAGAGAGAGTGAGTGAAAATGTGGGAAAGAGAGTTAGATATGTAGGCAAAAGAGTAAGAGTGAAGGGAGGGATAGACATTATGAGAGTATAGGAAAGAGTGTGAGAGGGGGGGGGGGCAGAGAAGAGAGGAGAGGGAATAGAGATCCATAGAAGACATGGGGAGAGAGTTAGAGAGAAGGGGGAGAGAGAGTGAGAAAGAAGGGGGAGAGAGATTTAAAGAAAAGGGGGAGAAAGAATGAGAGAGGAATGGTGAGAGAAAGTGAGAGAGGAGGGAAAGATAGTGAGAGAGGCGGGGAAAGAAAGAAAAGTGCAGGGAGAGAGAATGAGAGAGAGAGAGAGAGGGGGCACGAGAGAGCAAGATAGATTGAGAAAGAGAGAGAGAGAGAGAGAGAGAATGGGAGAGAGAGCGAGGGAGGGAGGGAGAGATAGCTAGAAAGAGAGAGAGAGAGAGAGAGAGAGCAAGAGAGAAAGGGAAAGCAAGGGAGAGAGAGGGGGGAGAGCAAGAGAGAGAGAGAGAGAGCAATATAGAGAGACCCATAGAGAAAGAGTGAGAGCAAGAGAGAGTGAGACGGAGACAAAGAAAAGAAAGAGCAAGAGTGAGAAAGAAGAGAGAGGGAGAGCTAGAGCAAGAAAGAAGAGTTAAAGCAAGAGCGAGAAAGAATAGAGAGAGCAAAAGCTAGAGAGAGAGAGAAAGAGTGTGTGATGGAGGGAGGGAGAGAGATGGAGGGGGAGAGAGAGAGAGGGATGAAGGGAGATAGAACTGGAGAAAGAGGGAGGGAGAAAATCGTAGAGAGAGAAAGGGAGTGAGAGAGAGAAATAGAGGGAGGGAGAGAGAGGAAGAGAGAAAGGGAGAGATAGTGGGAGACATGGAGAGAAATAGTGAGTGAGACAGGGGGAGAGAGATGGTGGAATAGGGAGGAGAGAGAGACGTAGTGGGAAAGGGACAAAGCGTGAAAAAACGAGAGAGAGGGAGAAAGAGAGAGAATGAGGAAGAGAAAGAGAGCGAAACTTTGAGGGGAAGACAGAGGGAGAGAGAGTGATAGAGAAAGAGAGAGAGAGGGAGAGGTAGAAAGATAGAAAGGAAAGTGAGAAAGAGAGAGAGAGAAAGAGAGGTTGAGTAAAAGAGAGTGTGATAGAGCGAGAGACATATAGCAAGAGAGAGAGAGAGAGAGCTAGAGAAAGAGAGAGGGGGGAGAGGGAGAGAGAGAGAGAGGGAGGGAGAGAGTGTAAGAAATATAACAAGGAAGATAGAGAGAAAGATAGAGACATAGTGAGAATGTACAGAGAGAATAAGAGACAGAGAGAGAGAGAGAGCAAGAGAGTAAAAAAAAGATTGAGCAAGAGAGCATGAGAAAAAGATAGAGAGATAGAGAAAGAAATAGCAACAAAGAGCAAGTGAGAGAGAGAGAGAGATAGCAACAAAGAGCAAGTGAGAGAGAGAGAGAGAGATAGCAACAAAGAGCAAGTGAGAGAGAGAGAGAGAGAGATAGCAACAAAGAGCAAGTGAGAGAGAGAGAGAGAGGGAGAGAGAGAGAGATATATATATATATATATATATATATATATTGAGAGGGATAGAGAGATAGAGAGAGAGAGAGATATAGGGAGAGATAGAGAAAGAGAGAGAGCACAAGAGAGAGATATAAATATACATATAAAAAAAGAGAGAGACATAGAGGGATATCAAGATTGAGAGAGAGAGAGAGAGAGAGCAAGGAGGGAAAGAGGAAGAGGAAAATAGAGAAATGGATAGAGAGAAATAGAAAGAGAGAGGGATGGAGAAAGAGAAAGAGATAGATAGAGGAAGACATAGATAGAGAGAGAGAGAGAGTGAGTGAGTGAGAGAGAGATTGAAGAGGGAGAGGGAGAGAGAGAAAGAGCGAGAGAGGAAGACCGAGAGCGAGAGATGGAGAGAGGGAAAGAGCGAGAGATGGAGATTGAGAGAGAGAGAAAGAAGAGAGAGAAAGAAAGATAAAGATAGTGAGATAGAGTGAGAAAGTTGGGAGAGAGGGAGAGACATGAAGTGAGAGAAAGAGAGGGCGAGGGGAGAGAGAGACGGTGAGGGGAGAGACAAAGTTATAGAAAAAAAAGAATGAGATAGATAGACAGATATGGAAAGGGAAAGAGAGAGAGAGATAGAAGAAAATTATAAGAGGGAGAGAAAGAAAGAGAGAGAGAGAGAGAGATGAAAATTATAAGAGGGAGAAAAAGAAAGAGAGAGAGAGAGTGAGTGATTGAGAGTGATTGAGAGAGAGAAGGGGGGAGAGAAAGTGAGAAAATGAGAGAGAGAGAGGGAGAGAGAGGGGGGGAGAGAGTGAGAAAATGAGAGAGAGAGGGAGAGAGAGAAAGTGAGATAGAGAGAAAATGTGAGAGAGAGAGAGAGCAAGAGTGAGAAAGAGCAAGTGAAAAAGCGGATGTTGTAGAATCAGAGAGCAAGTGTGAGAGAGATAGAAAGCAAGAATGAGTGAGAAAGAGAGAGATAAAGAGAGAGAGAGGGTGAGGCAGAGAGAGAGTGTGAGGGAGGGAGAGAGAGAGAGAGAAAGGGTGAGAGAGAAAGGGTGAGATGAGAAAGACAAAAAAATATGAGAGAAAGGGTGAGATGAGAAAGACAAAAAAATATAAGTGAAAGAGAGGAGGTATGATAGAGAGAGGGGGAGGGAGAGAGAGAGCATGTGTGAGAGAGTGAGGGAGAGAGAGAGAGAACAAAAGAGAGAAAGAGAGAGAGAGAGAATAAGAGATAGAGAGAGAGGGAGCAAAGAAAAGGGGGGGATAGAGAGAGGGTGGGAGAGATGGAGAGAGGGAAAGAGGTAGAGTAGGATAGACAGAGAGATAGTGAGAAAGAGAGGGAGAGTGAGAAAGAGAGAGAGCAAGAGCAAGATGGAGAGGAGGTGCAAGATAGAGAGAGATAGTGAGAGTAAGAATGAGAGGAAGAATGTAAGTGATAGAGAGAGAGAGAGAGAGGAAGAGAGATAACAATAAAGCTAGAGAGAGAGAGTGAGTGAAAGCAAGAGTAAGAGAGAGAGAGAAAGAGCGAGACAGTGTTACAAAGAGGGGGAGAGGGATAAATAGATAGGAGAGAGAGGGAGAGAGGGGGAGAGAGAGGGAGAGAGGGGGGAGAAAGAGGGAGGGAGGGAGTGAGAAAAAGGGAGAGAGGGAGAGAGATAGAGAAAGAGAGAGGAAGGGAGGGAGAGTGAGAGGGAGCAAGAGAGAGAGAGAGAGATAGAGAGAGAGGGAGAGAGAGAGAGAGACAAGGAGAAAAAGAGAGATTTAGATAGAGGGAGAGAGAGAGCAAGCAAGATAGGGAGTGGGAGAAAAGAAGAAATATAAAGGATGAGAGAGATGGAGAGAAAGATGTAGAGAGAGAGAGATGAAGAGAGAGAGAGAGAGAGAGAGGAAGAGATAGAGAGAGAAAGAGAGAGATAGAGAGAGATAGAGGGAGAGGAAGAGGAAAAGAGAGATAGAGGAAGAGGAAGAGAGAGATAGAGAGAGAGAGAGATCGAGAAAGATCGAGAAAGAGTGAGAGAGAGAGAGAGTGAGAGAAAGAGATAGGTAGAGAGATATATATATATATATATATATATATATATGTATGTATGTATGTATGTATATAGAAAGTGATGTGCGTGTGGGCAAGCGACTCCGAGCAGAAAAAATTAAAATTTTAGGATTGCATGATTTCAAAGAAAATGGGCGTAACTTTATAAATATTGGTTGGATTGACTCGATTCCAAAAGCCACAGATCAAGGACTTGTAGATCTATAACTTTTGTGTTTAAAGTATCTCCAAATAATCCCTATGAAGTGAGTGATTCTGATAGGAATTGGACGAGGCACTATGTTTGTGGGGATATTTGTAATTCGAGATAAATACAGTTCACCACCAAGGCTAAAAGAAAATTTCACCTACTAAGGATAAAGAACTATTTGATTCACCATCAACGATATTGGATAAAGAATCGAGATAATAATTCAACTCACAAAGATAAACTTTCATTCATTCAAAAATAATCACCCTTATAAATTAGAATGTCTCCTTATATAGATATTAGATTCTGAATAAAAAAATAATAAAAAAATAAAAAAAAAATAAAAAAATGGGAAATAGGCCTTCAAAATTCGTCCACCAATAATAATCAGTAATTATCCACTTCCAAAGAACATTAAATCACTTCGGAAATTATCCTGAATAACTCTCTTTTGATATAGCATCGATGAGCAACAAATTTTAATATTCAGATCATCTTTCCTTAACCCATCGAAGCAAATTATAACTGAAGTTAGTCTTGACATGAATAAGTACTGAGAGTGGATATTTTGCTGAAGGAATATGCTTAGTACTTAAGGATTAATTAGTAGTCTTGAATTCTCCCGCATCATTCTCCCGGGGTTTCTTGAGATTTGTCCTCATATCTGGTAAGTCTTCATCCTCCAAGTAAGGAGAAAGATCACCAACATTAAAAGTTTCCGAAACTTCATATTCTCTAGGAAGATTAATCTTGTCAGCATTTTGCCAATTCTCTCGAGAACTTCAAATGGACCGTCAGCACTAGGCATAAGCTTGTTCTTCTGCTCAGAAGGAAATCTTTCCTTCCGTAAGTGTAACCACATAAGATGACCTGGTTGGAAATGAGTTTTCCTCCGATGTTTATTAGCTTTCTTCTTATAAAACTCATTAGCCTTCTTGATCATGCTACGAATCTGCTCATGGATTTTTTTTTATTGATTCAGCTAGCTCTTTGCCATCAAAGTTCATTTGTGAATTGGATGGAATAGGAATTAAATAAATTATTGTGAGCGGATTGATTCCATACACAACTTCGAAATGTGATCGACCAGTCGTAAAACTTGGTGATCGATTATAAGCAAACTCAGCATGTGTAAGCTTCAAATCCTAATCTTTTAAAGATTTACTAACCATTCCTCGAAGCAACGTATAGAGAGTGTGATTATTTACCTCCATTTGGCCATCAGTTTGAGGATGACAAGTGGTACTGAATAGAAGTATAGTCCCAAGCATTTTCCATAAGATCTTCCAGAAATAACTTAAAAACTTAGAATCATGATCAGATTCAATAGTCTTCGGTACTCCATGAAGGCGAATGATCTCCTTGCTTGAAATAAAGATCAGTCACATGAGATGCATCATTTGTCTTATGACATGGAATAAAATGATCCATTTTAGAAAACTGATCAATGACCACAATAATTGCATCTTTTCCCCTATGAGTTCTTGGAAGAGCCACAATAAAATCCATGTTCACATCTTCCCAATGATGTAATGGTATTGGAAGGGGAGTATATAGTCTTTGATGGAAACGACTCTTTGCAGTTTGACAAATTGCCCACCTCAAGATGATAGCACGTACGTCTCCACTCATCTTTGGCTAATAAAAGTGCTCTTAAAGGATTTTAAGAGTTTTTTTTCATGCCGATGTGACTAGCCAAACCTCCACCATGTGCTTCTCGGATCAAGAATTCTCTAAATAAACTCTCTGGCACACATAATCAATTTCCTTTGAAAAGAAAACAATTTTGGACAGAATATGTACCTTGAATTCCATATTTGCAACTATCAATAATAGTAGAGAACTCCGGGTCTTCAGAATATAGTTCTTTCATGGATTGAAAACCAAGAATTTGAGAATCAAGAATATCAAGCATAGAGTATCTTCTTAATAAAGCATCTGCAACAACATTAGTATGGCCAGGTTTATACTTTGAAATGAAAGAAAAGGATTGAAGAAATTCTACCCATTTGGCATTCCTTGAGTTGAGCTTGCGTTGGACACTAATAAACTTCAAAGCCTCATAATCAGAATGAAGTACAAACTGTTAGGCATCAAATAATGACTCCAATGATCAAGAGCTCTCACAATGGCGTAGAACTTCTTATCATAAGTTGAGTAGTTCTTCTTCGAATCAGTTAACTTTTCACTAAAATATGCAAATGACCTTTGTTCTTGAACTAGAATAGCTCCAATGCCAACTCCACTTGCATCACATTAAACTTCAAAAACTTTATCAAAATTAGGAAGGCCAAGAATGGGCGACTCACATAACTTTTGTTTGATGAGTTCAAAAGAATCATGAGTAGCTCTTGTCCATTAAAAAGAACCTTTCTTCATGCTTTCAGTGATAGGGGCCATGATTGTACTGAAATTCTTAACAAAACCACGACAGAAAGAAGCAAGGCCATGATAACTACTAACATCGGTGATGGATTTTAGAACCAGCCAGGTTTTCATTGGATCCACCTTGAATTGTTCAACTGGAATTCCATCTTTTGAAACCAGATATCCAAGGAATATAATACTAGAAGAGAAGAACTAACACTTCTCCATTTTGGCATTAAGATTCTGTTCTATCAAGGCTTTATGGACCTATTTTAAATGAAAAATATATTCCTCCTCACTTCGACTTTAAACAAGGATATCATCAAAGTATGCAACAACAAACTGATCAACAAAGGAATGAAGAACCTACTTCATAAGCCTCATGAAAGTTCTTGGAGCATTAGAAAGTCCGAATGGCATAACCACCAATTCATATAAAGCTGTCTTAGTCTTGAAGGCTGTTTTCCACTCATCTCTTTTTTGCATTTAGATCTGGTGAGAGCCACTTTGCAAATATATCTTTGAAAACACAGTAGAACCATATAGTTCATCAAGCATATCATCAAGTCTAGGTATAAGATACTTATACTTAATAGTGATGTTGTCGATACCTCGGCTATCGACACACATTCTGAATTTTCCATCCTTCTTTGGTATGAGTAGAGTCGGAATAGAACATGAGCTTATACTTTCTCGAACATATCCTTTGTTGATAAGTTCATTGACTAGTCTTTGTAACTCCTTTGTTTCCTCCGAGTTGTATCTATATGCTGCTTTGTTTGGTAGAGAGACACCAGGCAACAAGTTAATTTGGTGCTCAATACGTCTTATTGGAGGTAATCCAAATGGAAATTCTTCAAGGAACACATCTGCAAAGTATTTTAACAAGGAATGAATTTTCCGATTTAGAGGAATCTCTTTATCACTCCTTTTGCTTAGCCACTGAAGCTTGTAAGGTTTAGGATGTTTCGATGTTGGTAGCTTCAGTTTTTTCAATCATGGTTGTTGAGGCAACATTCCTACAGCTTCCTCTATTGAAAACCATCATACACACCTTTTCATTAATAGTACAATGGGTGTAGAAGATGTTCTCTCTTTGCTCTTTCTCTTCAAGAGATATCTCAGCATGTAATGCTCTCCGTATCACCAATAATTCACCATCATCAGTCTTTTCAACGATATTTTCGGATTCTTCAACTTCAGAATCATTCGGGTCATGTTCATCGCTGGCCTCTTAAAGAGTCAAATCAATCTTCACAATTTCTTGAAGATTCATAACTCTCCGATTTGAAGAATTAACTGGTAAATGCCCATAGCCATGACGCATAAAACACTTCCTTGTGTCACCATCTCAATCTTCACAATCTCTATGGCTCACTATCCTTCTGTCTTTCAATCTAATTATCTATTTATATCTCTATCTATTTATCTCTATCTTTTTGTCTCTCTATATCTGTCTCTCATTCTCTCTCTCTCTCTATCTCTCTCTTTTTCTCACTCTCTCTCTCTCTATCACTTTCTCTTTCACTATCTATATCTCTTTATTTATGTTACTCTATCTCTATGTTTCATTGTCTCTCTAAATTTTATCTTTATATCTATCACTATCTCTCTACCTCTATCTCTCTTTCTCTCTACCTCTATCTTTCCGTCACATAGACACACTCTTTCTCTCTCTCTCAGTCTCTAGCTCACTTTCTATCTGTTTCTCTTTCTCTCTCCATCTTTCAATCTCTTTATCACTCTGTATCTTTGTCTATCTATATGTTTGTCTCTGTTAATCTGTCAATCTGTTAATCTATATATATATATATATATATATATATATATATATATATCTCTCTCTCTCTCTCTCTTTTCTCACTCTCTCTATTTCTCAATTTCTTCTCTCACTATCTCACTATATATTTGTCTTTATCTCTTTATTTCTCTCTCTTTATCTCTCTATCTTTCTATATCTCTATATTTTTGTCTCACTATTTCTCCATCTCTCATTTTCTCTCTCTCTCACTCTCTCCATCTTTCCTTGTTTTGTCTCTACATCTCTGTTTGTCTATATCTCTCTCTATTTATTTATCCCTTGATCTTTTTTAATATATATCTCTCTAACTCTCTATCACTGTGTCTCTTCATCTTTTTATTTCACTATTAGACAATCTCTCTATCTCTCTCTCATTGTCTCCCCCTCTCTCCCTCTCTCCCCCTCTCTCTCACACACTCTCCTTCGTTTTATGTTATTATGTCTCTCTCTTTGATGCGGGAGCATTCGATACTACTAATCAATCCTTAAGTCCTGAGCAGATTCTTTTGGCAAAACATCCACTATCGGTACTTATTCATGTCAAGAATAACTTCGGTTATAATTTCCTAAGATGGGTTAATAAAAGATGATCCCAATTCATTGCTGTCTACGGAAGTAGATATTTGCTAGTTATCATTGGTAGATGAATTTTGAAGGCTGAAGAGAAGACTCCAATTTCCCATTTTTTTTAATTTATTTTTTTTATTTATTTTTTTATTCTGAGTATCTCTATATAAGGAAACATTCTCATTTATAAGGGTGATTGTTTTTTGAATGAATGAAAGTTACTTTTTTGAGTTGAATTATTATCTTGATTCTTTATCCAACATCATTTGTGGTGAATCAACTAGTTCTTTATCCTTGGTAGGTGCAATTTCTTTTAAACCTAGGCGGTGAACTACATTTATCTCGAATTACAAACATTCCCACAAAAACAGTGCATTCTCCAATTCCTCCTAGAATTGCGCATTCCACATAGCTTATTTGGGGATACTATAAACATGAAAGTTGTAGATCTACGAATTCTTGATCTATGGCTTTATGAATCAGGTCAATCCGACTTGTATTGAGGTAGTTATGCTCATTTACTTTGAAATCGTGCACTCTTGGTATTTTAAATTTTCTGCACGGAATCACTCTCCCACGCATGCATAAAGTTGGTATCAAAGCTCAAGGTTGAACTTATATTGAGTGATTCCTTTGTGTTATTATTTTCTACTTATCATGGATGACAGACAAGTTCCACGGGGCTTGACATTTGTGCATGTGCACAACCTAAGGCAAGATCATGCTATAGAGAATCTCCAAAGGCAGATGGAGCGAATTCTCATTCTCCTAAAGAATCCGGCAAGACAAGATCAACCAGTAAGGCATCCCTATGTTCAGCGACACCATGATGATTCAAATTCACATCACAATTCCAATGATAATTCTGATTTCACTGGTGGCAAATTTAGTACCCCTGAGCACTGAGTTCGAAGAAGAAGACACCATGAGAATGACCGTGAAATTAAAATAGATATACCTGAATTCAAGGGAAGTCTCAATCCTGACAACTTTGTCGATTGGCTCCATGCCATTGAATGAGTTTTTGACTTCAAGTCATACTCGGACGAGAGATGTGCAAAATTGTTGTTTTGAAACTTACTAAATATGATTCTCTATGGTGGGAGAATTTAAAGTATCAGTGGGCTATAGAAGGGAAAAGCCGAATCAACTCTTGGGATAAACTCAAGAAAATCATGAAAAAAAGGTTCTTGCCCGATACCTATAAGCAAGATTTGTTTCTCAAGTTGAATTCCCTGAGACAACAAGGGATGAGTATTGAAGAATATATTCGTGAGTTCGAACAACTCATAATGTGATGCGAAGTTCCATAAGTTTATGAGAAAACCATCACTCGATTCCTTGGTGGCATGAATTGGGAAATTGTTGATTTGGTTGAACTTCAGCCCTATTGGTCCTTGGAAGAAGTTTGCAAGCTAGCATTGATGGTTGAGAAACAATTAAAGAGAAGCAAGAGGTTTTCTTCATAAGCCTCCTCGAAGGGGAACATCCTATTTTAGGGATGCTTCCTCAAGCAAATATGAAAGTTTTTGTCGAAAGCTAAGGGTAAATAGAAGTTGGTGGAACCTATCAAAGATACCAGCAAGAAAGTTTATGGTGACACAAGGAAGTGTTTTAAGTACCATGGCTATGACAATTTACAAGCTAATTGTCCAAATCGAAGAGTTATGATTCTTCAAGAAATTGAGAAGATCAATTTGGAACTTCAAGAGGCAAGCGAAGGGAGGATGCTATCATTGAAAAGGCCGATGATGGCGAGTTGTTGGTGATACGGAGAGCATTACATGCTGAGATATCTCTTGAAGAGAAATAACGAAGGGAGAACATCTTCCACACCCGTTGTACTATTAACGGGAAGGTGTGTATGATGATTATTGATGGAGGAAGTTGCACCAATGTCGCCTCGACAACAATGATTGAAAAAGTGAAGCTACCAACATCGAAACATCCTCAACCTTACAAAAGCTTCAGTGGCTAAGCAAAGGAAGTGATGTGAAGGTAACCAAACGAGGATTTATATCATTTTCAATTGGTAAGAATTATCGAGATGAAGTCTTGTGCGATGTTATTCCCATAGATGCTTGTCACTTGTTGTTAGGCAGACCTTGGAAATATGACAGAAAGTTGTACACGATGGGCATAAAAACACTCTTTTCACAAGGAACGAAAATGCATCACTCTTGAATCTTTGAGACCAAGCATGATACATCGAAATCAATATGGGGAAAGAAACACCAGTAAGGAAAGTCTTTACTTGAGTGAAACACTGGTTGAGAGAGCCTTACCAAACAGAAAAATGTATTTGCTTTGCTTATGACAGAGAAAAGAAGTAATAAAGAGGTACCTATACATCTGAAAATGCATTCCTTGTTAAAAGACTTTTCAGATGTGTTCCTCGAAGTATTTTTATCTGGATTACCTTCAATAAGATGTATTGAGCACCAAATTGACTTGCTGCCCGATGCCTCTCTATCGAACAAAGCATCATATAGATGCAACCCAAAGGAAACAAAAGTGTTGCAAAAGACAAGTCAATGAACTTTTCAACAAAGGATATGTTCGAGAAAGTATGAGCCCATGTTCTGTTCCGTCTCTACTCATACCAAAGACGTATGGAACAATCAGAATGTATGTCGATAGCCGAGCCATCAACATCACTATTAAGTATAGGTATCCTATACATAGACTTGATGATATGCTTGATGAATTGTATGGTTCTACTATGTTTTAAAAGTAGATTTGCGAAGTGGCTATCACCAGATCCGAATACGGGAGGGAGATGAGTGGAAACTAGGCTTCAAGATTAAGGCAGGTTTATATGAATGGGTGGTTATGCCATTCGGACTTTCTAATGCTCCAAGTACTTTCATGAGACTTATGAATGAGGTTCTTCATTCCTTTGTTAATCAGTTTGTTTATAGTCAAAGCGAAAAGAAGCATATTTTCATTTGAAACAAGTATTTAAAACCTTAAGAGAATAGAAACTTTATGCCAAAATGGAGAAGTGCGAGTTCTTCTCTTCTAGCATTATATTCCTTGGATATGTGGTTTCGAAAGATGGAATTTGAGTTGATCAATTTAAGGTGGATGCAATGAAAACCTGGCAGGTTCCAAAATCTATCACCGATGTAAGGACTTTTCATGGCCTTGCTTCTTTCTATCATCATTTTGTGAAGAATTTCAGTACAATCATTGCCCCTACCATTGAATGCAGGAAGAATAGTTCTTTTGAATAACCAAAGCTGCTCATGACGCTTTCGAACTCATCAAACAAAAGCTCTGTAAGTCCCCCATTCTTGCCCTTCCTAATTTTGATAAAGTATTTGAAGTTGAATGTGATGAAAGTGTAGTTGGCATTGGAGTTGTTCTAATTCAAGAACCAAGGCCATTGACATATTTCAGTGAAAAGTTAACTTATTCGAAGAAGAACTACTCAACTTATGATAAGGAGTTCTACGCCAATGTGAGAGCTCTTGATCATTGGAGTCATTATTTGAGGCCTAAACAATTTTTACTTCATTTTTGATCACGAGGCTTTGAAGTTTATTAGTGGCCAATGCAAGCTCAACTCAAATGGGTAGAATTTTTATCTTTCGTTTCAAAGAATAAACCCGGCCATACTAATGTTGTTACGGATGCTTTATCAAGAAGATACTATATGCTTGCTGTTCTTGATTCTAGAATTCTTTGTTTTCAATCCATCAAAAAACTATATTCTGAAGACCCGGAGTTCTCTACTATTATCAATAGTTACAAATATGAAATTCAAGATACATATTTTTTCCAAAATGGTTTTCTTTTTAAGGGAAATCGATTGTGTGCCGAAAAGTTTATTTAAAGAATTGTTGATTCGAGAAGCACATGGTGGAGGTTTGGTTTGTGACTTCGGCGTGAACAAAACTCTTGAAATCCTTCAAGAGCACTTTTATTGGCCAAAGATGAGTGGAGATGTACGCGCTATCATCGTGAGGTGTGAAACTTGTCAAAAGCAAAGAGTCATTTCCATCACGGACTATATACTCCCCTTCTAGTACCATTACAGCCTTGGGAAGATGTGAGCATGGATTTTTTTATCATCTTCCAAGAACTCGGAGGGGAAAATATGCCATTATGGTGGTCATTGATGGTTTTCTAAAATGGCTCATTCTATTCCATGTTACAAGATGAATGATGCATCTCATGTAGCTAATCTTTATTTCAAGGATATCATTCGCCTTAATGGATTACCGAAGAGCATTGTATCTGATCTTGATTCTATGTTTTTAAGTTATTTCTGGAAGACCTTATGGAGAATGCTTGGGACTAGACTTCTATCAGTACCACTTGTCATCCTCAAACCGATGGGTAAATGGAGGTAACCAATCGCACTCTCACTACGTTTCTTTGAGGAATGGTTAGTAAATCTATAAAAGATTGAGATTTGAAGCTTGCACATGCTGAGTTCGCTTATAATCGATCACCAAGTTTTACTACTGTTCAATCACCTTTCCAAGATGTGTATGGAATCAATCTGCTCACACTGATTGATTTAATTCCCATTCCATCTAATTCACAAGTGAACTTTGATGGAAAAGTGCGAGCTGAATCAAAGAAAATAACTCTATGAGCAGATTCGAAGCAAGATCGAGAAGGCTAATGAGTTTTATAAGAAGAATGCTAATAAACATCGAAGGAAAGCTCATTCCAGCCAGGTGATCTTGTGTGGTTACACTTAAGGAAGGAAAGATTTCCTTCTTGGTGGTAGAACAAGTATATGCCTAGAGAAGCCGGTCCATTTGAAGTTCTCTAGATAATTGGAAAAAAAATTACAAGATTGATCTTCCTGGAGAAAATGGAGTTTCAGAAACATTTAATGTTGTTGATCTTTCTCCTTACTTGGAGGATGAAGACTTACCAGATTTATGTACAAATCTCAAGCAACCCGTGGAGAATGATGCGAGAGTATTCGAGACTACTAATCAATCCTTAAGTCCTGAGCTGATTCCTTCCGCAAAACATCTACTACCGGTACTTATTCATGTCAAGACTAACTTCGAATACAATTTTCTGTGAAGGGTTAATGAAAGATGATCCCAATTTGTTATTGTCTTTGTAAGTGGATATTTGCTAGTTATCATTGGTGGATGAATTTCGAAGGCTGAAGAGAAGACTCCTATTTCCACTTTTTTTAATTGATTTTTTTATTTATTATTTATTTATTTTTTATTTATTTTTTTATTCTGAGTATAATCTCTATATAAAGAGACATTCTCATTTGTAAGGGTAATTGTTTTTTGAATGAATGAAAGTTTCTCTTTTTGAGTGGAATTATTATCTTCATTCTTTATCCAACATCCTTGGTGGTAAATCAACCAGTTCTTTATCATATGTAGGTAGAATTTTTTTTAAACATAGGTGGTGAACAACATTTATCCCGAATTATAAACATTCCCTCAAAAATAGTGCATTGTCCAATTCCTCCCAGAATCGTGCACTCCACATAGCTTATTTTGAAATACTGTAAACAGGAAAGTTGTATATCTATGAGTTCTTGATATGTGGATTTTTGAATTGGGTCAATCCAACTTGTATTGAGGTAGTTACACTCATTTACTTCGAAATCATGCACTCTTGGAGTTTTAAATTTTTTGGTCGGAATCACTCGCCTACGCACACATCACTCTTTCTTTTACTCTCTATCAATCTATATGCCTATTTAACTCTGTGTTGATGTCCCTTTGTCTCTCTTTATATCTATCTTTTTATCTTTTTATCTCTCTGTCTCTCTTTCTACCACTCTCTCTTTGGGCTCTATGTCTCTCTCTTGCTCTTTCTATTTATCTCTCTCTTTTTAACTCTCTTTATTTCCATCTTTATCTCTCTTAGTCTCTCAGTCTCTGTATGTCTTTCTCTTTTTTTCTCTCATTGTCTCTCTTTTTGTATCTTTATCATTCTCTTTCTATTTCTTTGTTTATATATATATATATATATATTTCTCTCTCAATCTCTCTGTAACTCTATCTGACTTTGTCTCTATATATCTCTCTTTCTATATCAATGTCTCTCTCTCTCTTTTTCTCACTCTCTCTGTCTCTCTCTCTCTATCTCTTTATATCTTTCTCTTTATCACACACTCTCTCTATCTCTGTATCTCTTCATCTATATATAACTCTATATCTTTATGTCTCTATCTATTTGTCTCTGTCTTACAATCTATCTCTCTATCTCCCTTTCTACATATCTCTCAATCTCTCTTTCTATAACTCTCTCAATTTTTGTTTCTTTGTTTGTGATTTTCTATGCCTCTATCACTCTCTCTCTATTTCTGTCTCCTATCTCCATGTATCTCTATCTCTCTCTATCTCTATCTAAGTCTCTCTATCTTTCCATCTCTCTCAACCTTTGTCTCGATGTCTATCTTTTTTGCATTTATATTTCTCTCTCTCTCTCTGTTAGTCTATCTCTTATATGAATCTTTTTCTCTCTTTATCTCCATCTCCATCTCCATCTCTATCTCTATCTCTTTATCACACACACACACACTCTCTATCTCTCTTTGTGTCTCTCTATCTTTATCTCAATATCACTTTCTATCTATGGCTCTCTCTTTGTCTCTTCGTCTCTCTCAAACACAGTCTTTATTTGTCTTTCTATCACTCTCTATCTTTCTCACTCTCTCTATCCCTCTATCTTTCTATCTCATTGTTGCTCTATCTCTCATTCTCTATGACTCTCTATCTTTCTATCTCTCAATCTTTCCATCTCTGTCTCACAATCTATTTGTCTGTCTATATATCTCTCTCTATGTCTATCACTTTTTTTTCTCTCTATCTTTTTGTCTCTCTATCTCTCTCATTTTCTCTCTATCTTGGTGTATTTTTGACTCTATCACTATGTATCTCTATCTCTCTATCTCTATGTATCTCTTTATTTCTATCTCAATGTTTCTTTCCCTCTCTCTTGGGATCTCTCTAGTTTTCTCTAGCTCCATCTATCTCTTTATCTGTCCCCCCCTCTCTCCATCTCCATCTTTATTAAACTTAGTCTCTCTCTCTAAATCTATATTTTTCTCATTAACTCTTTATATCTCCATTTCTATCTCACTTAGTCTTTCAGTCTCTATGTCTTTATGTCTCTCTCTTTCTCTATATCTTTTTCTCTCCATCTTTATATCTCTATCTTTTTGTATCTATGTCTTTGTCTCTCTATTATTTGGTCTCTCTTTCTATCTCTCTCTCTCTCTCTCTCTTTATACATACATACATACATACATACATATATATATATATATATATATATATATATATATCTCTTTCTATCTTTATATTTCTTTCTTAGTCTGTCTCTCAATTTGTCTCAATATCTCCCTATCTTTCCTTCTCTCTGTCTTTATTTCTCTTTTCTCACTCTCTTCGTCTCTCTCTCTCTCTTTCTCTCTGTCTCTTTATATCACTTTACATCTATGTGTCTCTATCACTCTATCTATTTATCTCTTTATTTTTCTCTGTCTGCCAATTTCTCTGTCTAACTGTGTATCTATCTTTCTTTCTTTTTGTTTATCTCTATATCTATATCACTTTCTCTATCTTTAATCTCTTTCTTTCTGACTCTATCTCTCTCTATCTATTTTGTCTAACTATGTTTCTGTCACTCATTTTCTCTCATTATATCTTTCTCTCTCTGTCTCCTATCCTATGTGTGTGTGTGTGTGTGTATATATATATATATATCTCTCTATCTCTCTTTCTCATTGTCTTAGTCATTATCTCTCTCTTTCTCTCTCTATCTCTCTATGTCTCTATATATTCTATTGTTCTCTCTCTTTCCCACTTTGTCTCTATATCTTTCTGTCTCTGTCTCTGTCTCACTATCTTTCTCTCTCTATCTCTATATATGTCTCTATCTTTATATATATATAAATATGCACATCCCTCTTTGTCTCTCTCTCTCTATCTCTGTATCTATTTATTTCTCTCTCTCTCTCTCTCTCTTGCTCTTTGTTTCTCTGTCTAACTATCTATCTCTCTATCAATTATCTATATCTTTCTCTCTGTCTATCTCTCTTTTCTATCCCTCAACCTTTTGGCTCTATCTTTCTATCTCATTATCTATGACTTTCAATATTTATATCTCTCAATCTCTTTATCTCTCATCGTCTCCATCTTTACATATTTATATCTCTCAATCTTTCTCTCTTTATCTCTTTATTTCTCTCTCTATCTATCTCTATCTCTATCTCTATCTCTCTATATCTATGTCTGCCCTTCTTTGTCTCTATATCTTTTTATTTATCTCTCTTTTATCTCTCTCCCTCTCCCCCTCTCTATCTTTATCTCTTTATCACACTCTCTTTATATCTCCCCCTCTGTCTATCTATCTCCCCCCTCTCTTTCTATATATCTAGTTTCTCTCTCTCTCTCTCACTATCTAATTTCTCTCTATCTACTTTTCTCTCTCTATCTATTTGTTTTTCTCTCTCTATATCTCTCCATAACTCTCTCTTTATCTCTTTTTATCTCTATATATCTCATTATCTCTTTCTATCTTTCCCCCTCTCTCACTCCCCCTTTCTTTATCTATATCTATATTTTTTTGTCAATGTCGCTTTTTCTCTTTTTCTTTGTCTCTATCTCTCAGTCTATGTTTCTCTCTCTATCTATGTCTCTCTATCTTTGTATTTCTTTCTATCTCTATATCTCACTGTCTCTCTATCTTTTTGTCTCTCTGTCTCACTATCTCACTCACACACTGTATCAATCTACCTCTCTATCACTCTATTTCTATCTCTCTATATATCTATCTCTCTTTATCTTTATCTCTCAATATTTTTTTATCTGTCTCATTATCTATTTGCCCCCCTCTATATTTTTATATATTTCTCTGTCAGTCTATCTTTATATATCTCTTTCTCTATCTCTCTCTATCTTTTTTCTCCCTCTCTCTATCTCCATCTCTCTCATTATTTCAGTACCTCTCTCTCTCTCTCACTCCATATCTCTATCTTTATATATATATATATATATATATATATATATATATCTTTCTATATCTCTTTTAGTATCTCAGTCAAGATCTATGTCTTTCTATCTCTCTATCTTTCTACTATCTCTATATCCCTCTATCTATTCATATCTCTGTCCCTTTGTCACTCTGTCTCTCTATCTCTGTCTCTGTTTGTCTCTCTTTGTATCTCTTTGTCTTTCTTTCTCTATATATCTATGTCTCTCTCACACACTATATATCTATATATATCTCAATCTTTTCATTTTTATCTATCTATCTA
This sequence comes from Sapria himalayana, assembly GCA_029783825.1. NCBI lineage: Eukaryota > Viridiplantae > Streptophyta > Magnoliopsida > Malpighiales > Rafflesiaceae > Sapria > Sapria himalayana. The sequence goes on along the minus strand of JAREIK010000728.1, from coordinate 8,153 downwards.
TCTCTCTGTTAAATTTTTTGTTTGCCTCTCTTATTCTCTATCAGACACACTCTCTAACTCTATCTCTCAGTCACTATCTCCTCTCTCTCTCTCTCTCTCTTTGTTTTTCTAGCTCTCTCTCTCTCTCTCTATCTCTTTATCACACACTCTCTATATCTTTTTATCACACACTCTCTATATCTCTTTATCACACACTCTCTCTATCTCTATCTCTATTTTTCTTATTCTCTTAGTCTCTGTCTATGACTATTTATCTATCAGACTTTCTTTTACTTTGTCTCTATCTCTATGTCTCTTTCTATTTGTCTCTTTATCACTCTATATCTGTCTCTTTTGTCTTATTGTCTCTGTCTATCTCTCACAATCTCTCTCTGTCTTATCTATATCTCTTTATCACTCTATATATGTCTCTTTTGTCTTATTGTCTTTGTCTATCGATGTCTCTCTCTCTCTCATTATCTCTTTATCATTATATATATATATATATATATATATATATATATATATTTCTTTACATCTCTCGCTTTCTTGAGGTGTCTCTTTATGTTTCTTTCTTAATGTCTATCACTTTATATTTCTGTCTATTTGTCTCTCTATATTTCTCTCTCAGCTTCTCTCTCTCTCTATCTCTCTCTTTCTCTCTCTCTCTTTCTGTGTGTCTCTCTATCTCTCTAACTATTGTTTTCTCTGTCACTCAATTTCTCTGTCTCTCAATGTCTATATCTCTTTACCTCATTTTCTCTCTCTCTCACTCTCTCGCTCTCTCACACTCTCTCTCTCACTCTCTCACTCTCACACACACTCTCTCTCTTTCTTTATATCCCTTTGTGTCTATATCAAACTACCTCTTTATCTCTCTATCTCTTTTTTAATCTCTCTCTCTCTCTTCTCACACACACTCTCTCTTTCTCTCTATCTCTCTCTATCTATCACTCTCTCTTCAGTCTATCTCTATGTCTTTGTCTCTATATATTTCTTTATCTTTGACTCTCTCTCTGTCAATCTTTCTCTCTATCTATTTTTCTCTATTCTGTCTCTCTCTCTCAACCTATCTAATTTTTTGTCTCTCTCTCTCTCTGTCACTTTCTATTTCTATATCTCCACCTCTCTCTATCTTAATTTCTCAAACTCTCTCATTGTCTCTCTATCTCTCCTTTCTATCTCACTATATATCGGACTCTCCGTCTCAATCACACACACACAAACTCTCTCTCTCTTGATCTATCTCTCTCTCTCTATCTCTTAATCTTTATCTCTATCTAATTTTTTTCTATCAAACAATTTGATTCTCTCTGTCTCTTTATCACTATGTCCATTCATCACTTTATAGCTATTTGTCTCTGTCTCTCACCACCTTTCTATCTCTGCCTCTCTCTCTCTCTCTCTATCTTTGTATCTCTTTCACTTCGTTTTTTGTCTCTCTTTTTATCTCTTCATCTCTTTGTCTCTCTATCTCTCTATCCTTCTCTCTCTCTCTCTCTACTAGTCTCCTTTTCCCTCTCTCTCTCTCTCTCTGCTAGTCTCCTTTTCCCTCTCTCTCTCTCTCTAGCTCTCTCTCTATCTCAATCTTTCTGTCTCTCATTTTTTATGTCTCTATATCTTTTGTTCTATTTGTCTATCTTTCACTTTCTATCTATATCTTTCTATCTCTATCTCACAATCTCTTTCTCTCTCTCTCTGTCTCTCTCTCTTTATCTCTTTATCTTTCTATAAGTCTCTCTTTATGGCTCTGTCTCCATATCTTTCTCTCTCTACCTATCTTTCACTTTTCTATCCTTCTCTCTTTTTATCTCTCTCTATCTTTATCTATTTATCACACAAATACACACTCCCCCCTATATGTATATTTCTCTCTATCTTCTCTTTATTAATTTCTCTCTCTATCTTTATTTTCTCTCTATCTTTCTATCAAACTCTATCTCTATATCTCTATATATCTCAATATCTTAGTTATTCTATCTCTCTCTCACTCACTCACACACACTCTCTCATTCTATATCTTTTTCTCTTTCCATATTTTTTCTATCATTCTATTTTTCGATCTCCATCTCTATAATTCTCTATCACTCTTTATATCACAAATTTTCTAATTCTTTATCTTTACCTCTATGTCTTTATGCCTCACTCTCTCAAAATTTTTATCTCTATGTTTCTATCTCTCTATCTCTCTTTCTATCTATCTCTGTGTCTCACTATCCCTGTATCTATTCATCTCTGACTCTCTAACTCTTTGTATCTCTATATCTCAATTTGTCTGTCTATCTTTCTATCAATCAATTTATCTCTCTATCATTATTTATCTTTATATCTCTACATTTTTGTCTCACTTTTAATGTCTCTATATCTCTCCATCTCCTGATCTCTTTCTCTTTATATCTCTATCTCTCATTCTCTCTCTATCTTTATGTCTCACTCTGTCTCTCTATCTCATTGTCTCTCCATCTCTTTGACTAACAAACATTTTGTATCTTTATCTATCTATTTGTCTATCTCTCTATCAATCAATTTATCCCAATATCTTTCTCTATCTTTCATCTCATCATCTCTTTCTCACTTTTTATTTATTTTGATATCTCTCTGTCTTTTTGTCTCTCTAAATCTTTATCCCTCAGTCCTCTCTCTCTCTATATCTATATGTCTCTCTCTTTCTCAGTCTTACACTCCCACTCTTTCTCAGTCCTCTCTCTCTATCTATATGTCTCTAACAAGCTCGCTATCTCTATTTCTTTATCTCTATTCCTATATCTCACAGTTTTATTGTCCCCTTGTCTATTTCACCTCTCTATCTCTCTTTATAACACTATCTCTCCATCTCTAAATATTTCTATCTCTTTATATCTCTATATCTATCTCTTTATCAACCTATCTTTGTCTCTTACTCTTTATCTCCCTCTCTCTCTATCTCTCTTTGTAACTCTCAATCACTTTCTATCTATATCTCTTTATCAGTCATTTCTCTTATTATCTCTTTCAATCTCTTAATCTCTAAATCTCTCTGTCTTTTTGTCTTTCCTTCTCTCTATCTCTCTCTCTATTTTGTCTTTTTATCTATCTATCTATTTGTCTCTCTCTCTCTCTCTCGATATATATATATATATATATATATATCTATATTTCTTTTTGTCTCTATTTGTTTCTCACTTTATTTCTCTCTCCATCTCACTTTCTCTCTGTCTTGGTATCATTGTCCCATTATCTCTCTGTCTCTCAATCTATCTATCTCTCTCTCTCTCTCTGTCTCTCTCTCTCTCTCTCTCAACTTTCTATCACTTTTGCTCTCTCTCAAGTATCATCTATTTTATTCTCTCTCTCTCTCTGTCTTTCTATCTCTCTATCTATGTCTTTTGTCTCTTTGTTTCTCTGTCTCACTATCTATCTATCTATCTATTTCTCTCTCTAACTTTATCTCTTTCTTTCTATATCTCTCTATGTTTTTGTCTCTTTATCTTTCATTATGTCTCTCTCTCAACTATCTATCTCTTTTACTCTTTCTCTATCTTTCTATCTTTTTATCTCCCTATCTCTGTGCTATTTGTCTCTGTCTCGCTATCTCACTATCTATCTCTATATTTTTCTAACACACTCACTATTTCTCTATGTTTTTGTCTCTTTATCTCTCTGTCTCTCATTTTTTCAATCTCTCTACCTTTCGATTTATCTGACTTTATGTCCCTGTGTATCTATTTATACATCTCTCTATATTTTTATTTCTCTCTATATTTATATTTGTCTTTCTATATTTCTATTTGTCTCTCTATTTATTTTCCTCTCTTTCTCTGTATCACTATCTCATTATCTCACTATTTCTCTATTAGTCTATCTCTATATCTCATTATCTATCTCTTTATCTCTCTCGGTCTCTAACTCTCTATCTCTATCTCACTCAGCCTCTCTATAAGTCATTCTTTCTGTCTTTCTTTCTCTCTATCTCTGTCTCTGTCTCTTTCTCTGTCTATTTGTCTCTCTATTTCTGTCTCACTCACTCTATCTATCGTTCTGTCATTATAGAAATATATATGTATCTAAATTTCTCTCTTGGTCTCCATCTCTCTCTCTCTCTCACTTTATCTCTCTATCTTTCTATATGCATGTCCTTCTGTCTTTCTAACTCTATTTCTTAATCTATCTATATCAATATCTCTTTATAACTCTATTAACTTGTCTCTCTAGCTCTTAGTCATTTATCTCTCTCTCTCTCTCTCATCTGTGAGTTTCTCTCTGTCATTATATCTCTAAATCTTTACTTCTCTCTGTCTCTGTATCTACCTATCTTACCATCTCAATATATATATTTTATTCTCTTCATCACTTTGTATCTGTCTCTTTATAACTCCATCTCTTTGTCTCACTCTTTATATATATCTAATTCATTCTCTGTCACTCTTACTTTGTTTCTCTATCTCTCTATCTCCCTATCTCTTTATCTCTCTAGCTCCTTGTCTCTCTATCTCTATTTTTCTATCTCTTTATATCACTATCTCTCTCTCTCCATCATTTTGTCTCTCTATCTCAATCTATTTATCAATATATATATATATATATATATTTCTATCTATCAATCTATTTATCTATCACTCTTTATAAAACTCTCTCTGTCTCTCTTTGAATCTTTATCTCTTTTTTTTGTCTATCAATCTTTTTGACTCTCTATCTCTCTACCTCTTTCTCTCTCTCTCTCTCTCTCCCTATCTCTCTTTATCTCGAACTTTCTTTATTTCTCTCTCTTTATCCCACTCAATCACTCACATAGACACACACACTCTCTCTCTCTCGCTCTCTATCTCTATCTTTATCTATCCCTCTCTGTTTGTCTGTCAATCACTGTCTTTCTAACTCTTTGTCTCTCCATCTTTAAATCTCTTTATTTCTTTCTATCTCATTTTCTCTGTCTTTCTTCCCATCTCTCTTTCTCTCTTTCTATCTCTTTCATTTTATCTCAATCTCCTTTTTTCTATCTTTATATCTTTCCCTCTATATCTCTATCTCTGTCTCTTTCTCTCCTTGTCTATTTGCCTCTCTCTCTCTATCAATTACACTATCTCTCTCTTATTGTCTCCCTATCTCTAATGGTGTATATATATATCTCACTCTTTTTATCTATCTCTATCTGTGTGCGACTCTGTCACTCTCTCTATCTAATTCTCTCTCTCTCTCTCTGTCTTTTTGTATTTCTACCTCTATCTCTCTGCCTCAATTTTTTTATCTTTGTATCTTTATCTCTAGGACTCTTTGTCTCTCTGTCACACTATCTATCTTTCTCTATCATTGTTTCTCTCTCTATGTCTAACCATCTATTTATTTATTTTCTATTTCCCTCTCTTCATTTTGATATCACTCTCTCTCTATCTCTTTGACTATCTATATTTTTATCTTGCTATCTTGTAGTCTATTAGTTTATCTCTACATTTGCCTTTCTTTCTCTTTATCTTTGTGTAATTTTCTATCTATATCTTTTTCTCTATTTCATTCCATCTCTTTGTATCTATGTTTATCTCTCTCTCCCTCTTGAATCACTCTCTCTATTTTTCTCTATATCTATCACTCTCTGACTCATTTGTCTGTCTATCTTTCTATCTTCCTACCTTTCTTTCTCGTTGTAACCTTCTCTCTCTATCTATCTTACTCTCTTTATCTATATTTCTCTCTCTATCTC